>VWZI01014497.1:127382-194431 GCA_013396835.1 Psilopogon haemacephalus
GGCAGCAGGCAGCAGGCAGCAGGCAGCAGGCAGCACGCAGCTCTCCTAAGCGGCAAGGCTGACCGTTCTCCTTCTTTCTAATCCCTCTTTTATTTTCCTTAAATCGGTTTCCCTCCTTCCGCGGTCTTCCCCCTCGGTTCGGGAAGGAGCGTGCCTCACCCCTCCGCCTCGTGCCTCGCGGGTAGTTTGTAGGCACGTCGGGAGCTACCTTGCATGTAACCCCTCTGTTTTCCCAAGTTCTAAATGTTAAATTGTTGCACCTGACGTTTGAGCAACGCGTTCGTCTATTTCTGCCGACCGAAGCCTAAAAGAACCGGCGAGGAGGGTACTAGGACCCCTCGTCCCACGGGATACTGCGTTTAATTAGCCCAGTCCCGTGACAGGGACCTGGGGCTTTTTATTCTGGAGAAGACTGAGAAGGGATCTAATAAATGTTTATAAATATCTGAGGGCTGGGGGTCGGGAGTGGAGGGACAGACTCTTCTGATTTGCTCCATGTGGTAGGACAAAGAGCAATGGATGTAAGCTGCAGCAGAGGAGGTTTCACCTCATCACAAGGGGGAGCTTTACTGTGAGGGCCAAAGAACACTGGAACAAGCTCCCCAGAGAGGTAGTGGAGTCTCCTTCTCTGGAGACTTTCAAGGCTTATCTGGATGCATTCCTCTGTGACCTAAGCTAGATTGTATGGTCCTGCTCTGGATAGGGAGTTGGACTCGATGATCATTTTGGGTCCCTTCCAACCCCTGACATCCTGTGATCCTGTGATAATAATGTATTTGGGCTTATTATTATTATTTTTATTTTTAAATTGGAACAAATTTTTTCCTCAGTTTTCCTTTTGCCCCAACAAATACCCACACATTTTAAAGTAAATAAACTAAAGGTCTAGTATCTACATCATTAAATTCCTCTTTGACCAAACTTTGAGATATCTTGCACTCTACAGTGAACTTTAAACATCCTAATATGTGTTACAATGGGTATGCAGTCTTCCATTCTTTACATCCGTTTAAGTCAGTTAAGAGTACTGAATTTATATAAAGAAAGTAAGTGAATCATCACTTCTCATTTGCATATAGTTCTTTTTCCACCTTCTAATTTAACCAAAGCAGCAATAAGGATGGCATTTACCTCATGAAAATGTAGACACTCTAGGTATATAGTTAATCTGATGCCATTACCTTGAGTACCCTTCCTAGCCAACAGAAGCATGTTTAAGAATGAGTAATCTGAACTATGAGATATATCTAAATCGTGCACTAAAGTCCTATGCAGTCCGTGCATAAGCAAAGACTGAGTGTGAAGGGCTGCCTCTCAAAATCAGGAAGAACTTACACAGAACACTTCTCAAAGAGGTGTATTTGGTGGTTCCCACTTTCATTATTTGACATACAGTGAATTTTTTTTTTTTTTTCTAATGGATGATAAAATGAAACTGCTTTCCAGAAGTTTGTACAATGATAAACTACTAAGTTTACAGAACCATATTCATTTAAGTTTTATGATGATGGATATATTTCATTAGTAGTACTACTGCTATTATTAATAATGATTACTACCTATAATTACTTCTATATGGAGGGGAAATGTTGGTGATGTGGAATGAAAAATGTTACAAAAGATCTTTTCAATCCCTGAATACTTTCCATTTGCTTTTACAGCTCAGTGAAAGCTGTTTAGAGAGGAATTATACATTACATGCTGAAGGGAAGCACCTGCCCAGTACGTTTTTGCTGCAGTTCTACCCTTCCTGTAAAAAAAGCATTAAACTGTTTTACAGCCTGGAAAAAAGGCGAGTTTGAGAAGGAAACCTCAATATTCTTCTGATACTAATTCTGTTGTGAAAAAAAAATGTGTTCTTGCAAAACTGAAAGTCTGGGATGCTTATGTGTGCTAAAACTCCATTTACCTGGTGGCAATCATCAAAAACATTTTAAAGCAGCAAAACTAATCTGCCTCATATCAGCTGCTCACTTAAAGCAGTTGCTATTATTAACTGTTTGCCTTCCATAGTAAGCTTTGTTTCAAACACTGTTGATAAGAGTTTTAAAGACTCATCTGAAATTCTCATTTCACTAGAGGTTTTTCAAATTTTCAGATCTTCTTACATCAGGCGAGGAAAAATCATCTGTCTGTGTGAAAAAGATCAAGTTCTCTGTAAGAATGAACATTCCTGAGAAGCTGTTTTAAGCTGATAACTTCTTGCTACAGTTCCCTGAATGTGCACCTAACATTCAGATTTCTTTCAAATTCAGTGCTAGTGTTTTCTGATCATTCACTTCTCCTTTCCAGACGGCAGTACCAATCTGACAGGGAAAATCATGATCTCTGTTTATGCAGTCTAATAGGAGCTGTCAAAATAGTCACTAGCCAATCAGTCAACTGTCTCTCATTTTCAAAGGCATTTTATAACACTTTGTGGACTTGTACACATTCCAGACAGATATGACACAATGTACTGTTGATTTAGACTGTCATATGTTAACAATTAAAACCTTCAAGGCCTTCTTCTTTGCCTTATTATGTAACAGAAGTAAAAGTGCATGGCAGGGAGAATACTAGACATGAATAGGTACAATTTTTTTCTGAGTCCTTAATATGTCATGAAACATAAGTCTTCTTAATCTCTACCTAATGTAATACTCTGAACAGCTCATACAGCTCACTAGCCCAGAGGTGCTAAACAGTTTTAATGTATAATATTGCTCTGCTGTATTGCTGACCTCTCTGATCTCTGAGGATTTGTTTAAAATTTTCTCTGCCATTCTGTCAGTTTTCCCATTACCTAAAAGACTGCTGCATTTTTGTTCAGAATCTTCCAGATAGACACCTACTTGCTTGAGATGTGCAGCAAGAAGCAACCTCTGTCATCCTTTGCATGTGGTTTGAGGACAGGTTGGGTGTCCAGAGGATGCGAGGTATGTTCATTGCACTACCAGACAACACAGGAATCGTGGGGTAGTCTTGTGAACATGCTGTGTGTGCTCAGTATTTCCTGCTGCCCAAAGTCTTGGTTCTGGAGAATTTTGGAATACTGAGTGAAGACAGTGCCTCACAGCAGTTTGAATTTTGCAATATTGAGGAAAGAAAAGTTCAGATATATATTTTTCTTTGAATGGTGCAGAATATTGTGATTGTCCAAGTTCTCTATTTCTCTTCATGACAGATGTGAGTGTTGCTTACCTAAGAGAGTCCTGATAGACAATTTGGTTAGTAAAAATTGTCACAGTTATGCAAAATTTCAGCAAATCAGAACATATGGCAACACAGACCTAAATAAAGAAAAAGTTTTATAACCACTCCATGGAAAAATCTAGCAGAATTTTCCTGTGCACAGAGACCTCTACTTTGAAGCAGAATAATCGTTTGTGTACCCTGAAAGAAGAAAACAGTCTCCTCTTTTGAAAACTTTAAGGAGTAATTTGGATAGAAGGAACTAGTAAAATACTTTTGAACACAATAAATATGATTTCTAAATACAGATCATCAACCACAGATCATTTCTCAAGCATTAAGGGTCCCCATGCAAGCAGCCAGAAGTCACCTCTACAATAGTACACAACCACTGTCTCCAAAATTTCTGGTCCAAAAGATGAGGCAGAAATTGGATATTTATAGACCATTCTAACTGGAACAAGATCAGGTGCTAAGAGTCTAATGTCTTATGTGTGCTAAGCAATTTTTAAAACAGGTGCAGATATTAACACCTAGTTACAGATCTCTTTAGTACTAGATCTAAACTTCTTTCTGAAGTCAAGGGAGAAACTTTGACTTGTGTAACCTGAAGTAAGTCTTTAATTTAGTCTCATATAAAATTGACCAATTTCTCAACTTTGGAAAGAGGTGCTAGAATCAGTGGAGGAAAAACGTATGTGAGATGGTGTGAATTTTGTTTAAGCTCATTCTGCTTTGAAACCTTGTGAGACAGAAATACTGGCAAGATAACAGTAAATCACAGTTTAATTACTCGGGATATAGAGTTTTTTGCATATTTGGACAGAAATAGCTCAAGATTCATGGTCATGATACTATCGACAATACTGTCGAGATCTCATCTGAGTTTATTTTCTCTCTGCTTTCAACAAGCACACTGGAAATACTGCTCATGCACATTGTTGAGTTCCATGGTGATACTCATCATAATTGCTATTAGAAATCCATTTCAATAACTTGAATAAGGTAATTTCAAATGCTTCATTTTCACACAGATCAGAGGAAAAGAGGACAGATGTATACATATCTGCCATAAATTCATTATGCATTATGAGAATTTGTCTTCCTCCTTTGTTGATTTTTCATCTGTTATTCCAACGTACAGTAATGGAGCTAGAGTATGGGCAAATAAAATAGACTTTCCTACATATGAATACATGATCGCATTAATTTAATAATTTAATTGTAACTCCCTGCACAGAAATTGCATTTCTTTCAATGTTTTAGACAGACAATAATGACTCTTGAGAAATCTTTTACTTTTGCTATTGATAGAGATAGAAGCAAGGAAATTAGCGGTATGAGAAAGGATTCTGCATAATGCTACAATCAAATGTTCACGAATAAAATATCAATAATCAAATGCTACAACTGCTACCTAAAACATGATCTTGGGGGGGGGCGGTAGGGGGGAGGGGGAAAACAACCCACACACAAAAAAAAGGTGGGGGGGGAGGGAAAGTGCTTTCTAAATTAACTTACTCATGGAAAGAGTACTGGGTTTGTTCTGATTTATCAGGTTGCTGTGGGAATCAATTGTGTAACAGCCATAATAAAGAGTATGATAAAGATCTAAATGCATATCAGAAGTAACATTATTTCTTTCTAAATAGAAAGTAATGGACAATCCAATTTTATGATTTGTCCATCAAAACTTCTGTAGCCAGAATTCTAAAATTTTATGTTCTGTTTCTGTCTAGCAAATGTAAAATCCTTTAGAAATGTTTCAGTGCTGAAGGGCTTAGTTGGTCATGGAAATGTTTAGACACAGTTGTTCTCTTCAATCTTATTTTTAAACCCAAGTCAAATGGAGACATTTGCAAGTATGCATACTAGCCTCAATGATGCACACCTTTTTCCTCTCTTGAAATATTAAGTCAGAGAGCAATGTTTTTTTTTTTTTTCTTTTATTTGTAATGGAAAACATACCAAAATTGTATCCTCTAGTTTTGGCACAAAGCTACAAATTTAAAAGTACCAAAGATTACTGGTTAGTATCATTGGTTTTTACTTTAAGGCAAACATTACTTGCATTTGACCTAGGAAGTTCAGGTGACTGAATTCTTCTCTCAGACCAATGCAATTGCATTGAGCTACTTGGAATCAAAGCATCTGATATCTTATAGTTGCTTTTACTCAAAAGCTGATAATTTGCACGGCAGAACTTGCTTACTGTACTGGATTTAGAGGGCAGATTGCATTGTTTCACAGTTACTTCATGGCTTCAAACGTTTTGAAGTGCAATGAGCTTTTGCATGTAGCAAAACTCTACATGAACGTTGGACAAAATATAACAAGTGGAAGTTCTTCACAGAGAAAGTGGTTTGACATTGGAATGGGCTGCCCAGGGAGGTGGTGGTGATAGGTTGGACCGGGTGATCTTGAAGGTGTCTTTCAATGTGGTTGATTCTATGATTCTGTGATTATAAGTAGTTTTGTTTGTCAGTTTTGGATTTTTTGGGGGTGTTTTGTTTTGTTTCCCTAAAGCAGTGTGACTGTTCAGCTTTCAGTAATATGGTTTTCAAGCCAAAAGGGGCTATTCCACCAGAAATTTTCTTAATTCGGGAAGAATCTCCTTGGCCCAGAGAATAATTTGATACTTATCTGTATTTTAAACTTGTTATTGTTTCCATCCCTAGACAAGGGATGGAAATAATTTATTTAGTTCCTTCTCAGACGAAATCATACAAATCTTCAGGACTATTATGAATGCAAAAATGAAGAAGTAGATCTTAAAGCTCCGTCTTGTCTTTAAGCTACCCTAAATGCAGACTTGCTTGCCTTTTCACTGTTTCAAGTACCTTCATCTGAGCTTGAAAAATTCAGGTATTGTGACTCCTCTAAGGGACGTTTAGGAAAATTGGCATAGCTAATAGCTTTTACTATTTTCAGTGTCTAATAATGTGCCTTCCAAAATAGGCAGAAGATACATGCTACCTCCTTACAATGACCTTATAAACAAATGTTCAGTAACACATCATGAGAAAGTAATGAGATGGGACTGAAGAGAGAAGAAAGGAAAGGTGAAATATTAAGATTATGTATGACTATCCAATAAAAGCTCCTACATGGGTTGATGGGCTGCAAGGATATTTTCAGGGGAGGACTTAAATGCCTGTATTTCTGCATTCTGTTTAGGGTAACTAACCATCTGGCATTTTGTTGGATTTCAGTCATTCTTGTTATTCAAAAGCTATAGCTGAAATGATACCTAAAACATTGTTGGTATGATTGTGTTCGTGGGTTTTTCCTCTTCTCTTAGTCCTTCAATATTTTAAATGATGCAATTATTTTTTTTTACAGTTGGAGTTTCAGTTTATATTTTATTCATAGTAAATGCATACCCATAAATATACATGCATGCACGCACAGAAGCAGAAAGTCCTTTTACTAAGACATTAATGACTTCTGTTTGCAAGAGATAATTTTGCTTGAGCCTCGGTACCTTCCCAAATCTTAGCAAGTGGACCATAATAGTTCAATGTAGAACTTGTTATTGTATAAAATTTCTATTACCATCAATGAACAAAAAGGTTTTAGAGACAAAAAAATTGTTAGAATAAGTGTATGGTTAGCCATAATATGATTCCATTAAATCTTACTGCATTGTTTCTATATTGATTCCATTCCATTAACTTTCACTGTATGTGCACCTTTTGAGGGAGGAATGATGACAGTATATATCATCCTGGGAAGAGAAGCATGTGGTTTTTTGATGACAAACCATGAAAAGAAACAACCCTAGCCTTTATTGCCAGAAATGGGAGAATGGGAGATAAAGGATTTGTACTGTGCTCCCTTGTGTCTCCCACAAAAAAAAAAAAAAAAGAAAAAAAAAAAAAANGAAATAAAAAAGCTTAAAAGGCAGAAAATCTCATTAATTGCAATCTTGATAAAAAGGATTTTTTTTCTTCTCCTACCAATCTAACTATGAAAAGTTCAAGAAACCAAATGAATGTGCAAAATTCACAAAAGAAATGAGAGACATAACTCAGAACTACAGAAATGCAGTAACACATTCCACCTGGCTAGGAGAGCCATGTTTTGCTTCCATGAAATGGAGCTTCAACTTCCAGAGCTGCCAACATCACATAAAATGCATTCTTCAGCCCAGTCTTAATGTTTAGTTTAACTACTCTTAATTCTGCCAAACATGTTACTCATGCTTGCATTTTTAACCGTGTAATTATTTATATAAATTTTGTTCTTAGTTTACGCAGGCAAAACTTTGAAGGCCCAGTATTACACTTGGATATCGTCTACCTTAATCAGTGTACAGGCTAAAGCAAATGTAAACCACATTTGCCTAGCAGTATCAGTGCCACAACTGACCTGGAGATGGATTCTCAAAACTGTATCATCACTACAAGTGGTAAATAAAGAGTAAAGAAATAGTGGACAATTTTATGTCAGTCCTGAGAAGCTTGGAATGCTAACAGAAAAATTCTTAGGCTGCACAAGGATGAAGAAAAAGCAAAACACTTTCCTGACACTATTTTTTTTAAAAAGGGGGGAAAAAAAAGGCTTTTCCCCTTATTCAAATGACTTTTGACACAACATAGAAAATGTTGTCTTGTGTTCAGAATTTTTTTTATTTAAAAATAACTATATGCATAAATATTTAGAAATTGCTATTTTAGTTCATTTTTGTGTTTAAAAATGGAAACTTCTAATTTATTTTTAAATCAAAAAGTTTTACATGTTTCAGAAATACAAAGTTTGCTTTTCAGATGAGCCTACGTCATGAATTTGAAAATTGCCCCTCAGTCAGTCCATACCAACCTGTATTTTGGTTAGTTAACTATTCAGCTGAGCACTTTACCAGCTACACCTCATGTCTGACAAACCAATCAAACTAAGAACCAAAAAGACACATTTCACAACACAGTATCCCTAACAGAAATCTTATGTAACCTAATGGAAAACACATACAGAGTGCTATCTTGCCAAGATACACACTTAAGGAATAGTGGAAAGTATACACAGGCAGCCTACTCTGAAATAACCAGACAAAATGTTAATTCTTGCACTCAGAAGTACTTCTCAGCAAAGCACTCCTTCTCAGCAGAGCACTGGAACAGGCTGCCCAGAGAGCTTGTGGAATCTCCTTTTCCGAAGACTTTCAAAACCCACCTGGATGTGCTCCTGTGTGGCCTGCCCTAGGTGATCCTGCTTTTGCAGCAGGGTTGGGGGTTGGACTTGATGATCTCTGAAAGTCCTTTCCAACCCCTAACACTCTCTGATTCTGTGAAAGTCAAATACAGATGCTGACATTGTATTTCAGTTTCATGTTTAGGAGGGTCTTGTTTATTGTTCCTGAGAGAATGGGTTACCAATCCAAATAAGTTTTAACAAGTGCATTTCCCACTACATTCTCATATTCAAAATTACAATGGTCTTGTGATTTTTCAGAATTGGCTCCCCTCAAATAACCTCTTTTGTCTACTTGGAGGGTTTGCTCTGGCAAAATTAGAGAACTTAACATGTCTGAGATTTCCAGATGACTCTAGGCCTGGACAAACCATTCCTGTGCATATCCTACAGACTCACTGCATATTTTCCATTGTACATTTATTTTTTTTCTTTTATGACCTCTTCCAGAGGTTAACATTTGCACAAACTTCAGTCTTTGAAAACATTATTTGTTGCACACCTTATTCACTTCATGAACAGAGCTGCCTCTTAAGGTAGGATCTGTGGCTTTCTGTATTTGAGGAACAAGAGTAACAGTAGAGGAAGCAGAAAATATCCCAAAACACTAACTGCTGTTTTATCTTTCCTCTCCCATTTTTCTTTATTAGAAGTAACCACATTTAGAGTCAGGGAAGTATCAGAGCAATGTGCACAAAAAAGCTCTCTATATTCACACTTCAGTGGGAAAACCCCAACTACCTCAGTTTACAAATAATACTTCTGGGGTCATAAAAGCTTGACAATAAAGTCACATACAAAGAGACAAGAAAATCTAAGCTTCACAATTTCAGGTCTTCTGGAAACTCAGAATCTTGTGTGTCTTGTAGGATGCCAGCTACCAAACTCTCAGAAACTTGACAGTAGCTTTATTCAAACATAAATTCAGCTTCACATTTGAAATCAACCAGGCTATGTAAAAAATTCTTAAAACATTCGTTCTCAGTTTAGACAGGGAGCCTAGCTGTGACACAACCCATGCTTGAAGGGGAAAGAGAAAATAATCACTCACAAGAGCACTAAGATTAAGCTCTTCAGAGATAGACTTATTTAACCTAGACACAGTGCTACACTGATATGTCTCTATTGCTTGAGGAACTCAAATTAGTATCTCTGCATGATGTTTCATCCAAGATATATCAGCTTATTTGGAACTACCTCAGGGATCTCTCATCTGCTTTGCTGCTATGCTTTGCCTCATACAAATGTACCTCAGTAACTGGTTTGCAGAAGAATATTGTGCTAGAAGAATCATATGTGACAGAGGCAAAAGCTAAGATGTTCATTTATCTCACGGGATCTCGTGGATGCATGCCTACATCCCATGTATCCAGGCTGCCCATTTTCCTGTATGTATTGTGAGGTTGAGAAGTGCAAGGCTTCTTTGAGTCTTTGGAAACTCAAACTGCTCTGCATCAGCTGATTTGCTCTGCCAGACAGATAACTCTTTATAACAGATAACAGCCATCTAAGCTCCAATGATTCCCAGATTATTGATTTTCATATAAATTCAGCACTCAGTTCCTGAGCTTGCTGAAAAATTAGGGGTTTAGGTAGGACAGGGAATAATCTCCCAAAAATATTTTTAAAGCACTTTGCTCTTCCTCATTGTAGTTTTCAAATACATACTTTGTCCTTGATTTAGGTCCCCTATTGTTTCTGCATATTTGTGATTCTGTTTTGTTTTGTTTTTTGAAAGTTTGGCATTTTCATTTAAAGGAGCCAATACGAACACCCTTCTTTCTTCACAATTTTCTGCACTATTTTCTCCTTGTTCTAACCAGCTCAGACTTTTTTGAGTCAAAGTATCCTTCTGGGATGAGTAAGAGACAATAAGTCAGTCCTTTTCTCCTGGACTTACACTTCCCTACAGTGAGGGCAATAACATCTTCAAGACAATTGTGTTTCTCTCTCAGCACTATGTTCTTCTCACAGCACTATGTTCTTCTTGATTATAGAAGAGTAAAAATACAGGCCAGGCTACATTCTTTCCCTAAGTATAAAACTCTTGGATAATTTTCAACATATTTTAATTTATCAGCTTCATGAAAGAACAGAGAGTATGAAAACGTGTTCTCTTTTTTTTTTTTTTTTTTTTTTTGAAATGCTGGCACCCTGAGTTAATTCTGCATTTTTGCAAGTATCTTCTTACTTGTAAAGATGAAGAAACCTAGGATCCATCACTAAAACATGCAAAAATGCTCTAACCATGGCTATTAAACAGGGAAAGTGGAATGGAAAGGACTTAAATAATACTCCTAAAGTGATCAAACCACCTTGAGGAATAAAGTTGTTGAAACGTTTAAAAATATTGCAGATTTTGCTTTATTTCATTGCAGAATAAGTGTTTATGTTAAATTGTCATATATATTTACTTCCGTAAGAGCTATAGACATGGGCATAGGAGCTTGCTATGTACTTCTTAGGTTTATATAGTCTTGAGATTATATTAGCTATCTAGTATTATATTAGCTAGAGCAGATGGAAATGAAGGTAGAAAGACTCCTCAAAACTGGTAAAAGCAGAAAAATTTCCCTGGGATGCTAACCTCAGATCAGTCACAAAGGCTGGCTTAGCAAAGCTTATGTCATTGGCAATTTACTGATGTTCAGCCCTCTAAGACAAAATGCCTGAAAAGAGGTAGTGAAATTGAAAAACAAAACAACAAAGCCCAGAACAAAAACCAGCAAGAACAAAACCCCACCCAAACAAACAAACAAAGACCAAATAAATAAAACACAACAACCAAACCAACAAAACAACCCTTCTCATTTATGAAATTGGATTCTGGCACAGAAACAAAAACAGGCTCTATTTTACACTTGGCTAGAAGCAGTGGCGTTAAAAATGTATGTGTCCAGATCAAGAACGGATTTTTTTGTAATACTGACTGATAGGAAATATATTTCACTGGATTATTTTAGGAAATCAAGGGAGCTTTGCAGTAAAAACATTCTGCTGTTCAAAAAGGTACATGGAACAATTTCACTAGTTTGTTGTATTTGAGAAGATTGACATACGGTCATGTTTACAAAGACCAAAAATTTTCCTCCAATTTTGGCGTATTAAATTGATAGGGATTTTTAAAGTTTACTGATGTAAGCAATGCAGAAACTTTCACATAAAAACATGGATCACTCAATCCTATGACAGAAACAATTTTTATCAGGAGAATACTTCCCTATGCATATTCATACTACAGCCTTTTTACAAGTGCCACTGTTTAAGAAAGTAATTTAAATTTCTATATTTAACTGTTTTATCTCCACAACCCTATGGAAATGTTGCTATAACACTGGAAACCATGACAACTGATTCTGCTTTCTGATTTCATTACAAGGTTATAATTCACCTAGGTTCATGAGCCTTTCATACAAGATGGAGTTAACCAATAATTTCACAACAAAATCTTTTAAAAATACATGCTTTATTAGAAAAATGCTGCTTTATTTAATCACTCATTTTAAAGAACTCACCATGACATTATTATTCAAGGCACATTGCTATGACTTTACAGCTGTTGCCCAATAGTCCCACTATTTAACAAAAAGCCAAACAGGAAAGTCTTCAGATACAAAATATCATAAAGAATTAATTCTGGCTTTCATGCACTTGTCACTAGCATAATGCTCTGAATGGTCACTCTTTGCAAATCCAC
This sequence comes from Psilopogon haemacephalus, assembly GCA_013396835.1. NCBI lineage: Eukaryota > Metazoa > Chordata > Aves > Piciformes > Megalaimidae > Psilopogon > Psilopogon haemacephalus. The sequence goes on from VWZI01014497.1 coordinate 139,444, forward strand.
TGGTTTTAATATGCATTTCCAGCTTCCTCTAAGTCACCAGCCCTTGGAAGTGGAAAAGACTGAAGTTTCTACCATTCTCTGCCCATTGCTAAGTCTTCAGAAAATGTTGATAGTACCACATGCTGGGGAAGTGCACTAAACATCAACCTGTTACCTGGGCCAGTATCACCTTTCCTTTTCAGTATGCTTTTGAGAATGGAATGCCATAACAATTCACAATTTAGGAATGTTACTCCTGACAATGTATAGGTTGCCTACAGCTAAGAACATATGCAAAACAGAGACAGAATTTAAAGGATCATATTAGCTGAGTTAGGCAATTCATCTCTCATTATGTTGGCATTATTGCAGTCTTTGAGTTCTGAATTATACCCTTTTGTCTGGATTGGAAGAAGCCTTAATAAAGTGATTTGTAATAGGTGAGTTCCTAGTGTGAGATACAGAACCAGTCTCAGAAGAGGCAGTTTTCCAAATTCACTGCTAAATTCTGACTGCCATAATTTACTGTATTTATTATAATGTTAGTGCTTTAGCAGCCAAACAAAAATTAAAGTATTGTTACTGGACTAAGAACTACAAATCCCACTTTGATTGCATTCTGACAATTTGCTATCCTGGTAGCCTTTGCAACCAGTGGTCACTAGAAGCAAAATTTGGGAGTGGAAGACCAATTGTTTTGATTGGTCATGACCAATACAGCCCTTCTTTATGTTTGGTATGGAAGAAGCTGCAGTTACCAAGAAATTTCTGATGTTCCCAGATTGTCTAAGCCAAAGTTTTACAGTAAGAATCACAAACCGTTATTATTAACCTTCATTTTCAGAAAGGAATGTTTGTTCTGGAAACTATATTGAAGATTGCAATGATATGAATACATAAATATTTGCATTCTGACATGCAGTTTGAGAAAAGACCAAAAAGATTTAGTCAGAACAGAATCATTCTTTTTATCTCAGGGCAGAATTTTAAAAACGTCATCTCTGTTGCTCAATGACAGATATATTTTGCCAACTCTCATCTCTGAATGTTTCTTCCTTTCCTATTCTTCTTCCTGCTTTGATCTTACTAATTTCTACTATTCAAAAACTTTTGTTTTTCAGCACTGAGGATTGCTACTTCTCTTTTTTTTTTTAATCCCTTTCCAATTCACTCTCAACTAATAGCAGTTTTGCAGCTGCCATTTGCTTCATTGGGAGAGTGTAGATGAACTTGAAGTTCACCTACACTCTGATGCTCAGGAGTTAGAGTTTATATATCTGCCAAACACTGCCTAAGAGGTCTTGGGAAGTAGATTAAGGTCTACTCACTGAGAACAGTCCATTAATTTGGCTCACCAATTTGAGATATGTCACATTTAATTGTAAGACTTACCAGTGTGAGTGCATCCATACCTCCAATTGAACACAGTGGGGAATGCATGTGTTCAGTAACTCCACCCGTTATTATTATAATACATTTCTGTTGTTTGTTTCTCATTGAGATAATGAGCAGCTGTTGCCTGTGAACTGATGCAGGCTCTATGCTCAAACCAACATATGTCATTGTCAAACTATTATATGCAACCCAGCACAGTGTAGTCCAAAGGTATCTTGTAAGTATTCCTGAGGAGTGTCAGCTCCTGAAAGAAGCACAGGCAATCACCAGTTTCTGAAGGATACCAGTAAATTACCTCAGCAAATAGAAAGGAAAGTGGGAGGACCTTGACCACATATATTTTTAGTATCATAGACTTGGTTTATGTATCTGTGTCTCATGGAAAGATAGGGGAAGAAAAGAAGTTTTTTATCTGTATTTCACTTACTCTTGCTTAGGATAGAGCCATACGCCTCAACCTTTGCCATTGATTTCCAAGTAAATCTGTTTTTATTTTGTCTGTGATCTTGATACGACAGGACGGAATTTCTCCCACAAGCCATGACCACCTCAATCCCTAAAAAGGCAAATGTCAAGAGAGAAATTAATTAGTAAGTTCAGAGAAATACAAATAATGGATCTACTGTAATCTATGTTTTACTACTGATTTTAACAGGAAGAAGATTCTTTCAGGATCTTTATAGCATTTAAATTTACAGATTAAGGATTTGGCTTGTGCACCTGAACCCAAAAGTACAAACAAGATGTGAGAACAAACATGATACTGCCTCTCAGATACATTTGGCCAGGAAAGTAAGCACTGTGCTGCATATCTTGAAAGGCTCTTAGAAATAACTTTGAGACATGCATATGCTTTTGTTATGTTACTTCATGTGCTCCATAATGATGTATGTGTTTAAAAGCAACATAGTCTTGCACTTAAAAATAAGCCTGTGGTTTTAATACTTTGTCTAGACAGTGATTCTTAAAAGCCCATTCTATTTCCAGTCATCCCAAAATTCAAAGGTGCATTTATTATAAAATATTAATGTTGATGACTTCAGCTCTGCTTTGGAATATCAGTAGGGGTAGCTTCTAATTACCAGACCTGTTTGGAGTTGATCTACTGCCCAACATTTTACCTTAAACTTCTTTCCTCTCTATCTCTACCTCATTGATTCTGGTCTTGCCATCTTCTAAGGCTTTATAATTCCATCCTTTATTTTTATGCTTACCTTGAAGGTGTTTATAGACTGTAGAAGGTATTTATGGACTTTGATCATGTCCCCCCTGAGGCTGCTCTTCTCCTTGTCATATATTAGTTTAGTTCTCTGCGTGTTAGATCATATATTTCATTTTCTTATCTATACACCATTTTTGTTGCCCTTTTTTGTATTTTCTCTTGACTGTTATTTGTGCTTCCATACTGTAAGAAGCAGCATAATACAGAGTAAATAATAAAGGATAATTTCTGGAATTTTTTCCTCCACATGCAACACGAAGCAAAATAATTACGACATAAACCCTAGACACTGTTTTCTCTAGAACACTACTGGCTGAGAGTTTGATTTTGCAAAGTATAGTTTTAAACAGGCTGGGTTCAGTACTGGAATTTATTTTAGTCAAATCACAAGAGCATGCTGTGGGGCTGAGACCTCCTCTTTTTTCTGTATTTTCTGTGACCAGGTGATTTTATTTCTGTATCTTGCACTTAGAATTCAGAATGGTCTTCATCTGGGTTCTCAAACTGTTGCATTTCAAAAGCAATGAGGAATACAAAGAAAGAGCTTCGATTTGAACTCACACCTTTAAATACATGTGTAGTGCACTGGCTTTTAAGTTCACTAGCCTGCTGCCCCATATTATCAATATTAATGGCTGCTTTGCTTTTAAGTTCAACAGAAATAAAGTCAGGCTCTGAGGTTGGGTGATATCCCCTGCGTAAAGCAGGACTCCTTTGTGCTAATGACAACTGAAGTAGCACTTCTTTTACTATACTTAGATATTTCCCTGCCTTGCCAGTATACTTTTCAGTAACACACAACTGCTGTCATCGCCTTTATATACAGGGACTAGCTAGGAATTCCTTCCTCACTACTTTCTTATATAGACTGAACTTATATAGGCTCCTTTTATTCCATGAAGCTTTCATACAGTTTCACAGCCTCACTTAGGATTACAGTCTAAAATTCTCACACCTCCTGCACAGAATTTTATCCTTTGAATAGACCTATTAATTTAATGAAGTAAAGCACTCTTCAGCTAGATGGAAAATACACTGAGTTAATATTCCATATTATTTTCAATATTCTGATCAATTACAACTGGCATAAATTTTTTACACATTTCAAGTATATGTTATTGTTGCTGCAGATACTAGAAGGTATGCTATTGTTTTCCGTAACAAACACCAATGCTCTGACATCTTAGGTGTACAAAATTATTACATGCTGAAGAGTACCATTTAGATTTCAATGCTTTATGTAAATAGTAATATAGTAAATTATGCAATTAAGCAAAGCCTAGTTAACTAGGACTAAAACACATGCAATCAAATGGTGCACTTATTAGGTAGTATTTTAGCACGTCATCTCTCTCATGAGCATAATTAGATTGCAAAATGGAGCTCTATGCAAATACATGCAGTTCTTGTAGTTGAGGATAGGCAAAATTCAGAGATGCACCATCATAAATTCAATTATAACAAATCACCTTTTATAGAGAGCATAACAGGTTTGAAAGCACCCATTTCCAGAACAGAATCTAAGGTGATAATCAGTTTTTCCTCTATTCTGTCTCCATGTGTGCCGTGTTTAGAATGGCATATTGAAGATACAAATTTGCTTTGATATAATTTGCAACTAATCCCTCTTGGTTTTCTACCACTATATGTTTGTACTAGTAAATTCTGATGCTCACTGGAGAACCTAAATCAGATAAATTTATTTGGCACATTTTTTATACTGAATTTTTTTGTTTTATTTTCTTTGGAATTCAGGGATCAGCCAGAAACTTAAAATGAAGAAACTGAGGAAAGGACTCCCCTATGTCCTTTCAGATTGGAAGACACAAGCCAGTTAAATAAGTCATCAAATCATTTAGATATTTTCTGTTTTGTAACCTATAGTCAGAAGAAAGGTCACAGATTCAAAACCCTGCAGGGCTGGTGGTTCTTTTTTTTGGGATAGGGTTTGCTTTTTTCATTTAGTGGCTGCTTTTTGACTTTTGATTAAAAAGGAAAAATAAACTGAACAGTGCATTGGTCATAATTACAACAGTAATCCACTTCATATCAATATCTTGCTGGTTTATCCATCACTAACAATGGAAAACCCCCACAATACCCACTCAGGCAACTTCTGGAAAATTTTCAAGTGCTTGTCTAGAGCCAGATAGGAGCTTTTATGAGATTAAGCCTCCCACTGCTCTTTTGTACTCTACCTCTTCCACAGAAGTACATAAGTTCACTCCTGCCTATGTTTTTAATCAAACTCATGACCTTTAATTTCGGGTGGCTGATTTTCATAAATCTTTTTTTTTTTTAGTAGTAACAAAAGCATTTGAAATAAATACTACCTAGGAAAGCAAATCTGCTTTAGGTCATTAATATTACCATCTGCTCAGCAGTGGGTCACCAAGGTTGTTTCAGACCTGGAAAAGCCTAAAAATCACTCAAACCCCCTCCCTCCTCCCCCAACCTAAAAACCAAAGAATCCACATTAAAAAAACCAAACCTAATTTGGGGCACACTGTCCATGCTGTCCTCAGCCCTGGAGCTTGGTATGCACACTTTTGAGAACTGTTATTCAGGAATGAAACATGTGAGGTACGTCTCCTGTCAGGCCAAAGGTATGGCCTCTGCCTGCCCACCACTCAGTGCCTGCACAAAACTCTCTGTACTCTGGTGTCCATGTCTCACTAATGGACTAGGATCAACTGGCAGGGTGTGCGGCTCAGACGCTCCATTTCACCTGTTGCACACGTGGCCCTGAACCACTGAGGGCAGTCACATCTGGCTCCAACCGGCTCCAGGTGACTCTGCTGTGAGTGGTGCAGCCTGTTGCATGCCAAAGTGTTCATGGATGAGCATAATACATGTCTCACTGTGTGCTCTCTGTGGGCACTACGTCCTCTCTAAAAGGGCTGCATCCTGGAGCCTGGAGCTGGAAAGAGTCTGGGTGTAAAGAGCAGAGATAGCATGGAGAGCTGAGACAGGGAAAGGGAGAAAGTGGACCAAAGGAGCACCTGGGAGTGGAGGAAGGATGCTTTCTGGAGTGTGTGTTCAGTTGGTAGTGCGGTTTTAACTCTGATTGCCTGCAGTGGTCATACAAGTTCATTTAGGCAGCGGCAGGTACCTTGCATCTAGGAATCTGTGGTGGTGCTGTGCTTGCAGCAAGGTAGGAAGTCAAGCCCAAGGGAACTCCACGTGGGAGGGCAATGGGCAGGAGCAAGGACAGGTCCCGTGCTGCGACCTGGCTCATCTCCCAGAGCAGGACCTATGAGATATGTCCCAGGGCCTGCCTAGGCTGTAACACTGCACATCTTGGGTGCTGTGGGATGCCCAGACCTTTGTTCTCCTAGCTGAGATGTGGAGTCCATTGACTGAAATTGAGAAAATGCAGGATACCTTAAGGTATGACTTCAGTGAGGGGCTGTTGCTGTAGCATGGAAAGACTGTCCTGCACAAGGGAGAAGGTATTTGGAAGCAGATGTGGAAGGGATGTGTTAAGAAATTGCTCAATCTTGCTGTTTCAATAAAGATGATACTCCCTTGGAAACATTCAAAATGTGGATTTTGTAATGGTTGGAAATTCGATCTGCCCTAATATTCTTGGTGTTGTGCAGGGATGAGATCTGGTTCAGTTTAGAAATGAGGGTTGCACTTTTAAATGTATATATGTTCAACCTGATGTAATCATCCTGGTTTGCTTGGTGTGCGTTTTGTAGGGACAGAAGATTTTTCTTTTTAGACACATACTCTCAGTTTATGAATAATAGTAAGACATCATGAAGAATGAAGATATATATTCTGAATGTGAGCCAAGAATCTTTAGCAAATTGACATTCTACCCATCCAGGCATCCTGTGGTTTGCTTCATTGCTATCAGGCCATTCAGCTAATGCATCTGAATATAATGATCTTAGATGATTTCTACTTACTTTCCTGAGATGGAAGCCCTGGTGCCTTTAAGGTGCAGGTTACTTTTTGCAACCTTGTTTAGGTAGAAATTCACCACTAAGGATTAAAAATACAACACCTGGGAAACGAATAAACACACATTCATTTGGAATAAACTTTAAATCCAGTAGGAATCAGCACCTGGAGCAAGCCTAAGAAGGTCTAAAGACACTAATTATTGTAGTCATGCAATTAAATAGTGTGGACCTGACAGTATGACTGATAAACAGCTAGAAAATTAATGAGCAGCATGACTGTCTTCCATGAAAGGACTGCCAAATGTCTGTACAAAACACTACAGAAGACACTGGCATTATATGCATACGGAAATGCTATTTAAAGATTTGTGGCATGAACTGAACTCATAATGTTGCTAGTAACTGGAGCTTGTTTCTATTGTATATGGATGAAGTAATTAATCACTTTAATATTACACAATGGGAGATTATAATTAATAAAAGAATACATGATATAATGTATAAAGCAAGTAAAACATAACCTGAATCCTTTGAATTCAGGGTGATAGATGGCAGGAGTGCTTTTCTGATCACTTTCAGGGGTTTTTGCTCACTTTGCAACATTGTGGTTATTGTCTGTACAATTAATAAAGTTTTGAGTTGCCTCAAGATTTACTCTGATCCAGAGTGAAAGAAAAAACTTTTTTTTTAAGAAATAGGATTACAGAACTAGTTTGGAGCAGTGTTTGCTGCACCCGTATCCAACGTTACCAGCTGTCACTGGAGAGGGTCTAGTGCCTGGTAACAGATGCAGAAGAAGCAACATGTATGAACAATTGCAATTATCATCCATTTACATACAGAACATTGGCATAACTTCCTGAAGAGAACTTTTATGTACTTCATGCACTTTGTTACTTACTGACATCCTTGGAGACATTAGACAAACTTCAGCAGAGAAGTAAAAGAAACTGCTATCTTTACTAGTCCAGTGGTATGAATCATAGAATGGTTTAGGTTGGAAGAGACCTCAAAGATCATCCAGTTCCAACCCCCTGCCATAGGCAAGGACACCTCCCACTAGATCAGGTCGCTCAAGGCCTCATCGAGCCTGGCCTTGAACACCTCCAAGGAGGGAACAGACACAATCTCCCTGGGTACCCCATTCAAGTGTCTTGCCACTCCCACTGTGAAGAACTTCCTCCTAGCATCCCATTTAAATCTCCCCTCTGCCAGTTTGAACCCATTACTCCTTGTCCTGTCATTACAAGACCTTGTCAATAGTCCCTCCCCAGCCCTCCTATAGGCTCCCTTCAGATACTGGAAGGTTACTATAAAGTCTTCTCGAAGCCTTCTCTTCTCCAGGCTGAAAAGTCCCAACTCTCTCAGCCTGTCCTCATAGCAGAGGTGCTCCAGCCCTCTGATCATCTTTGTGACCCTCCTCTGGACTCTCTCCAACAGTTCCATGTCCTTCTTGTGCTGGGGGCTCCAGAACTTCACACAGTACTCCAGGTGGGGTGTGATGAGAACAGAGTAAAGGGGAAGAATCCCCTCCCTTGCCCTGCTGGCAATGCTTCTCTTAATGCAGCCCAGGACACAGTTGCTGTCTGGGCCACATGCACACACTGTCAGCTCATGTTGAGCTTTTCATCAACCCAGACCCCCAGGTCCTTTTCCTCAGGGCTGATCTCCAGGCACTCACCACCCAGCCTGGAGTTGTGTTTGGGATTGCGCCAACCCAGGTGCAGGACCTTACACTTGGCCTTGTTGAATTTTATGGGGTTGACCTGGGCCCACCTCTCCAGCCTGTCCAGGTCCCTCTGGATTGCATCCCTGCCCCTAGCAAGTCGACTGTTCCACACAGCTTGGTGTCATCTGCAAACTTTCTGAGGATGAACTCGATTACTCTGTTCAAGTCACTGACAAAGATGTTAAACAGCACTGGTCCCAGCACTGACCCCTGAGGGACGCCTGGACTCCACTCCAGCATTCACTGGTTTCCAGGTGGACATTGTGCTGTTGATCACCACTCTCTGTGTGCGACCATCCAGCTAATTCCTTATCCAGCAGGGCTCCACCCATCAAGTCCACGTTTTTGCAGTTTGGTGACCAGGATGTCATGTGGGACAGAGCCAAAGGCCTTACTCAGGTCCAGGTAGATTACATCAGTTGCCCTTCCCTTGTCCACCACTGCTGTGACTTCATCATAGAAAGCCACCAAATTTGTCAGGCATGATTTGCCCTTGTTGTAGCCATGCTGGTTGCAATCAGACACCTTTGCTTTGTTTTCCATCTGATGCAGCAGAGCCTTCAGGAGGATCTGCTCCATGATCTTACCAGGCACAGAGGTGAGACTGACTGGTCTGTAGTTCCTGGGGTCATCCTTTTTTCCCTTCCTGAAAATGGGTGTTACATTTGCCCTTTTCCAGTCAGCAGGAACTTCACCAGTCTGCCATGACCTTTCAAATACAATGGACAGTGGTTTGGCAGCTTCATCTGCCAGTTCCCTCAGGACCTGTGGGTGGATCTCATCAGGCTCCATGGACTTGTTCATGTTCTGATTCCTTAGGTGCTCATGAACATGATCTTCAATTACAGTGGTCAGGTTTTCCCTCCCCCAGCCCATACTTTTGCCCTCTGGACATCGTGGCTGGAGTGCTTGCTGCTGAAGACTGAGGCAAAGAAGTCATAGAGCATGTTCCTTATCCATGTTCCCTGTCACCAGCTCTCCATTTCCCTTCTGAAAGGGTCCCACATTCTCCCTAGTCCTCCTTTTGTCACTGATATACCTGAAGAAATTTTTCTTGTTCCCCTTAATGTCCCTAGCTAGATTCAACTCTAGCTGTACTTTAGCTTTTCTAACCTGATCTCTGGTTGCATGAACAATGTCTTTGTATGAAACCTGATGTAAGTGAATTTCAGCTCCATATCTGATCTCAGGTTTCCTTCAAAGCATTAAAAGGACACAGCATCAGGACACAAACCTATGTGTTATATGTTCCATCATCAGCCAAATGCCTCAGAATAAATCTTCAGAGACTGCTACTTGAGGCAGATGCTACATAATCTTCCTTCAAGCCTTTTTCTAAACCTTAATGGTAGGAAGTGATAGAGTGTGGCAGGGCACACCCAAATCTGCCCTGGATGTCCAGGTCCTGTTTTTCATTATTCCACCGAGGGAGGAGGATAAGTCTCAGTTTGCTTTTACCTAGCACGGAATCCAATACACTTTTAATGTTCAGCCCCAGGGGTACAGACACTCACCTACAATTGTCCACTTCTGGATACCATCAAGGTCCCAGAAGGCATTGTCATTTATCAATATATAGATGACATATTAGTGAGAGGGGGTCAGTAAAGACCAGGTGGGCTCAGTAGGAAAAACCATCTGGGAACTGCTAACCCAAAATGGATTAGACATCCCCTCTGCCAAGTGTCAAGTTCCTCAGGGCCTGGTGGGTAGCAGAAGCAGTGGCAGTACCCTGGAAGAAATTTTAAAAAGAGTCAAATCCCTGGGAACAAAAAAGAACTGCAAAAATTGGTGAGTACCCTGGAATACTGAAGGAAGCTCACTCCTGTCTTCTCAGTGATTGCCAGGCTATTATATGATTTCCTCAAAATCATAAGGCCTAGAATTGGACTCCAAAGCTCAGTGAGAGCCTTAAAACCCTCAAGGATGAGTTAAAGGCCTACCAGAAATTGGGCCCACCACATTGAAAGGATCCCTTAAGGGCAGAATGTGGCTTCTCCGAACATGCTTCCTACTGTGACATTTACCAGAAGGGATATAAAGGCCACAATAGAGCATTCCTGTTTTCCTCCACAGCGTTCAAGGACACTGAAAAGAGGTACTGTGCTGATTTGAGGCTAATTGGACTATTTTAATGAGAACATTTAGATTATAGGCTGTGAAAAGAAAACAATGGTGATGTCTTCTTCATTCGTAGGTTTACTGAGATGTGCTAAAGCAAGGACATGGACATAAATAAGACAGAGTTGCTCTGGTCTGAGCTCTGGCTGTTCACTGAGGCCTGAAAGACCTTCTTCATTCTGGAGAGCCACAGATCCTGAAATACATCTAGCCATATAAATGCCAGGTGTTTCCTTTAGGAGAGAGGGCTGTAGGGCAGATTGAAACTGCTTTACATTTTGGTAGACATTACTGTGTGTTCTGTCACAGAAACTGGGAATATTTGATGAATCAAATCTTCAAAGAGTTAGTTTAGCCTGTGCCCAGTTATGTGTCCCATGTATGGGTGTGGATACACATACTCATAGTAAATGGAAACAGAATGTGGGAAAAACAGTGGGGGTTTAAGGGATGACACATAGGCTTAATTACAGGTGTCTGGTGGAGCCAAGAACAGGATGACCTAGAGGTTGTAAAAACTCTGATAAGAAGGTAAAACAAAGAAATCACAGTTTCTCTGTGTTCTTGGATGTTGGGCAGTGTCTGTATTTTGTATCAAATAGAGACTTGTGATTTCATATTTTTAGTTAAGCCAATCATTGTGTTAGCTTTAGCTATTCAGTTAGGTAAATAGCCAATAAAATAGTAACATGCTGCCTTCTTTAGAATATCTAAGCATATATAAGATGAACAAATGTATGCAATAAAAGGAACTAATTTGCATCAGACTGTCTCCCCGTCTCCTTGTTCGTGGCATATGGGTGTATAGTAAGAAGCTGAGTGAGGGAGTATGGGCTTTTAGAGTCGGGCGTCAGTTTGTTGTTGAAATGCATGTGGTTAAAAATCATATGAAAAAGGACTGAGATTTTCCCAGACAATTAGGAGTTTGCTATTGGAGTGTCCATCACCAGTAATGAGCTTTGATGATTTCAAGAGACCTTGAAACAATTCCTATGTTTGCTGTCCTAACAAGCCCTTTGAGTTATAATTTACAGTCATCTTCTTGTGCAAAACAACAGTTTGAGCTCTTGATTTTATTTGACAGATGTTTGTAAATTATAATCTGAATGACCTGCTTTCAGACTGGTGAAAATCTTTTATAGCCTACTGTAGAGCTCTCAATACTTCTCTAAACATCTTAGAGAGTAAATATTTCTTTGGGGAGCATTAACACCATTAGCAACTGCTTTTGCTTTTCCACTTTGCAGGAATTTAATAACCTTCAAATGCACAGACTTCCAAAATGTCAAACATGAGCAAAGGGAAGAGGACATTAAATCTATTCAATTACAGACTTGAGATATCACAGGAAACATGAGTTTGTCCCTTGGACTAAACAAGAAGTTTGATGGGATTAGTAAAGCCAATACCATTCATGTGAATCATTTGTGTACTGTATGCTTCTACAGAACATTACTCCTCTAATAGCTGCACCGAGTTTATTAGCACATAGGGCAGTAATGTGCACAGTATCCTTATTTATTGGGGGGTTTGTTTCATTATGCTTTGTCTTCTAAAGTAATCAAATCTCTTAAAACACAACTCAGCAAGCCTTGCTATTTTTTTCAATTAAGTTTTTGTATATACGTAAATTCTAAAACCAGGAGTGCCAGGAATGCATTTTCCTGTCACTGCATGCTGTATCTAGAACAATAGAGAACTTCTACTAGTAGAGATCTCAAAGTGCTGTATGGACAATTAAAATAAACCAAACACGAGAGTTACGTGATGCAAGTACACTTTTTCTGTTCATGTATGCGTCTCCTGCTGCATGTTCATATACAAAATCAATCATATTAAGAGCCAATAAAAATTAAAAAAAAAAACTAACCTTATAAATATGTCTTAGCTGTAGAAATTTAAAACATAAAAGCAAGTATCATACCACCTGAATTAACAAAAAAATTCTCATTTAGAAAAAAAAAAAAATTAAATTTTGTATAAAAAAAAAAAAAAAAAAAAATGGCCTCTCATAAAAAAAAAAAAAGAATGGCCTCTCATACAAGAAATAAGGAATCTCCTTCCAGAACATACTCTGCTCCAGAAAACTGGAGCAGAAATGGTCAACATCAAATTATAACAAGCTCTTGACCTTCCCTGGCCTTGTATGCATTTTCATGAAATGATGTAATTCATTATTTCCACTGATGTGTGCAGAGCGGTGGGCAGCTTACTTTGTATTCATTTATTCAGTCCTGAGTAATCTGTGTTTAATAGAGTGCTAGAGTGTGTCAGAATGAACAATTAAACCTGATTGCTGTAGAAGACAACTTGCCATTATTGCCAACATTAGTTCTATGTGCTCTATTTTTTTAATAAAGAAGGTGTGTTGCAAGTTCAGTATATAATTCCCATATTAAAACTGCACACCTTTTTAATTTAGAATGGAAATATCTCTCACACACTTGAGACTACAATACTTTGCAGTGAGCTCTCTTTTGATTGATGATGCAGGGTCTAATTTTTTGTCAAGTCAGTTCTGCAAGGATAAGCAGACTGGCAAGACTGGTAGGAGAAGACTGGGATGGAAAGATCCCATCAGCAAGGTGCAAAATTTGGGAAGAACATATAGTGCAGTAATTGAATGGTTTTTGCTGGCTTCTCAAGGGGATAAAAGTGACAACCTAGTGGGAAAAGAGAAAGCATCCAAGACCATTTTAAATGAGCGGGGTGTAATGCCTAAAGGGAATCCCAGGGAATGAGGAAGCCATGGAAGAAGCAGTACAGTGATAATTACAGTGAGACCATACCAGAAGTATTGTGTTTGGTTTTGGGCTTCCCAATTCAAGAAAGAGAGGGTTCTGCTGGAGAGAGTCCAATCGATAGTCACGAGGATGAGAAACTTCTTTACAGTGAGGGTAACAGAGCACTGGAACAGGCTGCCCAAAGACATTATGGAGTCTCCTTCTCTGGAGGCTTTTAAAATCCACATGGATGCATTCCTGTGTGGATTACTCTAGGTGACCACGCTTTTGGCAGGGGGGTTGGACTTGATGATGTCTGGAGATCCCTTCCAACTTCTAACATTCTGTGATTCTGTAATTATGGAAGAGCAGGATAGTGTATGATGTAGGGTACTTTTTTCTAGATGAAATATAACTGTTCCATTTGGACCCACAAAGTACTAGAGGACTGAAATCTTTAGCTCATCTAGTGGGACCTTGTGCCTTTGGGCTACAAATACCTGAGTTTTATGCTCACTGAAACCTTCAGCAGCATAATTACAGGTTTTTAATTATAGTCTTTGAATATACGTATAAACATTATAGAACTTGTGAAAACACATTTTTTTCTCATGAGGGAAGTGAAGAGATCTCCATGAGTTCCATGAACAAGAAAGGCCAGTGTTTAAGGGGCTGGTGTGGTCCAGATTTCAGTGTGAGCTGAATGTACATGCAGATGACTTTGTATGTTTGTGCTGCTGTGTGGCGTGATTCATTCTCCATGCCTTTTTCACTTTGATAGAGCGAAGCTATGTGTGCCAGTCTGTGCCACCCTCACAACAGCTATGTTAGGAGGATTGGCTGGTTTGGATAAATTTTCCTTGTTATAATTGCTGGCAATCCTGAGCCAGCAGAATGTCATTGTACCCAAATGTGTTCACTATCCTCATCCACCCTCAACATGCATAACCACAGTGCTCAACATGCGCCAATGAAAAAAATCCTTCCAAGACATTGTGTTGTACCACCAGACAGGAAAATAGCAATAAGAGCTGAATTGCATGTGTTTGAGGCCAGTCTCCCACAAAGGCACTCTCAGCACCCTTTGTCCCCTATGTAAATGGAACAATGGCTTTTGGAAAACATACAGTGTCTCATATTTCATTTTTCTCAGTATAAACTGCTAAAGTGGGTCATACTGAGTGGTGCCCTGTCATGTGAATGAAAGTGAATGTGTGGTGGCAGGCCAGATCACCTCAAAATCAGACATCTCAAGTAATGATCAATTATGCACTGTAATTTCCATGCCACGTAGATTATCATGAACTAACAATGTAGAACTGCAAAGCAGGCTGGGGAGGTGGGGGTGAGTAAAGATCAGTGACAGCAAAATATTTGAATATGGAAGGCACCAAATGCAGAGCTGTTTGCCAGCAGTTTTGCTGCCCTGGCAGGTATAGAAGGAAAGGAAAGATACTTTGTGTCAAGAAACAGGTGGCTAGAGGAAGTCCTAAGAGAGCTCTGTGATCCTGTGTCATCAGCTATGCCTGTATTTGCTCTTCTATACAATGAAACCTTATTTAGTAGCAGTAGGAGTGATGTCTGGTGTTTATGTTCTTATGCGGGTAGCCAGCTATGAATTTTTAAGAGTGCAGAATGAAATTCATTTTGCAACAATGAAGATTTTATCTGAAGTAACAAGAAGCACCAGCTCAGTGTTTCAATTCAGAGGGCTGACACAGATAAAGCAAACCTGCAAGCAGCAAAACAGATAAACATGAGGAGGTCAAATCTGTTCTGTTAACAGTGGGAGATACAAAGTTATGAGAAAGTGAAAAAGTGCAAAGTGCTTATCAGCACACTGCATACATAAAAAACCAGAGCTCTCACTCTTTTCCATTGGCTCCAAGAAAGGTACAAAACACAGCATCAGAGAAGTTACAAGGTATATCTTACATGGTTGGGCAAACCAGGTCCACTATTGCAGGGGATTAGAAGCAGTGTGCTAGATGATGCAGTGGCACCACCTGCCATTTCTGGTTATTTATTTTGTTGTTTTTTGAAATGTCTTTCACATATCAAAATGCTTCAGAACACAGTATCTTCTCTCAGTGGAAAGTACTGCTTGTTGAATGACATTATTGTACCAATTAGTACTGATTATGTTTTAGAACTGACAGCAGTCAAACGACAATTGTTTCTTTCCTAAGATAAAGATGGTTTCTCCATCCATTCCAAGATGCACATTCGAATCCCGAGCAGCCCATTGACTATGGTGATGGCAGTAGTTGTAAGCAGGTTGCTTTCAAGGTAAATAGTGACTCACTGTCTCTCATATTGTCCAGCAAAGACAAATTTACGAACAGCATGCTGCATACTGCAAGCTAAAAACACAAGAGCTATTAAGCATTGTATGAGATACTCATTGGATGTTTCTCACAGATTAGTAACAGTTGTTTAGAGCAGGTGTTTGTTAATTGTGATGTATTCAGAGCTGCATGCTGGGCTTGAAATGACCCTTAAATGGCACCTCACACCAGTGAGATGAGAAGACATAGGGCACTGAGCTGTGAAAGAAAGGAGGGAGGATGACAGTGGCCCAAGCCCTATTCACTTATGTTTGTTGCTTTGTTGCTATTGTTGTCAAGGCAGCCTTTTTTTTTATATGCCCTAAGTCGTTGATCCTATTTTTAATCTTTGTTTTTTATTATTTAATATTTTTCAAAATTAGCTAAGTTGCTTTTAAAAGTTTTGTAAAAAGTTTTTGAACCAAAAGGTAAAAGTTACATGGATTGCAGATGTTAAAGAAGATCTTTGTTCATGGCTTTGTTTATTCAAAAGGTAAATAATGCTACATTTAGAGCAAATATTTCCTCCTGCACACCTATTACATGTAGAAGCACAGCTCGGGGTAACAAGAACATTAGACTGCTGCAGTACATAGATCACAACACTGTGTAGGTGAAAGGATCCTGCGACAGTTACTAGTAGGTTCTGTGGCTGAGGGCAAACGTTGACTGTAATAGTGAGAGTTACATTTAAGGAAAAATTAAACCAGAAAGGACAGATGATGTGCTCAACTCCCTCTGCAACACGTGGCTGCAAGGGTACATGCTGCTGGCTAATTTGCTCCATTGGCTGCCCCAGGGTGGCCAAAAGCTCCAGCCTGGAGAGGGCAGAGGGCATCTATCAGATCCCAGCCCTGCAGGCAGCAACACAAGAGCAGCCCAGAGCAGCAATGGCTTGGGAAAGACTCTGGAAAAGGCAGGCTGCAAGAGGGTGGAGGCACGGATCTTAGCAATGCGAAGGCTGAGAAACAGTGACACCAAAAATCATGGGATAATTGAAGCTTAACTCAAGAACTAAAACTGATTTCAACAGATGCCTGGGAAAGCTTGAGTTCACAAAGGAAGAAAGCCCTTTCCTTTTGTCTTTTTCCACTCAGAATACTTTGATATGTTTCTTCCTGAATTGTGTCTTCAGACAAATTTTCCTTTTAAAAATAAATAAAATGGAAAGCAAAAAAAATTTAAATGTCTGGAATTGAAAATTTATTCAGTCCCCAATTTTTTCCCCATTTGTTTACTTTGTTGGCTGACAAACAAAGAAATCCATTTTCCACGCAGCTCTAGTACAATATTAATCATCATGAGTACAAATAGCAGAGTCTAAGCCCATGTGTATTCATGCTGTGTTATGCTGCTTCATGCTTCTGCATACTGAGTAGTACCTACTCCAGAAGTAAAGCAAATGAGGCTCTGTGTGATTGAACCTGTGAATAAGGCTGGCAGTTTCAGGTCAGTTAGCTACTCTTGGGATCTCAGATACTAACATTGCTATTTTGGCCTAAAGAGATAATAACAGCAGTTCTCTTTTAAGTACATAAACTTTAAGGGTTTTTTTTGTTTTGGTTTATACTCTTTTTTTTTTTTTTTTTTTTTTTTTTTTCCACAGGGTTTTGAACATGACTTCATGTAACAGAGCTCATTGAAAGGTAAAGGAAGAGAAACAGATTATGGCAAGGCAATACACGTGGAAAATGTAAGCCCGCTTTGCTGTGCAGGTATAGAGAAGTTTTGCAGTTCAGAGGGTTACTGGAAGCATGCAAAGCAAGGAGAAAGGTGTATTGCCCTTTCACTCTTAGGCTTCATTCTGATCATTAGGAGAATTTTTCTACACAGTGTTTGACAAGAACATCTTCAAGGGGAAAAAAAAAGAACAGTAGAGTATACCTTTGCAGCTGCAAGATCTGCTTTTCTAGAAACACAGGCCACTGTTTTTAAGCACTAAAGCGTAAGCTAACACAGTGTAAGCTAACAAAGTGTGTTCAAATATTCAAGTTTAATGACTTTAATCACTAGTTACCAGCAAACACCATGCAGCCACTCATTCACTTCCTCCCCTCCTCCCCTGCCCCCTCCTCCATAAGAGAGTGGAGGGAGAGAATAGGAAGGGTAAGAGTCAGGAGCCTCATGGGTTGAGACAAAACCAAAAGTTGAAATTTTTTTTAAAAAAATATTGTAACGGTAATGATAATAATAATAGAGCATGCAAACAAGTGGTGGACAATGCATTTGCTCAGCACCCACCAATCAAGGCCCAGTCTATTCCTGGCTAGCAATCCTGGAGGAGAGAACGCAAAACTGTGATCCGGAAGAGAGAGTATCTGGAAGAGAAAACCAGCCTCCTGGCTAATTCACTTCAATATACTAAGCAGGACAGTATATGATATAGGATATTCCATTGGCCAATTTGAGTGCCATGGTCATGCTTCTTCCAGCTTCTCATGTACCCATGCACTAGCAAGACAGAGGAATTTGAAAAATCCTTGATTTCCTAGCAACAACTTAAAACATTAGTGTTATCACCATTCTTCTCAATCCAATTCCTGTTCCAAATCCAAAACACAACACTATTCTAAATACTGAGCAGATTTAAAACAAAACAAAGCAAAACAAAACAGTTCTATCCCAGCTGAAACTAGGATAATTATTTTGCTTGGAAATACCAAGAAGATGGGTAAGAGTCAGTGAAGAAAAATCTGTTGCCAAAGAAATGGCCCCACTTACAAGCTCATTTCTGCAGGCCATGATGAACTTTGGGATAACTTTCATTACTGAAAGCATAATCTAAGATCCAGGCCCTCATCGCTTTTCACCTGTATGAAGCTTCTTTTAAAGGTATATTTACAGCAATGCAAGAAGAATGAAAGCTATTCGTACAGGTCCTCTTGTTATCATACCACTAAATATCAGAACAGTAAAAGGAGGAGGGCTTCTTAAGACATATCCAATGCTTTGGTAAAATAAGTGTTTGCAATCATAGGCAGTTATAGATAAACTGATGAATAAGTGCATAACTCTCAGAAAAATGGATCAGAGTCACACATCCATCAAAAAGGAGTGATGTGGCCACATAGAAAGTTGCCACCTGTTCTGTGGTAGCTGCCAAGTGTCTGCACTTCTTGGGAGTAGCTAATCCAGAGAAAATTGGTCCACAATGAAAGAAGCTTAAGCTAAGTCCTGCTTAGATTGTATGTCTGAATAAAACATGCTTGCAAAGCATCAGAGAAATTCTGCACCTCTCTGGCTGGATGCATTATTTGTTGACTTTAAATGGGCCTAGATAAGTAGCAAATTTATGACAAATTTGCTCAAGCAAAACTCTTCAGCTTTTGAAACGAGACTATTCATAGTGCTGTGATAAACTCCAGATGAAACCAAGCAAATTAAGAGTTAAAGTCGAGGAATATATATCATGGCTGAGAGTCTGCCCTTAAATCTGGAGGGAAAATGAAGTAGTGATAAACCAGGTATTTTGCCATATGAAAAAAAAAATTAAATTTAAAAGGAATTGACTGGAGTGTAGAGGGCAAAGAACAGTCATTTTAGAAGGTGGAAAGAAAGCAGTACTTAAGCACATTCATTAACAAAATTTTCTCAAAATGGAGTCTCATTTAGACCTGAGTGGCAACAATAATATTCCTGTTGTCAAAGGTCAAAGGTGTTACTTAATTACTGTGACATCTCAGACACATTAGTATGGCTGTTTACTGTTAGGCATACGTCCACCACTGCTAGTATGTGGAAACTGATGTGAAAAATAAATTAATGCTAAGAGAAAGCTCTCTGCTCACTAAATGTGAAATATTTCTGCTTATGTTATTTCTTTCTCTTCTAACAATTCAGATGATATGAGGCTCTGCCTTGGGCAATGGGATATGCATAAGGTCCACCAGCTGATAAGCAGTCTCAAGAGGCATTATGCCTAAGGCTGTGGTTCGATGATACAGTAAATTCAGCTTTCCATCTCCTAACGTAGCTTTTAAAATGTCACAGCTATGTGAACTGGTATCATTCAAAGTGCTTGCTCAAGTTTGTTTAAAAATACTCAGATAGGTGAACTTGTTGCATCAGACTTCACACTGCATCGGATTCTGCCTGCCTGCGGCACTCTAATTGCTAGCGCAGGCGCATAATCCCAAAGGTAGTTATTTTGGCTAAGGATTCAGTTTCACATTACAGCGACCTCATAGAACCAAGAGGCTGCTGCTAAAAGAATACTTCTGCTCCTTTATCTCCTTTCAGCAGCTCACTCTCCCTGCCAGGTATGACATCAGTGTAGGACCACTATTTCCATCACAAAGAGGGGTGGAGAGGAACGTACAGGACTAGGGGGGAGAGCAGTAAAGCATACTATGTCAAAAGCCTGCAATAGCGTCAGTGAAATGTAATATGTAACCATACTCTAAACTCAACAGAGGGACAACAATATATGTATGCTTGGTGCAAATTCAAAATGCTTTGCTTATGGGCACAGGATGTTCAGTATTGAATTCTGCATAGCCACAACAATGGCACCTCAAGCGAGTCAAAATTCTTCCAGTGCACCCTGCTCGCTGCTGGCAGGGAGTCTTCCTCAATACCTTGTCTAGCAAGTAATTATTACCGTGATTCTGCACTTTGTTCATTTCACTGGTAGTAGTGACTTTGCAGGCAAACTTCTGCTGGAGGAAGAGTAAGTGAGCACCACTATGGAAGTCACAATCTGATTCAAACACTCACCTAAGGTGCTTCAGAAACACTGTATTAAAAACATAAAAAAATTAGCTCCCTAGTCTGTGTATTATAGCACAACCCAGAAGCTAGTTTGATTTTTCCTTTGTTTAACAATTATAATATTTCTTTGGCACCAGATTGCTCAAGCCTCTTGAATTCCTCCTTTCACAGTAATTTACTAGTTTCTGAAGTCATACAATTTGTTCACAAATGTCATCCCAGTCTCTTGAACGCAGTTGTCAAGAGACAAAAAGAAATAAACCAACCATACTTCCTCCAGGATTTCCTGCCCTCCTGCCACCCCCCACACCTTGCCCCCCACACCTTTCTTGACATTTATAAAATGTTATAAAACTTTCTGCCAGGAAAAGTATAAAATACATTTACAGTATAGTTGCTTTGTTGATTATAAAAACATTGTTGCAGCAGCAATAAAACAGTAGGCTTGTAAATCTCTTCTGTATACTTGGTGGTGTTCATTAAATTTAGTGGAGTGACAGTTACCACTCTGAAAATACAGTATTTTCAAGGGAATATGCAACACGTACTGTTTCCAGCCCTGTTTCTTATGGCAAGTCAGTCATTAGTCACACTAAATCTTAAGTGGAGGTGGATGAGAATTGTTGGGGGTATTGTACTTGTCGCAGGGTTGTCGGCTCACTCAGTCTCTTATTTCTCAACAAGGGCACTTATTAGACAGTGCCAGTTGCAGTCCCTACACCAATGATTATTTTGACCAGTATGCAGTCTCTAAACTCTTTTACACATATTGTGAAGGTCCAGGCATCCCCTCTAAGGTTAACCAGCTACCAAATGATCTTAGCATCTGTTACTGTTGATATAGCGGTTTGCCTATATCCTTCACACTGATTATTCACTACTGCTCATTAGCAGCAAAAGTTGGTTTTTTGAAAGGAAGATTTCAAAGGAGCAGATTCCAGTGAACCATTGACTTGGGACTTCATATTCAGAGAGCTTATTTCCATCAAATATACTACGTTTGAATCCTCTTTAGAAGATGGACCATTCTGAACCACAAAGAAGAAAAATAATAGCAAATGAAGTATCATGATGAAACAAAACAAACAAACAAACAAACAAAAAGCTTAACAGATAAAAGATCAGGAATGTTTCTACTTCTATGAAGATGGATACACAAAGAATTATACATTATTCTTAATATGTAACTTGTACAGGAATTACCTATTTGACTCCTGTCAAGGACTAAAGATTTTTTAATGGTAGGGCTAAGAGTTTATTGTTCTAAGAATTAAAGGACAGAATATTACTTCAAGACACTGAAATTTACTCAGTTTCATCCTCCCAAAGGCAGTAGAGGTTCACAGGGAAAGATACTGCAGTAGACCTCGTTCTGAAAAGCAAGTTGTGGTTGCACAATGGGAACATGGTTTCGCTGTATTTAGCCATCTTGTCAAAAGCCACCTCCAAAGGCTGTGCAGTGTATGACTATTTTGAGCATAGAGATGAGGTAGTCCTGGCTTCCCTGTTTATGTGTTCATATAGGCTCCCTTGCATCCCAGGCAGCATATGTTTGCATCTGCCTACAAAAGGCATGACCATTATAGCTAATGAGTACTGGATCCCACTGGTCTACGTGGGAATTCTGAAGCGTTTTTGGTTTTTTTTAATTGTGCAACATTACTCCATGAGTAACATCTCATGGAAGAGTTTGAGCTTCTGTCAAGTGTCAGTGTATGCAGAAGGTGTGTAAAACCTCTCAAAATCAGCAAGGATATTTGTGAAACTACAGAAAGAAACAGGAGTTTTAGTTGTTAATGTTGCAAATGTCTGGGCATGCTCTCTACCTTCAGTTTCTCTTATTTGCTTGGTTCCATGGAGACCTGTGGTACTTCTTTCTGATTTTTGTATTAACACATCAGTTTTATTTTTAAGTTGGTTTCAGAGTGACACTTAAAGCAAATATTAGCAATAAAAATTAATTAAAAGGAAAAAAATCATCACTTAAAAAGAGTCACAGTGTATACCAATGTTTCAAATAAATGTTCAAAACTAGGTGCAATTTTATAGTAATTACATTTTAAAACCCTATGAGAAAATCCTTTTCCCCTTCCCCAAATTAATCTTTAGTGAAGATGTGTCCTTAGTGAAATTTCAGTCACCAAATGCATGGCTATTTAAGGGAACATGCTTTCAATCTATGTCTGAGGAGGAGTGTGCTCAGAGGGTATCATTCAGATAAGTAGGACAAGCAAAATCCTGAGATTAGTAAAGTGGCATTGTTAATTGTCAAGATGATGCCGGATAGACAGAGGCATTTAGTTGTTGTGTTTATACTCCATTGAATCATTGTCTCTTTGTGTTGTTTTTAATTTGCTTTCTACTGTAACTCATGAAACTTGCATTACTGCCATTAAGGTGAATTTTTTGAAGCTGCATCTGTTCATTGGTTTGCCGATTCCCTCTCTTGAAATTAGATTGATGTAGTGTTATATGTTCATTCCAATCTAATGACTTTTCCAGAGCCCCAGAGTAAAGAAAATGGGTTTCATTAATTTCCCTAATAGCATCACTGAAAGACGTCTAATGTGCAAAGTTAAAACTTCTTTTGTTTTTAATCTCTTAATGATCTCTTCTCCCTTTGTTCAGACTATCCTTAGTTTTACAAAAATAGAGAGGAATGAAAATGTCTCTTGGTGGATTTGTCAGGGAAGCGAGACTTCAACCATTTTGGTGGAAATGTTTCATGGCGTCTTTATGTTCTCTACTGATGTTTATTCTGCTATTCAGTCCATTTATTGCTCCATAAATTGCAATGTGTATGGTTACTTTTTTTCACATCCCTAAGAAAATGAAGACCAAGTTGCTCAGCCACATCCTATTTGGAACCCTGAATTTGTGACTCGTCTCTGGATAAAAGTCTAGAAATACCATTACAATAACAGGAATTATTTTTGTTGTAGTGAAATCAAGATCTTCACATGTCTCATTTCTCCTGACCTAACTTCACACTTGGTGAACCCAATTATTTGACACATAAAGTTTTCACAAAATGTTCTGTTTGCTGAAAAGGAGTTCTTATTGCTACAATTATGCTTTGGCTTGGATAGCATGAAAAGGGATAAATACCTTCAGAATTGGCTATTTGAACATAAGGTGTGTACCAAACAGTGAGGTGATTTCATAGCCTAGTTGAAGGATGTGGAATGAACAGTCTTTGTTTCGAGGTGGCCCAAATCTTAATTCATCAGGGGAGTGAATTTTGCTGAAAGGTGAACTTTTCAATTAATGATAGGCTTCATCATTGTCAGGGCCAATAATGTATGACCCCTTTTTTTCCCCCTTTTTTATTCTTTTCTTTCTTACAGAAGGACAGAATGGCTTGGGTTGGAAGGGACCTTTCAAAGTCACCTAGTCCAACCGCCCTGTACTCCATGGGACATTTTCAATTAGAGCAGGTTGCTCAGAGCTCCAGACAACCTGGCCTAGAATGATTCCAGAAGTGGGGCATCTACCACTTCTCTCAGCACCCTCGGCAAGAAGTTTTGTCATGTCTAGCCTCGATCTCCATCTTTTAGTTTAAAGCCATCACCACTTGTCCAGTCACCTCTTATGAGAGATTCCTAATGACTTTAGCAATATTATTATTTCCAAAACGATCTGAAAAGTTTCTCTCCAGAAGTTGCACTTGCTTCAGTGTATATGTTCAACTGACCTAATTTACTAGCAAAGGATTTTCTTATGACATTCTACTAATTTGCAACTTCCAAGTTTTAGCATAACTTTTAAAATGCCATTTAACCAGTCCTTTTCAGTGAAAATTAACTGTTTTGGGAGAATTGTAGGCACCAATTCACCTACTTTTCCTATTTACTAGTTAAATTATGTACTACATGAGCTTTCTTGACGTGCTCTCCAGTCAACTCCTGCATGTTCCAAATCTGACAGAAGATTCAGCTCATTAGTGCACTGTCTATGCTTGTGTAGGAAGAATATCATCCTATTTTAGCATGATGTGTCTGACATTTTCTTTCAAATGGTATAATACAGCAAGAAAACTAATCTTGAACTTGTTCTGCTCACCAAGTATAATGGAAAATTGTAATTATACTATTCTGAGTCCATATCTCTTGTGCATTTTGTTAAAAGTCCTGCAAGCCTACATTACGCACTAATGAATATTGTAGTTATGACCTAAACGAAATTAAGTTTGGAAAGCTTTCTCAACAGAAAGACGAGCAGAAACTGAGTTCTGAGTAGCTTGTTTCATACTTATGAGTTATAATGGAAAGTTGACAGTGGCAAGTAAACTTTGTTGTATGAAGTAATACCTTCCTTTACCTTATCTGGTTATGTCATATTGTGATTTGTGATGATCAAAGCTATGAAGTTTTCTGTATATATTTCTCTGTAACAGGTTTGACCAACTTCCTTGATGCCATATGACTTTCTGCATCTATCATTATTAATTTCTATATCCATAAGCATAGATATCTTAACATCCACTTTTAGAAAGTCCTAGATGTAAGAGACATCCAAAAGAACAAATGTGTATCTAAAAGGGCATGAAGAAACTAGTCTTTGAGAAACAGTCTTGGATCAGGGGCAGGATGTCCCTGCTTAGCAGCAGCACAACATATTGAACACCTATATTTCTGACTTCTATGTTTTTCATCTCTCTTTTTGTATTAAACCAACTGTTATGAATAGCTATCTTAAAATCAAAGCATTTTAAGAATTGGAATAAAATATTAGAAGGTAGTTAAAATTGCAAGAAACCTTCGACCTTACTCAGTTTCACAGGAATATATTCTTTATCAGAAGATAAGTTTGGTAACTTTCCTCTAAAGTTACAGGGTGAGAAATAAAGCACTTCTCAGTTGTTTGGTTCTGGCAGCTGTTGGTGAAAAACAGGGAATATGCAAAAGTTTTTAATTGTGAGTACATCTAACCACAATTGGACCGGTTTCAAAAGAGGTCATCTTTATCAAAGGATAAGTACTAGGGGGGTTTGTTCCTGGCCAGCCAAGGCCAGCACATTTACCAGCAATCATTACAGAACTGTATGAACCTCTGCTGAAACAGTGTGGTGGTTCAGCAGTTTCCTGCCTCCCCCCACCTCCCACTTTGAAATAACCCAGGCTAGAAGTCAGTCAGCTGGAAGTTAAGGAAATGAAGCTTTATATTTACAGCTTTGAACAACATACAAGCAGATATTTACAGATATATACAGTGAAAAGGTAATACAGAAAAACGACACCCCTCCCAGACATCAGGGTCCCTAAGAGGGGTTTTTCCAACCACCCTACCACCTTCCCCCACTTCCCAATCTTATCTCACTATCTGTCTTATGTGCCAGATAAGCAAAAGTAGATCATCCAGGGGGATTAGCAGCAGGAAAGTAGTTAGAAGTTATTCAGATCCAGCTAAGATGGCAGAGAGAGAGATGCAGCAGCCATCATGGTGCAAAGCAGTCTGTCTTATCTTTGTTTTAATTCTAACTTTATACCATTTCAGTAAACAAATGAGTAAAGTACAAGAAAATTTTGTTTTCGTTTCTCAGCCTATAGTCTAATTTCTCATTCAAATCCTCCAATCAGTTCAAACCAGCACAAACAGAGCAAGGGAAAATTGCCATGGACATCAACTCACTGCTAATCTTTGTCACTGATCACATCAGCTGATGGTGCTACAAAAATACTGGGCTGCAGGTTTAATATCTCAAGAAAGGATTCCCTGCAGAGATGCGTCAACTTTATCAGCCCTAATTTAGATACTAGCTAAAGCATCCGTACTTGATTTGTGTAGATATAGATGAATAAAAATCAGTTAGCAGCAGTTTAGTCGCATCCCATTTCTCAGCTACATAGGCTGAATTGAGTGACTGCAAACTTGAAAGCAGGAAAAGAATTTCTTTTATGAGCCCGGATTCATGTGCACTGTATTTTAATTTCAGGCCCACAATACTTAGGCTCACAAGGAGATTACTAAAATGAATAGGATTCATTGGATTATAAAACAAGATAGAAAAGTTAAATGTTCTGAAATATATTTTATATGAGACTTTCATTTTTCAATAAACCTTCAGAAAACAAGTCTTTCTGTTAGAGGAAGCAATATATTACTGCAATGCAGGAGGTTTCTATAGCTTCAACCATTCACAAAGGCTTATTGAGTCATTTGTGACTGAGGGAAAATGCTCCCAGTCAAAATAAGCTAAGATATGTTTTCCAAGATTCTAGTCCAAACAACTTCTCAAAGATTCAGATGACTTTTTTGAGAAGTGCTTTGCTTTAGTGGGGTCTCAATGTTTCATGCTGGACAAATAATTGTGTACATCAGCTCTGTTTCCTGTATAGAATTTCCATTCCTGTTTTCCATAAATCCCATCATATCTTTGGTCTTTGACACCCTCATCCTTTACAGATCTACTCTGATAAAAAAAGACACGACTCAAAGTCCACCTCTTATTACTATACATTTTTGAGCATTGGCTGGTATCAGCTCAGAGTAGGATATAGGTTTTTCAGTTCTTGTGCTCTGGATTTTCTACTGATTTTCTTTGTGATTCTGTCACTGTCTAATGTAAAATAATTCTGGTCTTCAGAGCAGAGCCAAAAGCAGTCACAAATGTTTCTGGCATAGGTAACCTGAGCACAAGCTAGAAGCCTCTCCCTTCTATTTCTTTCTGCAGGACTTGTGGGGTTTTTAGCTAGACTGTACTATGCATCCAATGCAGATGATAGCACCTCAAAAAGCACTCTCCATTTGTGATCTTTAATTGCTGCAGGAGGGGCAGAAGTTGAGCCAGTTCCCCTTGGCTAGGTTCCAACAGCTGTCTTGTAGCACCCAGACTTTCAGGGATGCTAGGAAGCTTGTAGATAAAATTGCTGGGTCCAAGAAGAGTTTGGCACCCAAAGGATCTACTCTCCATCTGGGCCTAATGGCATTCCTATTAAAAGGAAGTTGAGAAAAGGATAGGCATGCACCCCAGACAAGTGCCTTAACTGAAACCCGACCCATCTTTGAACATATTTCTTTGCTTTGGAAATGGATTTGAGGTAACAATGTTCGGCATTCTACCCTTTTTCCAGATTTTATGTATGAGTTAAGGTTGTTTCACTACTGTATCCCACTTTTCACACAATAAAGTTTAGAAACTTCAGAATATGTAGGTGCAAAACTAATTAGGTTCTTCTGCTATGTTCATGAGTTGCAGTCTCTCAAAGAAGTTCCTGTTTGTGTATGAAATTTCTATCCTTCAGTGTTACCTGTGGAAGAAAAAAAATAACATGATGTACTTCAACTAGTTTACTGTTTATTTAATTATTTGGTTTAGATTACAAAGGGCCACAAGCTAAAGCAGTTTAAGGGAGGTTTAATCTTGTTCAAATGCATTTAATGGTAGAGTTTGTCCTGCTTTAACATAATTAGTCTAGGTTTGAGTCACTTATGCAACATGTGTATAGACAAGATCTTGAACTCTGCAAAGATATGACATTAGAAAGGTGAATGGCATTGCTTCTGATTATTTGAGAACTTAATCAATATACACGATATGCTTGAAGACCTTGTTTATTTTGCCAAGGATGCCCAGAGAACACTATGTATTTTACCAGAGCAGGAGGAGAAAAGAGGAAAAGTCTTAAAATGTATCATTTGAAAAGCAGCCAGTCTGTAGGTTGAGCTAACAGTTAACAAAGCTTAAATGAGGCCAAACCATCCTGTCGAGTGACAGTGCAAAGCAGTTCAATGGATTTGGGCAGCACAAAGGTGACTACTGAGACAATAAACACATTCCACTGTGGAACAGACACTGCAAATTAAAAATCTGAGCCTACTTCTGTAGAAATTAATGGGAATTTTGTCACTTATTTCATTGGGAGCAAGGTCAGAAATCCAATTTCTTGCTATGTTGACTCTACTGTTGTTAGTGGCAGAGGGTGAAGGAGAGGGGCAACTGGATGACTTTTTGTTTGGATTTTACCAGCCTTGCTGTTCTGTAAATAATTTTCTTTTAATTTTTCAAATTTTATTTACTTCTGAAACATACCTTGAAATGATAAGTACATGTCATCAGAGATTCCTACTTTTCTAGGTGGAGACTGAATTAGCCTGCCATCTCATATAATTTTTTTCTTCCTTTGCTTTCTTTTTATAGTCAGTGACAGCTAGAAGACAAATGTAGAACAGGACATCAAATGTCCAGTTTGTTTATTTAAAAATCACATGTTCACTTGTTATAGCGAACTGATGGACACCTTGTCTCTGTGTTTGCCCAGCTACTGTTAGAGCATGGGACACTGACATAAAAGGAAGCTTTGAAAAGAGAAAATGTTGAGGTTTATTTCTTATGAATACATGACCTTACATCAAGACCAAGTAGACGAACAGGAGTAGAAAGACAGGAAAGAAAGAAGAAGGGGGGGAAAAAAAAGGATCAGTCTTCTGGCTGGATTAGAAACAGCAGTTCATAATTAATTTAGCTTCTTGTTCCATTCAGTTGTAAGTGAGAACACAGACATCTAGTTTGTATACTTCGAGGCCACCTCAGGTCACCAGTGTGGTTTTAGCTTTCATATCATAGCCAAGAAAATGTCGTTAAGTATATGTCATAGGCTTGCAGAATGACACTTGACATGTAATTCATTCTTGCATGGTTCTGTTTTAGAGAGTGTGCATTTTCCTGGCTTAATCACTTCACTTTTCCTCTGCTATTGGACTTTAAAGATTGTAACAGTGAAATAAATCCAAGTATGCACTTCCTCTGGCACTTTTCTGATTAAATCATTTGCCCATTACTTTCTTGAGCAATCAAAACCTCTTCTTGGCCAAATATATACTTAACAGCTTGTTCTTTTGTTATCTCAGTAGGGGTGAGATTTACCCAACAGAGAAGGAATCACAGTACCACCATCTTACAAGACCTGGTCAAAAAGTCAGTTACAAGGGTAAAAGGACAACCTTATTAGAAAAAAAAAGAAAGAGATCCTGTGTTTTTTACAGAATCCCTGAATGGTTTGGTGTTGAAGAGACCTTTAAAAGTTATCTAGTCCAACTCCCTATCATAGGCAGAGACATCTTTCACTAGATCAGGTTGCTCAGTCCTGTCCAGCTTGTCCTCACACATTTCCAGGATGGCACATCCACAGCTTCTCTGGACAGCCTGTTCCATTTCAGTATCTCTCCATCTCATATACAGTAAAAACCTTCTTCCTTATATCTAAACTAAATCTACTCTCTTTGTTTAAAACTGTTTTCTCTTGTCATACCATTATAGGCACTCATAAAAGGTCTTTATCTTTCCTACGAAGACCCTTTAAGTATTGAAACATCACAATAAAGTCTCCCTGAAGCCCTCTTCTTCAGATTAAAACACTCCAGTGTAAGTGTCTTAAGCAATTGTTTTGGTTTTTTTTCTGAGTTTGGCCAACTTCTTCTTATTTCTGTTGGTGTTTTCTGAATGTGTGCTTTCCCTCTCTCCTCCTGCTTCCCCCAAGAAAATGTCATGAAACCTAGGTTATTCCTATTTTTTAGCACAACATTGCCATCCACTCACTAACTCTATCCTTTGCTACACTTCCTACATGGAATTAAAATTGTTCAGATTATTTTTTTTTCTTTATTTAAAAATGTATATTTTAGAACCAAACTGTCTAGTTTTCATAGCAGAGATTCAGCTTATAAAGGATGCAGCCTAATTAGAAAAAAAAAATAGATGTTACTTCATCTTCCTACTCATCAGACTGTTTATTCCCTCTTCCTCCTTGTGGATTTTATGATTATACATATTGGAACTCTCTGGAGCATGGACAATATATCAAATTTATGCCTGGCATAATCTAGCACAAAAGTTTGACTGTCCAAAGAAAATGTCAGCTTACTGTTTTTAATGAGGGAATGAAACATTAAATAGTGACAGAGTACCAGCTTGAGGAATGAAAAATTACATGCAAACAGTTACCAAAACCAGCACTTTTCAACAGGTTCAGAAATATCCTGTGAAGTGTGACGCACTTGAGTGCTTTCTGGAATAACATCTCATGTTTCATGATGCACTGGAAAGCACAGCCACCTGCTTTTGAAACTCTTTATGGAAGAGAAGATCAATGCTTTTGATGAAAATCCCCCCTTCTGGGACTGCAAACTGTGGTGTGTGATTAAAAATAATTCACCTGAGTTTCACACAGAAAGGAAAAACTTGCAAGGGAATCTAACTGCCTTTGGCACAGACCCTGGCTGCTTTCACCTAAACACAGACCTTTAAAGTCAACTGTTCTACTTCATCACACACATGCCATTTTCCTCAGGGAAGGAACTTCTATAGTTCCCTTGGGCCAATGCAGACCCAGAGCATTTCCCTGCACGCTGCACTCAGGAAGTCCAGCAGCACACTATGCCTAGTGCCTAAACTCTAGTAAAATATATGCAGAACACTTCTCTCAGCAAAATATATTTATTCTGAAATATGCTTTCAAAGCCAAAAAGTTTTATGGCGAGTACAGTTCTGATGAAACCTTTTGAGGGGAGGAAACCTAAAATCACTTGAAATTAAAATCTGCTCATTTTGAACTGAAAATTGAGTTTTGAACCTCATACTATCTGAAGAGTGGACAGAGAACAGCAAAAAACAATTTAGAATCTTCAAAGTTTTCACAAAATGAAACCTTTTGCCTCTAGATATTACAGTCCTTCCAGTAGCTTTGATTTAATCTTGGTCCTGTTTTTTTCTATGTCTATTTACATGAGCTTGAATTTAACAATGATGACTTGTAATATATTTGAAAGATCATGAATACACCAAATACAACCATTACAGGTTCTTCTTATTTACCTTTTTTCAACTTTTGGAGTGATACATGTAGAATAGCACCCTCAAATATTTTTGCATTTTAAAGCTAAATTCTTAGTAGCCTTTTTAGGGACTTTTCCTAAGCTGATTTTAGAACCATAGGACTCTGCATATCACAAGGTGAAAACAAGTGCTTTGGAGAAAACTTTTTTTTTTTCACTTAAAACCACTCTGTGATTGAGGTCTTTTCAGATTAATTTCAAGATGAAGACCAAGGAAGGGAACAAAATAAGAAGGGCAACACAAAGCCTTTGTAGAGCATGGAAATCAGTGTTTAAAGAAAGGGAAAAAATGCTCTGAAAATAATATTTTTACCTCTCTCCAAAAAGCTCTATTTACCTTTTGCTATTCTATGCTTGCAACCAAAATTAGGAATAGAAAGTGTCCTAAAGAATGGAAATTCTTTACTGGAAATAGGAAAGTCTGTGGCCAACAGGTAAGTGAGTGTACCTCTCATTTTCACACAGGTCAGTAGCCTCTGTATCTTCACTCAGTCTCAATATGTAAATCACAATAAGTGGGAAAAAAAACTTTTTATTTTGGTGGGTTTACATTTCCATATTGAAGCCTGAGTAATTTTTTTCATCACTGAATAGTTTATTTCTTGTGTTAAGGGCTTTTCTAATTAGATGATGTTGTCCTATGAAAAAACAATTTTTACATCCTTGGGTTCATAAACACCTGGACCTGTCTAAAATGTCTTTGCTTCCCTCTAAGAGACCACAGATGCCACCCTATAGCATGACATGGGTAATATCCTTGTCAGTCAATATACTGTCAGTCAAATCCTCATTTCATTACTTTGGCTTTGTCCTTTTGTCAGGAGACATTAATCTTCCTTACAATCAAATTCCATGGTGTCTAAGGTTATGCTTTCTTTTTTTTTTTTTTTTTTGGTTTTTGTGGTCCTTCTTATGCAAAAACTCCTCTCAAGTGAGCCAACACAGTAACTGACATGTATCTCTCAAACTCAGAATGGTACTTTTTGGTAAATGAAAGCTGAAAGTTCTCATCAGCTTCACTGTTCACTGATGCTTAAAATGAAAGAATTGAATAGGATGATTGCTCTTCTCTATTGCTTTTCAATTTTATTCTGTTTCACATTTCACACTTGCAGGTTGTGTCCTTACTTTTCTTCCCTGAAAGGGAAAATCCCCTAATTTCTCTCAATATTGGAAACCCCTTTTTCAGTGTTTGAACAGACCAGTCAGTACACAGGTTGATTCTTAAGGTCTTGGAAGCGTTGTGTTATTTAATGCAATCAGCTGCATGCTGAAAACAGTATGAAATATGTTACTTGTTTCTAAATTGGAGGGAGCAGTAATATCTAGAGCTTAGTAAGTTTTTCAGAAGTAGACAAATGCCCATCTCATTTCCTCTGGCTAGTTTATACATCTGTTTTCTCTTCCTCGGAAATGTGGCATTTAACTTCTATCCCTGTATCATACACAATGATGAACAAATTTCTGGTACCTGAGTCCTAGGGCATGACTTGAATATTATCTCTTTAAAAACCTGTTGTAGAGCACCAGGTCCTGGATATATGTAGACTGTGTCAAAGTTTTGCAAGAGATGAACTTCCAGGAGGTGAACCTCATCACAGCATGATCTTTTTCCTAAACCAAAACAACCACTTCAATTCACATGCACAACTACTGCTATAGGTGCAGGACCACAAGCTATGAGAGCATAGCTCCTGGACATTCCTCAATACTATTACTCGCTCAAATGGCTCAGCTGAAAAGGCACATGCTGAGGGCATCTAATAGTTTTCTGCCCTCTTACTCCTCATCATGTTGTGATAGTGAGGCCTATTATCACAGAATCACAGAGTTTATGATGGATATCTGGCCACTAGAAAATTAGCGGAAACAGGCAGTTTCATATACTAGTGTTGTTTTTTCAGTAGTTCAACTCAGGACTTTGGATCTTAGATAAATACCAGAAATGTAAGCATAAAAAAAACCTCAGAACTGCATTATTCACAAGTGTTCACAGAATGTTAGGTGTTGGAAGGGACCCAAAGACATCATTGAATCCAACTCTTCTCAATACACCCTAGGATCCCATTGGTACATTGCTGTCCCATGGATAACTTGTCATCCACCAGACTCCCAGGTCACTCAATACACAGGGCTGCTCTCCAGCAGATCACCTCACAGCCTGTACTGGCGCAGTTTATTATTCCTCCCCAGGTGCAGGACTCTGCACTTGTTCTTGTTGAACTTCATTTTGTTCCTCTGTGCCCAGTTCTCCAGTCTGTCCAAGTCTCACTGGATGGCTGCACAGCCTTCAGCTCTATCAGCTAAGTTTGGTCTCATCAGCAAACTTGCTGAGCAGATACTCTATCCCCTCATCAATATCATTGATGAAGATGTTGAACAGCACCAGACCCATCACTGATCTCTGGGGTGCTCCACTAGTTACAGCTCTCTAGCTTGACCTGGCACCACTGATCACCACTCTTCATCTTAGAAACAACCAGTCCTTCAGCATGTATGGGCACTAGCAATCTTTGGATCTCATGGGAGGTTTCTGTACTTAAAATCATAGAATCATAGGGTTTGGAAGCGACCTCTGAAGATGACTACTGTTAATGAAAATACATCTAGATCAGGTTGCACAGAAACACTTCCATGTGACATATGAGTCTCCAGAGGAGACTACATAACTTGTCTGGGAAGCTTGTTCCAGGCTGGGTTTCTCAGCTTCTCCTTGCAACAGAAATGCTCTAGTTCTCTAATCACCCTCATACTCCTCTGTTGGACTCTCCCCAGGAGTTCCCCAGAACAGGGAAGAATATTCCAGGTGCAGCTTCACCAGGGCAGAGTAGAGGTAGAGGAGAATATCCTTCACCCTAGATGACCCTAACGCTAAACCTAACCCTAGCCCTAATGTTCTAATCCTAAACCTAACCCTAGTAACCTAACCCTAATGGCCTGACTCTTGCCCTAACACTAACTCTTCTTAAATCACTCCAAGATACCATTGGCCTTCTTAGCCATGAGGGAACTTTGGTGGCTCATGGTAAATTTATTGTCCACCAGCAGTCCTAGGTCCTTCTCCACAGAGCTACGTTACATCAGGTCAGCCTCTAACTTGTACTGGAAGATTATTCTTTTTGTTTGCCTCCTACTCTTTTATTCTGTCTATGTGGTTTCTTGGTTGCCTGGAGGCTATTCACAAAGTCTCAGTGTATGCCATAGGCTATCAAATGTACTTGGGAGTAAGATTGCTGCATATGCTGAAAAGCCCCATTCCAGTATCTCTGTCTATTTTTACATATTTTCTATCTATCACATTTCTCAAAGTGAACCTGAGGTAGGCTTTGTGACTGTCCACCCTGTGGATCATAGACAGACTCTATGTGGTACAACAATGGTTTTCAGTTTGCTTCATAAATTAGAAACTCATTAACCAAGGGATAGGCTAATCACAGTCAACAGTAAATAACTGTTTCAAACAAGAATGGTGTCCATATCATGTGAATAATGCAAATACAATGATAATAGAATCATCAAAGCTGTTACTAATGGGAAAAATGCTTTTGCTCATCTAATATATGATAGATTTCTTCTCTGCAGTATATATTACTATTATAACAGCTTCAACCCTTCTGTCTTCAAGTCCACTTCTAAGGGCAGGGAGAAGTGGCATATAAAAAAATATGCTGTCATCAAACTAAAAATTTTTGTTCTGTCCTCCAATCAAATGGACTATAGAGGACTTTGATTATTGTGCTGATGACTATTCACTATTCACTTCTTTCATTTGAAGGTTTGCCTGTTCAAAAAAATAAGTAGAAATATCCTTACTTAACTAAGCTCTTCAGATGAACATCACTGAATAAGGAATGTTTGTCACAATCAAATTCATATTTTGCATTGGAGAGAGACACCAGCCAGGTCTTATCCCACAGAATTCTTTTCCTGCGTTGGCAAAAATGAAAAAGCAACATAAAATGATGCCATATCCATAGGAGACATAAAAATAAAACAATGTCTGGGATTTAAAAAAATAGTATTACAATTAATGTATATGCATTCAGTATAGTGTAATTTCCATCTGATCACAAAGAAACAAAGTACTTTTAACTTTTAGTCATCTTTCCCTCATTTTT
Organism: Psilopogon haemacephalus; assembly: GCA_013396835.1. Lineage (NCBI taxonomy): Eukaryota > Metazoa > Chordata > Aves > Piciformes > Megalaimidae > Psilopogon > Psilopogon haemacephalus. The sequence continues at coordinate 174,515 of VWZI01014497.1, forward strand.
CTTGTTGGTTTTATCTGCAGTACTTACAGCATTTTGGAATCATGAGCACTTGTATATTACAAAATAAAACTCACATTGCACAGTGTATATTATTAAAGACTAAAAAATGTAGGGTCTGTTTACTCAACTGAGCAGATCAGCACAAATGATTATGATTGGCTTTGGTTTTTTATTTACAATCCCTCATCACATGCAACTGCTTAGTAAAAAGCATACAGCAATTTGACATAGCCATATCTGGGAAGATGGTTTGATAAAACAAGACTAAACATGTCACAATTTAAAGTACTGAGACATGTAGTTTTTAGTTTTTATCTTCCTTCTGCTTCATATAATTTTGAAATCAAACATTTTAAGAAATATTACTGAAACACACAATACCAAAATACTTACATTTTGGAAATGTCAATGTGAATTTTTAATTCAAACCAAAAATATTTAAACATATTTTGGCTCAGACTTTTATCCATACTTCAGCATTAATTCACAATGACCTTGGATGACTGCAACTTCCATTTTTTGGCAAGGAACAGTTCCAGTCATAAGTACAAAAGTCCTGCTGTGACTTTGCCAATGCTTTTTTTATTAATCTTGTGTGCAATAAAGTAGTGCATAAGAGTAAAGAAAAGAAACTGAGCCAGTATTGTGATAGTCTACAAAGCTTCATTTTGAAAGTATTGCATGGCATAATCCAAGTTTTGTCTGGTGCTATGACAGTCTATAGCTGTGGTTTCTCTTTTAGTTGTCCCTTCTCATATCTTGTTAATTCTTGCAGTATCTCTCTTTTTTCTTCTTAGTCTACACCCAAACATTGTCTTTGCCCCATCTGTGTGCAGGAAGAAAATATGAAATATGGGACTGAATACGTGAAATATCAGGTAAGACTAAAACATCAACATATGGATTAAATTATGATTATATTGGGATGATATGGGACAAGTTATAGGCATCATTTTGTCAGAATGCAACCTGTATTTCGTGACTACAGTTCATCTTCTTTTGCATAGAATTTATTTTTTGTTTTAAGGATTTTACAATCTTTGTGGTTTTGTACACTTCTCTAAATGAGTGTCACTGTATAAAAATAATTTGCTTCTCACAAAGTCATGTCAAAAAGAACCACTGATATCAGACTCTGTTTGTGGAGAATCTTCTACTGTGCAATAGTGTTCCTGGTCCTTATGTGCTTATCATTTCTTGTTGGTTGCTATGTCCTAAGGGCAGAATGAACTGCATACATTTTAGCAATACATCCCATCAGGTTGGCAGAGAGCAGCAGGCAGATTCCAAAATTAACCTTTAAAGAAGAAGTGAGACATCATAGCTCTTCTCTATATTTAATTCCAGCACTGTCCAGAAAGATTTGCTGCTTCTCTTATTGCCTTCTTTTCATTGATATTACCTGAATATCCTTCACATTTTACTCTCACTTGATGCTTTACACACTGTTTTCTCTGTTTCACCCTGGGGATACACATGCTTCTGCTTTTCATCTTGGAAGTTCAATCAAATTCCTTTGTTGTATTCAGATGTCAGTGTGGATAAAAACACTTTCCTTGCAAAATGCATTATTTGAGTGGGAGAAGAAAACCACCTTTTATTTTGTTAAATCTCCTACTAAGACCAATATGACTGCTGAATTTTATCCTCATTTCACACATATACCAGGAAGGAAGACAAAATATCACTCTTTGCAAGAATGTGCTTCTAGAAACCTTTCTCCCAAGTGTTCTCCCTCCAAAACTTTTTCCTCCAGGCAACTGTGAGATAAGAGACTCTATTGCCAAAAAACACTGTACTGAATTATAGGGAACTGTTAGACATAATTATCCAAGTTGTGCCCTAACACTAGTATTCAAATAAAAAGTCATAAGTTATTCTTTCTAACACATGCTATTTATTTCTCAGTTACCCAGTGAAATTGTATTTACAATGCCACTGGCATAAACATTTGCCATCAAACAAAGAAAAACGCACAGAATGTTTTATAGACTTCTTTGTGAATTGTTGAGTCCATATTAAGGTCCACCAATAAGCTTTGGGTATTACAGGCAATGAATACGCCATCAGTAAAAATGAACATGTGCCTCTGCCCTGGACATATTAACGTATTAAAAAGTAAAAAAAACCAAAACAACATCAAAACAAAATCAAAATAAAGCAGACAGATAATAATACATTTCTCTTTGAGTGAATTCCAAACAGAATTAATAGTAAGTTTTCCATTAACTTAAATGAAGCTGGAAAAGATCAGTCCATAGTTGTTGCACTTATAATGGCAGTGACATTACACTTGCTTTTAACAAAATAAGAAAAATAATTGAATCCTGAAGTCTCAATAAGATGAGTTGTGGATTAAATTCAGACTCAAACTAAGTTTAATTCACTGGTATTATATTGTTGCTGTGTCTTAGCACACTGAAAAAAATGTTAACAGGTATCAGAGAAGCTGCAATGGAGTCCAGGTGGATCCAGCTGGACTTTAGTCTTAAAATAAGCCCTCCAAAGAAGATCAAAACCCTATCTGTATGGGTGCTTCTGCTGCAGTGGGAGGGAGAGGTGTGGAGACAAGCTGCTGCAAGTGAAAGTAGTTGCACCCAAACACATCACAGTGACATCTAGTATTTATACGGCCTATTTTGTTTCACTTCATTGGTCAGAGTGAGAGAGGACAGGCAAAGTATTGGAAATATCTTCTATTACTATATCTGCTAAGAGAAGGATTTTCCTTATTCTGCACAGTGCTGCTGGGAAAGATGTTCATAAAGCTGATGAAGAGATAGAAGATTTTGTGATATTTCAGACCCAAGAAAATGAAAAAAGGATTTCCACATGGAATTTTAGAAGAGCAATGTCTGGCATTTTCCTGCAATAAATGCCAAAGAAAAGCCCACCATTTTGACTCTGGTATAGTTTAGAGGTCTCTAAGGAGAATAGCCTTGGTGGTTAAAGCATTAAGCTCAGTGTTTAGAATCATAGGTCAAGCTTCTGGTGCTGCCCCATATTTCACCCTTCTGTCATGTTAAGCATTTAATCTCTTACTGCTTGGGTTCTTCTGTATAGAATTTTTTACTACGGTCCTTTGCCTCACAAGACATGGTTAGTGTGGCATTAGAAGAAAGCTTAGGTGTCCAGATCTGGTTGCAATATAGCCCCGAGTGCAGAATTGGAGAAATGAGAGAGTAGCATCAATAATGCATCCACTTTAATGTTTGCTTATGACGTTTTCTAGCCTCTATTCTCAATCCAGGTATCTGTCTTGAAAATTCAATATTCCTCTATCCTTTCCTAATTTCTCATCTGACATTGCTCAGTATTGAGTTTTACCTTTTCATCAGACTCCAGAGGCAGCAACAGTGCAATCCATTCTGCATTAGGGAAAGACATCAAGCATTTAAACATTGACTTTTATCAGCATGGCAGAATCACATTACAGAAGAGTTTTCATTATGAGATGTAGCACCATTGGCTGAGTAGAGCAACAAACTGTGTGCCTACTGTGTGTCGGTGTGGAGCCAGGATCTAAACCAAGGTCATCTATGCACAAGCCAAACTCTATGCAGTATTTTCAGAAAGGAAAAGGTTTGAACGATAGCTCATGGCCTGTGCAGCCTTGCATGAATATAGTCTGGGATACTTCACTGGCATGAAAAAGATTTTGCATGTTTAGAGGCTAATCCTCAAAAAGAAGCATGGCAAGACAGTTTCAATTTTCCTGTCAACCTGCTCAAAAATTTCTTTGAATCATTATGCTACCAATGTCAGATCAAGACTTTTTTTCGCTTAGACATTTTTCTGTGTCCATGAAAAGTTTTATGTGTCTGTCATATTTCAAATTTAATTTGTAAGAATTTACCATAAGGATTTCACTGTTAAGCCTCAGGCCCACAGCATACACACCTTACATATTGGGTTAGTGTGTTAAATTTGAAAGTCACAGCCTATCTTGCCTTACATTTTCAGAAATTGCTGTTGACTGAATCATTGCACTGCCTGCCTGCCAGCACTATGCTTCCTCCAATCCTTACTGAAGCCAGAGAATTAGATGATGTTCATCACTGCAGTCCAGGCCAGTCTGGTACACTATATTATTTCTATATCTGTATTATTATTTCAGAGCTGAACTCACACAGCTATCCTTTAGTTTTTCTGAGCTTTAGGTTATGTTTTCATTCCACCATCAGTAAGTTTCCTGACGTAAATCGTGTTTCTTTATACCCCTTTTCAATATGGCCTTTACAATGTATCATCCATAGAATTAGGAAGCTACTGAAGTAAATGGGTGGTTGTGTTTGTTTTGTATATGACATATTTGGTAACAGACAGTTCAGACTAAGCTTCTAACCAGGGAACTCCATATTTCATAACAGTGGAAAGAAACATTGTTTAACGGAGTTGTTAGATTGAGGTATTAGATAAAGTATTTTATGCGTATTAATAATATGAAAAAGTATTTTCAAAACTCTAAAACTGTAGATGGGATTACCAAATAATCAAAATGTGACTCCTGGCACTCGTTGGCTGCTGTTGAGGATGGGTACTTAGACAAGCAGGTCTCTAATTTGGAAACAATTTCTCCATTTTCACCTGTGCTCCTTCTTTTTCTAGTAGATGGGATCAGATTTATTCTTTTGGAAGTAGGGTCCAAAACCACACATTGATGTCACGTCACTGCACTGTAAAGACTTAGCAAGACATGGTACTTTATGTACATATTTATTTAAAGCACATTATACACTAAAAGACCCCTGAATTTGGTAATCAGCCCACTTGAATTAACTTGACCAAAAGACAGAGACCATAAATAGGTCTCTATGCAGTGAACTTTTCACCAATCCTGGCTCCTACTGGCTCTCTATACTGAACATAAGGAAGTCTTCTGCCATACTCTAGGCAAGTATCTTAATGAGTGATTTAAAGATTTGTTTTAATCATGTATTTTGCTGCTTATGCATGTACTTGTGCATGGATAAAATCAATCTTACAGTTGGCTCAGTGATTTTAAACTTTTATCAAGAATAGTAAAAGCTGCATATCCTGGCTGAATATCCCTTTGCTCTCATTTCTCCATAATGTTTTCAAACATTTTGTGATACTAATTCTCCCAGGTGTGAACACTGTAAAATCTAGCATCAGCCCATATTTCATTCAGGAAACCTCAGAGAATGATAGGGTAGTTCTGTGTCATTCTTAAATTTCCCTGGATATCATATCCTGAGGTGTGCAGTAGACCTATCTGGTATTTACAGGTGGTTGCTTAACCTTTGAATCTAGACATCATGCTGATGCAAAGTGGAAAGGCAATAATTACCAGAATTAGAAAAAAAATAATGGGAATTTATTAATGAATCATCCTTCCCCCTTAAGCTGTACTTTAGCAAGAAGTAATCAAAATAATGATGAACAATGTTATTATTGGACCACATTATGAACACCAGTGATTTTGTACCAAGTTTTTACTGCCAGGGGAATGGTTCATTAACCACAAAGAACACTTCACATTAGGGATTTGGTTTATCTAAATTTTAATGAAAAATTGGGATTCTACATTTTTGGAATGTTGTGGTAGTTCAAAGGAATTATAAGCACAACTGCTACAATCAAGTTGTTGGTAATTGTTTTTGTTCCAGACAAGGGTTGGACAGTGGTCAACCTGTTAAGCAGCCATTCTGGCTTACCCTGCAGTTTCAGTTTCAGTTCCTGTTTCTAGGGAGAGGGATGACAAGAGGAGGATAAGAACAAGACCTTTTCATAACATAAAAGGTTTTTTGTTTGGCAAAAGGTAAATAAAGAAAATTCCCTGGAAAGTGAGTTATAGACAGAGAAGAAAGAATTTTACTTGTAACCTTAATATCAAAAATTGATTTCTTTTGATAAAGCCAGCTGTATATCACATTATTTGTTGTGGTAAATATCCTTCTGGGGATGAAATTGAAGCTAGGAAAAAAAAAGAAAAAGTTTTGCTTATATTATTTGCAATATTTCATCCCATTGTGGGATAATATAAAATTAATGAAAATTACCTTTAGTCTGGAGAGGAGCTCTGGCCTCTCAAGCACCAGACAAAAAAGGTGTCAGTGTGGTGTCTTAAAGAGGACTCAGATTAAATGTCCATTCAGTGTAAAAGTCATTATTTTATGCACTTCTGTATCTCAACACCTGCTGAGGATGTCATAACTGATATGTGGGGTTCACACCACTTTAAACCTTATTTAAAATGAGAAGCAAACACATTCCATGACTATAGACGCTTTGTCCTGTAAATAAACTAAATTGAGCTGTCATTGGTATGAAATGCCAATTCAAGTTCATTAAGGTCAAATATAAGGGAATTTACTGTGAGTGTTTGCGTTGCTTTCACCCACTTGGCAGTGAAAACGGGCATAGAGAGAAGCATTACTTTCAAGATGGATGCAGTCAGGGAACCTTACTGAGCTTCAGTTGACATCTTGTGGGAGCACTAGCAGGATATAGGTTCTATCTGCATGAACTGAGAATTCTGGTGCTAGCAACGTCTGCCAAACTATCTCCTTAGAAACGGCAAAAAACTTTCCATATAGAACAAATCAGATACTCATGCTCTAATGTGAGTGGAGCATAGAATAATGGTCACTATAATATTAAAAATTAAAACCAAAAAAAAACAAAAAAAAAAAAACCAAAAAACCAGAAAGGCACTTCGATGTACCAAAATAGACCATCCTTTTAAGCAGTGCTGAAGCACATGCTTCAGGAACTGGGAGCTTAAAATGAAACATATGCTTTGATTTATCAGTCCTGAAGAAGAATGGGTTTTTAAATTCAGGTTTTTGAGAGAAGAATTCGTGTTATGATAAACTTGCCTTTCTAATTAGCCAGACTGTTGAGTTCATCAGTTGCAGAGTGGATTTACACCAAAGGTATCTAACTCATTTTCATACTCTTGAGATTAATTGTGATAAATCTCTTCCAAATGTGTTAAATAATGAAATGAAACATATTCTTCATGCCTAAATGGATGGTTTCTCACATACTAATCGAATATTACTGAAAAACTACAATAGACAACAGTGGTTCAAATACACTTGTTAAGAAGTAATAACAAACAGCTGAAAAAAAAATACCACAGGGATTCCACTAGGACAATTTCCCTTTGATTTTCTCATTTTAATTCACATATTTTCTTCTCATTATTCACTTTGCTTTCTTTATTAAGAAGTAGTTGATCCGTCTTTTGAATACTCTAGTAACTCCTGAAGTCATATTTTTGTGGCAATTTTTCATGTGTATTCCTCCAAAGGAAACTCTGATATCTTCTAAATGGGAGAGAAGAGTATCAGAGATCTCTAATTGCAAAAAAATGGGGGGAAGGATGTATGTAGCAGAGGTGAGTATGTAGGGGAGATGTAAAGGAGAAGAATTTCTGATGATTCTCTTATTTACTGAATGTATTTTAAGTGCTTTTCTTTTCACTGAGGGTGAAAGGCATAGCCTGTGATGCTGTCCCCCTCAGCCATTCATTGCTGTGCTCAGAGACTAGTGATATGGGTAGTGAAACAGAGAAGTGTGTGCTTATCCCACATGAGTGTGTTACCATCTAGCTTCAGTTCTGATGTCACAAAAAGTTATACACATATAAGCTAAAAATTATTTCACTTTCCCTGGACATGTTTAGTGGAATAGATAGATCCAAATATGACTTCTCTGAGGTGTTCTCTAGATCTTGTCAGCCTTCCCATTCGCTCTAAGATTACAGTTTCTCCAGGCTATTTTTCCTCTCTGTAGGACTCTAAAGTTACTCCTGGTGGTAGGCCTTCAAACAACACATATTTCAAATCCTGATCATATAAGCACACGATTTCTTTCCTGCAAATAGGTTTTCCTAAATTTTTCAGGAGTGTCCTGTTTTTCTTTGTGTCTTCTACCCAGTGTCCATCACATGTTCACTGTTTGCATTACCCTGTTACTGGTGTCAGTTCAGACTCAGGTCTCCACTTGTCTCTACGGAGAGCTGCCTCTGATTCCCATTTAATCTTCATTGCAGGCAGCAGACCTTGCCTCTGCTATCAAAAATAGATCTCTTCTGATTGGAATAAAACATATGACAAGCTCCCAAACCTGGGAAATTAAAAAAGTAAGGTGCCCATGCTTCAAAATGGGTAATAACAAAACAAGTTGCATAACATGGTATTAAATAGTTATAGATAATTATATGATGCTGACTGATACACATAAAGCAAACTAGAAATTTAAAACTCATGGTTAGGAGATCAGAACAGAAAAGAGAGTAGCGTGAGATGAAGAAAGACAATCTAGAAGTCAGAAGGATAAAATCTTCCACTGGGACATGGTGAAAAGGTGGGAAAGAAAAAAACAAGGCATGAAAATAGAATCAGATGTTCTGATTTCTTCAAAGTCTTTGTGGTGATTTTCAAACTGCTATCACAAATGCCAATCAGATGTGGGCATCTAATTAAATTTGCCTTCTTTGAAAGTTCCCACAATGCAAATTTGCTCAAATTAAGAACCAGAAAAAGAGGTGGTGGGGGCTGGAAGAAGAAACACAAAAGCTTAAAAAGATTGATACTTCTTTTCACTCATCTTCTTCTGTATGATGAATTGAATTTCTGTTAGAAACTAGGCACTTTTGCAGATGCTTACTTAATGCCATGCAGGAGAGAGGGAGTAGGTGTGGGCAAGAGAGGTGAGTCATACCTTGCTCAAGAGGGAACCTGCTGTGATGTTCATAATGAACTGAATTAAGTTCAGAAATATGAAAGTTTCTTTTTCTCTTCTTCCTACAGCTTATCTTTTCTCTGGTCTGACAGACACTCAGTTTCATTACAGCTTTTTAATACTCATTTGTACCATTGAAGATTAGGCCTGAATACAAATCTAATCCTGAAAAATGATAAATCATTCCTCACTTATATATAAATATTTTTTTAAAATTAGTTGTTTGTAACAGAAACAAGTGCTCTGCTCTGCAGTGAACTGGAAACTTGGCCACCTCTCTCGGCCACCTATCTCAGCCACAGTCCAGATTGGCTGTGGCATATGTTATAGCAGTTTCCAGATTTAAAGATGTGAGGGCAGTCATCTGGCCATTTCTACACTGAAACATCAATTTCTGATGATCTGAATAAAAACCAGACTGTCTGGGGGTTCAAGTCAGGGGTGCATGTACTACCACAATTCTCTGTTACTATAAAACTGGAAATTGTCTGAAGACATTGTCATCTGCTGTGTAGAAAATAGGAGATTTTAATATTCAAAGGGAAAATGATCTGGCAAATATATGGAATATATGTGATTTTTCCCCTCCTCGTTTCATTATGATTTCTAAGCACATTCAAATGCCATTTCGACTGAAGTTCAAACTGAAGTTATTTAAACAAGGAGTAAGACATGGTTGGTGACAGGAATGAAAGCCCTCTCTCTTTGGAGACCCTTCCAGGAGGCCCTTGTGGATATAAGCCATCATTCTAATTAAAAATAAAAGCTGCAGTCTGGGATGTTTTATGGGGGCACCAACAGACCTTAAATTGTACTTTCTCCCTTATTTATTTATTTTATGTATAAGCTGGTTGTCCATGAAGAACATGACAGTTAATTATGCCTCTCTGTTTCCCTCTGACAAACAAAGTACAAGTAATGCCATCAGAGCTTAAAATGTTTGCTTTTGGTTTACAAGGAATTAGAGCATGTGTGAAGCAAATTTTCCCATAAAGGTCTTTCCTAAAGCCATAGACTGCAGAAATAATATTAACAGCTGACACTGTGGATGCAGAATTCACTTCAATAGCCTTTAAATAAATGTCTAATGTGCTTTCCTCTCCAGATAGGCTTTGCTCGAGGTGTGTCCACATGGTATGGGCTTCAGCATCTGATGTGACTGCAGGATACTTCTGTGCCTTGCCAGCCAAACACCTCAGCATCCACAGTAAGACTGATAGTTCAGTTCCAAGTCAGAACCTACTTACACTTTGCCTGACTCTGAGTGCAAGCAGGACAGTTCACACATTGCAGCAGGACTGTGAATTCTGTTCTGAATTCAGTATGTTTTAGTGATGGTATGATCCCCACAACTCTACCACTTGCTTGTCTTGGCTGAATTGCCTCTTGTCCAAACACTCTTTTCTAGTTTGCAAAAAAGCCCTAATATTTCAGAAGGACCAAGTCTCTGTGAGAAGTGTGAGAAATCACTCATGGGCAGCTTATTAACCATCAGTCTGATGGCATCTAGCAGTATCCTACTTAACTCTCATTAAATCAGGCCAATAGAAAGTTACTTTCCTACAGTGGTTGTTTTGAAGCAAGTCTTTCCCAGTCCACTTGTATCATGAAGAAGCATGGAATCAATACTGCTGAACCAATATGATTGAAGTACTGTTCAACTTTATTAGGGACAAGGCAATGCTTTTATACTGTCCGTTCAGAAGTATACTAATTGGCTGGTACAATCAAGCACAATCCCATTCATTAATATTCATGACAACCTGTTATTTCTGACCAGATGTTTCCCTTATCTCTTTTCTCCTGTGGGAGGCAGCTGCTGTGTTATGGGAACCAGAGACCTAGCCAGGCCACCTTCCTCTACCCATGAGATCCAAGGTTGGCTTCATCACTATCTCACCCCACACACTTGTGCAAGGCTCAGGCTATCTGAAACATGGAATATCACTGCTGATTCAGATTTCTTGACAGTCTTAGGAAGAGGACCCCAGATCTAACCAGTCTGGGTGCTGGGAGCCTTGCAATCCAATCCAAGCAACGCAAGGCTGCTCTGAACATGCTACAGTGGCCTTTCCTGCAAGCAAAGCAGAAACCTATCTGCCCTATGTGGGATCCCCAGGAGGAAAATCTCCAGAGAAAGAAGATGTTGGGGGGAACTCAGCTAAAGTCAGAGGTTTGAAAGATCAAATGTGATAAAAAATTGTACTATAAGTTGCAGGGACCAGGAAGAGGAGTGAAAGGGGGTTGGAGGGTGAAGCATTTGATGTGCTATCTAAATAAAGTGCTCAAGAAAGAAAAATCCAGAAAGAATACACAAGTACAGTATCTAAACCCATAATCCATAGATATCTGGAGCCTGGGAAAACATTGACCTGGCAAAATCCTATTGTATGCTTGCCCTTTTCTAGGACAATGACTATGTAATCATGTACACTGGAAAAATTATTTCATGCATATTTTGAAAATAAAGAATAGTTCTTTAGCTTTAGCCTATTGTCAGTATCTACTATAAAAACTTGAAACAATCAAAGAAAAAAAAAATCAGAGCACATTTGTTTAAGGTACAGAGAGACTGAAAAACCAGCAACAGATTGAATGGGAAAAGCACTGCAGGTGTAATATTTAATGGAGTGTTAATTGTGCAGTGGCTAAAAATAAACAGGCAGCCCAGAGGTTGGTTTGGGGTGAGTGGTTGATTGCAAGTGCTAAGCTCCACAATTAGCACTAAAAATGATGAGCTCACTTTCCTATGCTGCAGTTTGTATTAGGAGTTAGATGGACTTTACTGCCCAAACTCCTTTTAGACACCTACTGAGAATAAGAAGCCACAAACTGTGGTTTCTGGTAGTCTACCTGCTCTACTCCAGTGTCTAGGAATACGACCCATTCACTAATCTCAAACCCTAATATAGAATCAAAGAATCACAGAATCATAGAGTCAGCCAGGCTGGAAGAGACCTCCAAGATCATCCAGTCTAACCTAACACCCAACCCTCTCCAATCAACCAGACCATGGCACTAAGTGCCACATTCAGTCTTGAACAGCTCCAAGGACAGTGACTCCAACACATCCCAAATCTTGTATTCAGTGTTAATTGAAATTCTGTTTAATGGCAAACAATTACTTCTAGCAGACAGGTAAGAACACTTTAATTAATTATTTAATTAATTACAATTTAATAGCTAATATTAGTCCTAATGCTAATCAATAGGCAGGGAAGTCTTTTTAGTGTTAGAGAAGTGCTTTGACAGTGTATGTTAACATGAAATATGAGACACACCTGAGAATAACCATACTGCATAGTTTGTTTCAAATTATATTTCAGGTTTAGAGCTGAAGCAACTAGAGCAAATAGGCCCTTCTTCTTTAGGCTTCCAAAATATTAATCATCTACAATGCTCATTAATCTCAATTATTCAAAGGATGTTTTTCACAATTGCTGCAGATCCATGCATTGTTCAAAAGTTCTGTTTTGTGACTGGTATTCTGAATATCTTCTGTTCGGATTCTTTATATTTTGTGGCTAGCTGCCTAAAAATAATAAGATAATGTTGGTTTTGCATGGCTATCTGCAAACCACACCATGGCTTGATAAAGTGCATTTTTTGAAATTTCAATTGCGTGCACATCTGCAGTTTGATTTGCATAGATGTTCTTAACTTCTTAACTCCTTGTCTATTATACTGTAGCAAACATGTCATTGCCATGATTATTTTGACAGAGCAAATAAAAAGGCACAGAAAGTACAGTTAGAGCAATCATAAAACTGGATTCATTAGGTAAACCAGTAAGTATCATCAGAGCAAATTTTTTAGTTTCATGTAGAGCAATATCTCTGTATCTTTTTTATTTTTTTTGCCAGATTTCTGCCATAATTTTGTCTTTTGAATAATCTAGCAGTATTATTTATGTGGCTGCTGTTGCACCAGCATAATGCAACAGTACAATGCAACCACTAGTTGTATTTCTAAGAGAAGGCACTTGTACATCCTTGTGTTTTCATCCAGGAAGATGTGCAGGATTACCTGTCTCAGCTCTATAACAAATCTAGAAGAGGTCTGTGCTGCATCCTGTTGTTGCTCTAAGAATGCCTTTCTACTTGCCTGTGCTTCTGTTTTCTCATCTGCTAAAGCATCGGGTTGTTAATAACAAACATCACTCGTGAAACATCATCCTGTAAGCACAAAAGAGTAAGTACTTACAACTGTTTGCACTTGAACTCGCCTGTTCTTTCCCCACAAATTAAATGAAGCTGGTAAAATAGAATGGAATGGCCATCTCTTGAAAACACAGTCTTCTGAAAGGGTCAGAAACTTAACAGCAGATTTCTGTAATTTACAGGAGGCATAAGACATTAAAAGATACTGCCTCATTCATGTAACAAAGATTGTGTCAAGAAAATAAAATAGTACAATGTTTATCTATTCTCATGAGAACATTCATCAAAAGATGAGGAAGCAGCTTTGAAAATCATTTGTCTAACACTAGGAAGAATTTTTAATTGTACAGTTCAGCAGAGAAGTGGCGAGTTGCTGCATTTTTTAAAGCAGAGCAACAAAGCACATCTAAAACCCTAAAGGATTGAAAGGAACATAGTGCTTCTTTATTAGCAGTCACAGAGGCATAGGGTCTTACTGGATAAAACACTGAGAAGCATAATGTCTGCAAACTATCTCTGCTTTGGCGGGGGGCACAGTGTGCTGTCCCAAATTGGAGTGAGACGCAGTGGGTAGGAAATGATGTGTCCATTCAATCTGGACACCTCACAAATGTGACTTGCCTCCTGAATGAGTGCCTACCTTAGCCACACTTGGACCACAGTGCAGTCCACCTTATTTCAGCACCCAGACATCTTACTTTGCTCTGAAAGGATGCCAAGGGACAGGGCAGGCTGAGAACGGTGCATTTGTCCTCATCTGGATGATCAGTGTCAGTCACTTCCTTTGAGACCTGCCAAGAAGCTGTGGCTTAGCATGACAGACGGCATTTTCAGCACAGCTGCTGCTGCTGGTTTTTGTTAAGAAGTCCCGGTGGACTGTTAAGCCAACCTCTGAATGAGGTAACAAGGCCTCTTAATGAGGTGGCAGCTTGGGAAGGCAAGGTATCTTTGTTCTCTGGCAATAACTACACCACCTCAGAAGGGTAAGAAACTCCCTGACATTAAATATGCTGACCTGCGCTCATTTGTGTTTACCATGTAAAACCCTTCCCAAAAGCCTCCTGCTGCTGCTGTCTCTGACCCTTCCAGCACCGTTCAGGTACTTTCCATCAGACAAATTGCAAATTTTACTGAAGGTATGGCTGGGCATTTTTTCAGGTTCAGAGACCAAAGCCTGTTCCGCTTGCCTGCCTGTGGGAGCACGCTGCTCATATTGTGGCAGCGCAACACTTGAAGCAATCATGTGGGTGACTCACTCCCTCACTATCTGCTTGGCCCAAGGGGTAATAATAAGTCATCTGAAAGAAATCTGACCAGTATCAAGCTTTGTTGCTATACAAAACTATTTGGGAAACCGTGTGTAACTAACTGTCCATGTACCAGTCATGTGGAATACTGACTGTTAAGAGCATTGAGCAAATCCAAGAGTATGGAAAAGCACACATTGCTTATTTGCTTAAATCTTTCTTTTAATTTCAACTTTGAGAGCTCCTATGGGTTATTAGAGTTTTATAAGCTTTATTCTGACTTGCTTTTACATTTAAGAAATTTGCTATGACTCTACTAGGAAGACCCAGACTTGCTGTAATATGGTAAAGAATTGCTTAGATCTGGGAGAGTGATTTGATTTCTTCAGCAATGCCCTTCACTGCTTCTTTCAGGAGGTACAAAGAGGATTCAGACACCTCACAAATTCAGTCAATATTTTCCTTAACAGCCTTCCAATTTGTTTATTGATTCATTCTAATGTCAGTAAAGTTCATATCATCAAATTGGATTTATTAACCCTTCTCTATGGACACTTCTGTGCCTTTCAAAATGCATTTAGTGTTTGCGTGGTCAGATATGTTATTTCAGATGGGTTTTTCCTGAGTGTATAGAATTTTTGTCCAACTATACAATAGCTTTTAAAATTGGTAATTCATAGTGCATAAAGAAAAAATATTTGATTTTTTAAAAAAGACAATCTATCATGGATTCTTAATTGCCTCTTTGTTGTTTATATCTTGAGATACTATCTATCAATCATTTGTGAGCTAGTAATACCGAATTTACAGCCTTTAAAATGCAAAGCTGAAAAACCAAGAAGACATTTGGAAAAAAACGCTTATTAAGTTGGATAAGATCCAAAAAGAAGACAACAGCATGGTATCTACACAAAATAAATATTCTTTTGACCAATGCATAAATATATAAAAAATAGTATAACATATTATATATTAAANTGAATTGGTCAACAGAATACCTATTATCTTTTTGTAGCTGGTGTATTTATTCAACACCATGTGTATATATATGTATATATCTGTGTATGTGTGGTCCTAAATTCCTAAGGTTAAAGAATTTTATTTCATCTTCCACAATTTTAATACAATTAAATATATGTTTACACACTTGAATGTGTTGATAAACTTGAATGTAAACATGCTTTTCACCAAAATGTTTTAATACTGTAGAGAAACCTTGGATTTTTATTTATTTTTTAAAGAAAAAGCTATTTTTTTAATGTGGAAGTTATTTTAACATTTCTGAGGGCTTTTACCACATCTCTGAATTAAAAACTCATGATTTCTGTGTCCTTCATCAAAAGGGATTTTTTTTTTTCCTGAAAATATTCGAGTAGTATGAAAAAAACAATTCAAAGTTTTGCTGAATGGTTCTTGGTTTAACTGTTTTGTCCAAAGGTTTTGTGTCTTATTATTTCCACAGATCAATAACCCATGCTCTACAATGCACAAGGTTTCCCTTTAGGATTTTAAACCTGCCCACATCTCTTAATCATAAAATTCTTCCCAGAGTTTCTCAAAGAAGATAATGAAAGATTAATGTTACAAGTGGGAGTCAAAGCTGCAGTTGCAGAATATGTTCTTTGTCAGTCTGTAAGATATAAATACTAACAAGTAGCAATAAAATTAAGTCTTGTTGTTGATGGAAAGTATATGCTACTGATATATGCTCACTGATAGTTTTCATGCATTTTGTAATCTCCATGAGTTTTCTGTATCATCTGTCCATTTCATAACAGAGATTTGTGTTTTATTTCTACTAACATTTCTAAAGGGAGGGTAATCACATACACCAAGTACTGATGGTCCATAAGACACCATAGGTTAGCCTGCACAATGATTGAATACTTAAAAGCCGAAACACTTGCATGTTTTTGTATCCATAAACGACGAAACAAAGAAGGTGGAATATTTATTCTACTCCCTTTTTATTTTGTTCTGCTAAAACTAGAAGATTCTTTCATTAACTATTAAAGGAAAAAAAAAAAAAAAGCCAAGAAAAAAAAAAGTGACCCAAAATATAGGGGAAAAAAACAGTAGCTGAAAGATACAAAGACTTCAGCTATGTACACTTTTCAAAGACTCCTCTTTAAAAATATATAAAAAGGCATCAAACTAAAGCTACATATGCAATTCCAAAAGCCTGCAACCTAGTATCATTTGAAATTTCACACTGGAAGGCCATTTCTAAGACTTAAACCTACACTGCTAATATCAGTCCAAACCTTGCTCTCAAATTAAAGCAAGGAGGTATGCCCTATATTAACCATATTTTAGAATGTAACTTCAAATGCAGATTGCAATTATCACAGTATGAATAACATTGATTTCTTATGCTAAGAACTAAATTAGACATATTGTATGAATAAGAGACAATAAGATTTGAGCTGTAGCAACTAAGAATACCTTTTGCAAAGTTTTTCCATCTCCAAATTAAGTTAGTAGTTAATCCTTAGAAGCAATGCTACTGAAGGGCATGTTGTAAATAAATTATCTTAAAGTGCTTTATCATCTTTTTTTTTTTCCCCATAATATGTTGCTGGTATATCCTGATTTAGGGAAAGGGAATGTGACTCACAAGTATAGTTCAGAATGTGTTCATTCTTAATGAGGTCTATCTCATAATGTGGCATTATTTTTTCTTCCAGATGATCAATAGGAATATCCACAGACTTAGTTTTTCCTTTGGAAAACATCCTTAGCTGTTGTTCTAGCTTCTGAGTGTATGAACAGAAATTAGTATTTGACTAGTCCAACCACATTTGAAAGCTGCTATTATTTACACTTGAAAGTGGAGGCATAAAGGCTGAAAGTATTGATGCTTTGCACATTTTCGGAAGAATGTGATGTTTGGTGCTGCATCCCTGACTACCATTATGTTAGCTTAGCTGACATAAAAGGACTTTTGTCATTATAAAATAAATTTCTTTCACCCTATTGATATTTCACATTTTGATATTCCCTTCCCCATGAAATTATGAGAGTTATATTAAATTGGGAAACATCTGGTCCTGAACCACCACAAGTGTAAATCTGCTGCCTAATTGATCATGACCACATCACATCTTTTCCAGTATGATTTGTCTACATGAAGTTATAACAGCTGCTTAAAGGATGTTAATACGTTAGTAAACTTGATTTAAATCCTTTTTGTTCATGTAATTTGGAGAGGAAGAACAGTAGGATCAATAAAGACAGCTGTCTTTTTAACGCTGTCACATACATATGGTTTGGTAAAACGATTCATCAGTCAGATTTTGTACCAGGAACTAAGGATTCATAAAGATGATCAGGTGAAATATTTCTGATTTACTGTGTATTCATCCAAAGGAGTCTTCAGTGAAGAATACAGGGGGCCAGATGACAAAAGCTTAAAAGATAAAATCTCAGCTAGTTCATTCTCAAAATATATTTTTGAGAGTAGTAACATATCTGCAAATAGTTTTAAAAATAACTTCCCATGTATTCTTCCACAGTTTGCTTTGTTTTTCCATTTCCAGTAGCCAAATCTAGTGACGTGCACACCATCCACAGAAGGAGACGACTTAGCCCTTGTGCTCCTGCACGTTAGACGGGAGGTGGCAGAGAGGTCCTCAGAGATGCTACATCCCCTACCATGGCTCTTAGAGATGGAATGTGGACAAAAAGTGACTGCCATCCCGAAGAATGTACAGCAGCAGATACAGAACTGAAGTACGTTCAAGGTCAAGTCCCTGTCTCATGCTCATCACAAAAGCTTGCACTTCTGGTTCATGTGAGCAGTTCCTCCTCTTACTTTGATACCTTTTTATCCCACTGCTTCCCAAAAGTACAAAAATACAACAGCATCAAGGCCAAAAAAAGAGTTTATAGCTGTCATTCTTTAAAACTGCAGTAACATAAGGAAGATGGGAACCCCCTCTGCATGTACTGGTTTGTGGCATTTTATTATCTCTGGTTCCTAGAGGAAAGCCATGTTAAGAAAACATAGACTGGGTTTTACTGTCCACCATAATAATGCTCCAAGTATGAAATGTCAGTTGGAGATTGGTTTCTTTTCTTTTGCATCAAGAAACAGCCATGCTTGAATTCAGTTTCTCAGAAAACTACTAGCTTGGACAAAAATGCGCATCTATCATAGAAAGCTGCAAATGTGACCAGAGGCACATGGCCTGGAACATGTCTGTAATGCAAAGAAATGATGGTTCTCTCTTTCATGAGCAAATATAAGATGAGTCTTCCAGCATAGCTTGGTGGTTCCTCTGACCATTTTTCACAGTGTTAAAAAAAACCCGAAAAACATTTTCATAACTGAAAGAAAACTAAGCCCAGAAATACTTTTTAAACATTCACAAACATTTTCTTCCTGGGTGTGGTCTCTGTTGACTAGCTGCATGAGTACATATGGCCACAAATCACCCTCAACCATAAATTAGAACCATAGTCTATACAGTCAAAGTGTCCTTGCTCCTGAAAGAGTAACCAATAGTGTCATCTCCCCTTTGTGAGGCTTAGAAGACTGGCCCATTGGATCCTGGCAAATGAGTTTTAGCTTAAAGACTCCATTATTGTTTGCAGATAACATGGAAGACAAGCAGGCTTTCTGAAGAAAAGCTAATAGATATGTAATTATAATGCAAGTTAATCCTCTCCTTATCACATGAAATAAAGTGCTTTTGTGAAACACTGTATCTATGTTCTGATTACTATTGTGTTGACTGGATGGAAAAACGAATCTCCTGGAGAAAAAGCTGTATCTTTGACTCCAGATCAATAACCTTGCAAGGCATTCATGCTACATATTCACTAAGGAGCTGCTTTAATCAAACACATCCATGTCTCTTTTAGGATAAATCCCTGTTGTCAGCTATACTAGAACAGTATTTTCAACTCTTGTTCTCATAACGTTAGTCCTACATGACAGTTCTGTGTCATCTGACAACCCTAATCCGTCTCAAGGTTAGAATCTATTTTGTATTTCAAATCTCCCAAATCTCTGACCATTTAGTTTAAGTAGGATTAACATAAGCACCAGAAACCACAGAGAAGCAACGAAAGCCAAGATTATGCTTTGATCTGCTCAAGTAGACATTTGCTAAAGTCCAGCAATACAAGCAGCAGGGCAGAGTAGAACAGGAAAGCACAAGCCTCTGAGCAAAGCACTGCAATGTCTGTGCATTGGCAGAAAATTACCAGATGCACTGTATGCTTCAAGAAAATATTTCACTGAGAAAATTGGCAGGAAAATACCAGAACTGTTCTATCAATGAAGCAGAAGCAGATTTTGCTTCACAACAACTATAAGTCCACTGACTACACTAAAATCACTCAGGAAATGTTCCCCACTTTGCTGGAATTTAAAGTTATTTCTGGCCTTGTATAGGTACTATTATGCATTTGAATGAAAGTATTTGTGTACTTATGAGTGGGAAGATTACCTTTTTCAATTATTATTACCAAACTCACCCTGACAAATTCATGTAAGCTGTGTCTGCATCCCAAAATTGAAGAGCCTGATCCTGCATTTCTGATGCATGGTTGTTTTAAGGTTAATTTAAAAATGGTACAATTAAATTGCTCAAATTCACATTCCATTTCCTGGACTTGGAATTCATTTTACAGGACAGCTTTTGTGGTTCTGTGCTCATGTGAGTACAAAAGGAGCTTTGTCTATTGATAAAATAGTAGATTCTTTTTACCATTTTTTGTAAGACAAATCTAAAAAGAAACAAATAAATTAAATTATTATATTAGATTTAAAATAATAATTTATTCTC
>VWZI01014497.1:194438-224154 GCA_013396835.1 Psilopogon haemacephalus
TTTATTCTCATTCAGTTGTAACTCTGTATAATCAGTCTCAATTTAATAAGAATTTGCTATTTTTAATAATAATTTACTATTTTTCTTCAACAGTCTGATTTTCAAACAAGAGTCTTCCACCAAATGAGGAGAGCTGGTATTAATCTCACACTTAAACCTGCAGTGTGGAGGTTGTACATATTCTGAATATCAGCTTTTGCAAAGCAACTTACAGAACACTGTCTTGTTGCCTGATGCTAGAACAACTAATATTCTGGAAAAAATATAGGTTTGTATTTACAGCTTCAGAATAATGATGTCATCTATCTTATTCCTTTAGCTGACTAATATTCTTCACATTTTTGCTCTTCTTTGGTTGATTGGTTTGAGTTTTGGAGTGTTTTGGTTTGGGTTGGGTTGGGTTTTTTGGGTTTGTTGGGATTTGAGGGTTTTTTTGGTAGCTTATTTTTCTGGCTTTTGAGTTCAAGTAAAAGTAATGAGAGAAAGTAAACATTTTTAAAAAACACATAATCACAGAAACATTCTGGTTGGAAAAGACCCTCAGGATCATCAAGTCCAACCATTATCCCTATCTCCAAAGTCTACCTTTAAACCATATCCTCAAGCACCACATCCAAACGAATTTTAAATGCATCCAGGTGTGGTGACCCAGCTGCCTTCCTGGGCAGCCCATTCCAATGCCTGACCACTCTTTCTGTGAAAAAAAATGTTTCCTAATGTCCAGATAATCAATGTAGGTGCATTTTTAAAAAACAGAAAATCAAAACAAACAAACAAACAAACAAACAAAAAAGACGAGGAAAAACTCCTCCAGCTTTACACTGCTTCTGGTCAGTTTTGGGGTGGATAGTCAAGTAGAACACTGGCAGAAACAATGGAGTGATACATTCAGATGTGTATAGGAATGAAAGTAGAAGGTATAGTGAAGCTGCAAACACTTGTTTTTTGGGGTTTGTTTGTTTGGTTTTTTGTTTGGGGTTTGTTTATTTTCTCTTGAGTTGGCATCAAAAGGATCTTATGTATGCTGTCTCACAAATAGACTTGGTTCAGCATTACTGAATTTAAGTGGCTGGACTTGGGACAGCCCCATGCATTGCTCTGGTTTCAGCTTACAAATGCTCCTCTTAAAAGATAAGCCAGTCCATTCTGTGACCCACAGAACGATGTGAGGTCTAGCTGCAGAGACCTTGCAGACACAGCAGGAACAGAGTTCCCTGGAATTATTCTGCAAACCCATTGGATTGCAGTGATTCATGACAGAACTGCTGGCTTCTGTCCTAAGGCAATATAGGTAGGCAGAAGATGTTTTCCCATATGTGCTGTTAATGAACAGTGGGAGTGTTCAATGCATCTCTGAAGGGACATTAAATGCCTGGCAGTTCCTCACACTTTTGCAGAGAGTGGGTCTCGAGGCAGCTAACTGAATCGTTCTGGCAACCAGTTCCCATCTGTCCCTCCTCCAATATGATGGATCACCTGCAGCCAGGTCACTTGGCATGATCTTATTTGGGAATGTGAGCGGACAGCAAGGGTACATCATTCTTGAGTGCTTCCTGAAACAACTATGTGAAACACAGTTGCAAACAGACTAGGTACCACCCATGCACCCAACAGCACTTGAAGGAGCTACATTCCTTTCCCTACTGGGTGTGCAGCAAGCTGCAGATCATGGGACAGGAATCCTGTCTTTTTTTCCGGTGTTTCCAGTTGTCCCAGTGTGCTGCCTGGCTGTGGAAAGCCACACTGAAAGTTGTTCTAGAAGCTAGTGCTCCTCCTGTCATGAACCTGGATGTGTCTGCTCCATCCAGGGACTCGGTACTCTCCAATTGGTAACCAGTTGGGTGAATTTATCGTCCTAACCTTAATAAAATTTTTCATTATTTTCAATGTTGTAATTCCGTGGGAATGCTTATAAAAAGGTAGGAAACTTTGAGGGATTATGGCATTCTACAATACAATAAAGAGGGATTTTTTTCCTTAATAAAAACGGCTTTTCCAAGTCTTGCAACCCCAAAGCACTCATCTCTCCTTTCAGTACCAAAAATCCACTTAGGTTCTCTTTTTTCTTAAAACTCATATGCGATAAAATGCTCAGCTGAGCCTCCCTTTGTTTTTTCCTCTCAAAAAATTCTGGTAACGTGTCCCACAATATGATGCTCTACAGCTCTTAGCTGGCTTCTAGGAGCTACAGCTAGATCAACTCAGGTCTGGTTTAATTTAGAAACTCATGTGCATTACAACAAGCAACTCCTTCTCCTAGTGCCAGGTCAAAAACAAACAATCACTGCTTTTATGTAATTTTTATTTCTTTTCAGGAAAACAAAGTCTGAATAGTGGAATTTGAGTCCATTAAATACTCTCTTCTGCTCAACAGCTGTCTTTAAAAAGACCTTTTCCACACTCAGGATGAATCTGAGCATTTTAAAGGGGAATATGCATCTGTTGAACTGTTGTTTTGCTTTCTGAGTCCTAGGAATTCAACCATGGGATTTGCACATCAGTGGAAAAAAAGGATCATGGCCACTGGGTTACTGCATTTCTCAGACTTTCTTACTAGATAATTTGTCTCTGTTTAACTAATTTAATACTTAGTGGGAGAGAAGGAGGGACAATGATGGTATTCTTGTGATTTTACATGTTAATCTGCTTTGGGAGTGGATTGAGCAAGAAGTTGTTATTGAATAAATTTTAGTTAATAAAATATAAGATAATAGAAGTCCAACCTCTTTTCTCATTTACTTTGCTGTTAAGCTAGTCTACTAAAATGATCATAAAGGTCTTTTCCAACTTAAATGATTTTATGATTCTGTGCCAGAATAATACTTCATGACATGGTGAGCAGGATGCATCACATAGATTATTATCTCAAGGAACAGAGATCATTCACAAAAAATAATCAGAAGGAAAATTTCCTATGTGTCCATTCTCACTCTTTGGAGTGTGTGTGTGTGTGTTTTCATACTTTCATCTGTTTGGTTTTTTTCTGTTCAATCTGGCACACCAATAAAACTTGTTTCTGCAGCTAATCTACCGATTTAATAGGACAAAATGCATGCTACAAAATATTTAGGGAGAAGAAAATTAAAAAATAATATATCATCTGAATGAAAACCTCTTACTGAGGGGTGCTGCCTGAAATAGAGACTTGGAGAGAGACAAGGAATAGAGTTCATATCATTTACCTTATATTGCTACTATAAGACCAGTAGACTTTTAAGCTAGACCTGATCTGAGGTCTTGAGCGACCTGATCTAGTCCGTGCCTGTGATGGGGGTTTGGAACTGGATGATCTTTAAGGTCTCTTCCAACATAAATCATTCTATGATTCTATGAAACACTCCTTGAGAGGGAAAAACCCCAGGAACCTAAGTCAAGTGCTATCTATTATCATTGGAATAAACCTAGAGAGGTCTGCTGACTCTCCAGGAGCCTAATTTCTTATCTGGGATTCAGATTTACTAAAAGTTAGTCATTGTTAATATTCCTGAATATTCTGTAAGCTTTGTATATCCAGCCTTCAAGTTGTAATCAATTTTTCTTTCCTTTTTTTACTGCTCTGCACTAACCTGGAGTGCATCCAATAGGCATTGCTCCTGACAGATAATAAAATCTGACCCACAGCCAACAGGAAAATGTAGTTCATTGACAAAGGATCTTCTGTGTGGGCTTTGATAAACCCATTTTCTTGTCCCTTTCAGGCCAATGAAAATGGGATTACAAAAATATCCACTGCTTGGATCAAGCACCTCTGTCATGGTACCTCACATTGACAACAGCTCTCTTCATTTCACATAGCAAAAAATCTTCCCATATTCACCTTCAAAGCCTATCCTGGATATTCCTTTATTCTTTTTTTCACATGAATAATCTATGAAGCTATTGATGCCCTGTACTTACACGCATCCATTAATGCTGACCTTGACATCCAACATATATTTTCTTCCTCTCTTGTGAGAAGTTACTCAGGTTAATCTAGTATCATTGCTTGGGGCATATGTACTCTTTCAAAACTTCTAAATCTTCTCCAGTGTTGAACCAATCCTGTATTTAAAGCCCACTTAACATTAACTAAGAACCTATGAGTCTCATAATAGTTTCACCATCAAATTTCAGGTTTTGCCTTCATATTGAGAGTTTGAGATATATAAAGGGTACACTGCATTTTTTTTAAAAAAAGTCTTCAAACCCAAGTTGGGTGCATTTGATCCTTTTAATACATTTTGAAGTGAAATATAGGAATTTAAGAAAATTAAGAAACAAGATCATATTTTGCATGGCAAGTCAATAACTTTCTACTTAAAGTGGTGCACTGGAGAATCTATGTCTGTATTCTCCAAAGACTGTCCAAGAAGATTGTTTTGGAAACAATCCAAAAGTACTCTGAAGTCAGCAACTAGTCACAGCTTTCACAGGGTGGTAGAGGTTGGAAGGGGCCTCCAGAGATCATCAAGTCCAATCTGCCTGCCAGGGCAGGACCATATAATCTAGTCTCTCCTTGACTTGTCTAAATGAAAACTTTCCTCCAGAGAGACAAAGAAAACACATATTAGAATGCTTCACATTTCCTTACTCTGAACTAGCTGGGCTGGAAATACAGAAAGGACAGACAAAATCCATTAAGTACATCGAGGAAGATTCATGGTGTCTAGATACTTTCTACCCATTATTATGCTGGGAGTTTCAAAAAGGCGTCAATTTTCTTTGCCAAAATATGGGACTACAACTACAAATCCTCTTTTGGTTTCATAAGAAGGGAAACTATTTATTTGTGATTCATGATGAAAATATACCTTATGTACGAATATAAAAGTACCCAGTTTTGTGTTGCATAGAAAACAACCTTATAAATAACTCTTACATTGAATTGCTTATAGTTCTAGTGATCTGTATGCAGGATAAGTCCTGGATTTGAAATGTGTTTATTATTTAAAGGTTTGTTTTGATATATCAAGGTCTCTCCCTCCTGATCATCCTTCCCTTTGAAGGTTCACTACCTGATTGAAATGAGTATTTCTATCCACTGCATCAAGCAAACAATGATCTCTCCTGAAAGATTCTGTATGTAATGGTACTATGTGTGATATGAGAAGGGAAGGGAGGGAAATTTTTTTTCACTAATCTCTCAAGTCATTGATTCTGTGTAGTAGCATTGAATCTATGGTATTACAAATTATAGAACTAACCCAGCCTTGGTATTTCTCTAACAAGCAAAATTCAGGCCCAGGTCATAAATGGCCATCATAGTAAAGACAGGAGGGGAAAAGGATATATCTAGTAAGGTCAAATGCCTTTATGTCATCCTTCACTGTAGTTCTTCACTATGCAAACTTTGAATCACAGAAGGAAACTACAAAATAGAAATGTTAGATCACATTTTATATATTGGGATATTTACAAATTAATACCTGTCCATTATTAGCTCCAGTACTCAGATGCTCTGCTGGAATTACTTCGTTCTGGTCTTGGTTGTTGCTACCAGTAATACATGGATGCTAGCAAACCATTGGACTTCCTGAGAAACTAACTACGTTGGTTTTTTGGGTTTTTTTCCTCATTTTTCTGCAAGTTTTCAAATTCTAAAAGCAAATCTTGTAATAATTTTTATTTGCACAGTAAATCACTGGGCAGACACTGAACTCAATGGAGTTTTCTTTGCAGCAAATAAGGATCTGTCTCTTCCCTTTTTGAATTTACAGTCTTCAAGTAGCTTAGTCATACTATGTTTAACAAATATATTGGGAAATTAAAGCATGGTTACCATCTTAGCTGCTATTTTGGAACAACAGAATTTTCTAGAATTCAGGTAAACCTCCTTAAGAAATGGACAATTGCTATTAGAGCCAATCTTACACTTTGCAATTATCTTATGTTACATCTACAAGACAAATCCAAAATTCAGAACCAACTTTTCTAAAAAGAAGGTGTGAATTTTGATCTTGTCTTGTGTCACATGAAAACATAGCAACATATGGGTATACATATATTCTTTGTACATTCAGCTACTGAGAGGGCCCAGATGGACTAATGTGACCATTTTTTGTTGTCATCCCCACCTCAGTTCATGGAAGAAATGGCGAAACTGCAGAGGATCCAGCAGACAGCAGCTGTGACAGCTGGGTAGAGACCATGGGTTCTACACAGAGATGCTGGTGCTGCTGGGCTTGATTATGTTAAGAGGTATCTACTTGAAATCTATTACTGTTTTGTGGTGGTTTAAGCAGTTACCTGAACCCCCCGCCCCCCTCCTTTTTGATATAAATCCTAGCTAGGACTCAGAACACTGGAAGTTGATAAATGAAGCTTTATATTTACAGCAATGCACAATATACAAGCAAATATTTACAAGGTATAACAGATATTTACAGATATATACAATGAAAAAGGTAATACAGAAACACCAGACCCCTCCCAGAGACCAAAAATCCCCAAGAGCGGTAACCAACCACCCCTACCACCTTTCCCCCCTTCCCCATCTCACCACCTGTTGATGCTGAAGATAGGTGAAGGTAGATCAGCCAGGGGCGTTAGCAGTAGGGAAGAAGTTAGTAGTATTACTGAGAATTAGCTACCAAGGCAGAGATAAAGGAGACCATGCAAAGAGCAGCTACAGCCAGAGTGGTCTGAAACCATCTGTGTTATCTGTATTTTGGTTATAACTTTTAAAAACAACTTTTTTTCTTTCTCAGTAAAGCTCTGGTGAAGTGACATACTGTGTTTTCCTCTCTCAGCCAATAGTCTAATTTTTCACTCAAATTCTCCAATTAGTTCAAACCAGCACATGTTTGAAAGGTGGTTGCAAGGACAATGGATCCAAGAGGTATTATTTAACATCAGGTGGTGTAACAAAGGATGACAGCCTAGCTGTGGCTGGCAAACTTCAGTGTGGGTGTTAGGAAAAGCCACTTCCCCTGTAAAATCCAACGTATCTCTAGAACAAGGTGTCTGGATCTGGTGTGAAAGCTGTATTTGGAGGTTTTCAAAACTCTGAGTGGACAACATTCAGTATTAGCAGTAGTATCACTTCAAGAAAGCTGGTCTAGGTGATCTCCAAGCAGGCATCTGAACAGGCTTCTAGCCCTGGGGAGCTGTTAAAAGAAAGAGAATGAAAATAATAATAATTTTAAAACCCAAACCAAAGCAAACAAAATACTAAAAAAAAACAAAAAAAAAACACCAGAAAGAAACGCAGGAAAATGTTATTCACTTGTCTAACATGCTTCAGGGATGTACTTGAGTACAGTGGTGATGAGGACAGGACAAAAAAGAAAATTATTCTTCTGAGTGTCACACTCAGATGCTTCCGTATGCATGCATAAAAATAATGGCTGCTAACAACGCAGCACAAACTTAATACATCCTGATTATGGACAAGTGTCAGCATTTGTGTCTGACAATCCTATTTGCTTGCTGGATCTGTAGATCAAATTGTACACAAACCAAATTTGAAGGCCATGTTTTACCTTTTAGTTAAACAGTAAATGAACACACATTCAGAGAAATTTGGTTTGTGCTCAGAAAAAGGCTGCAACAGACACTACAAAATGGTAATGTTTCAGATTATTCCTATATGAGGATCCAACTAATTTATCTTCATTGATGAAGAATAAGGTTGATCATCTGTATATCTGGAAATGGTGGCTTTCTGAATTCACCATGTTGCATTTTTCTGACTTGTGCCATGCAGTATTGTTGATAGCTTTTAATGACATCAACTTATACGTTGTGACCCAGAAGGTTTTGTGCTGTACAGCTGAACATTTAGCTTGCACATAACCTTAT
The DNA here is from genome assembly GCA_013396835.1 of Psilopogon haemacephalus. NCBI lineage: Eukaryota > Metazoa > Chordata > Aves > Piciformes > Megalaimidae > Psilopogon > Psilopogon haemacephalus. The sequence continues at coordinate 202,218 of VWZI01014497.1, forward strand.
ATCATCTGGTTCACTGGTCTGCCTTTCAAATATGCACCACATTTAATTTGCAGTGGAAAGGAGATGCACACCGAATGCCTGACCCAAGATTGCTGAGTCTGTAGAAGTAGTGATTTTGATGGAGAATATTTGACAAAGCCTTTCATATAAAAATTCAATCACTTTTATGGTATCGGATGACATTTCCTTTATTGTTGTCCCTAAATCTATCATGAAGAGTTTTTATATAAACATTAGAGAAGGTTAATAGGTCAGTACAGCCCAGCAATGAAAGGTTTTGACTTCTGAATTAATGAAAGATCTCTCCCCCTAAAATATATATTGAAATGAGCAAACAACAATCTCTCTCCTCTGATGCTTTTGCCACCAACTTCACAGTACGTGGAAAAAAAATCATCAAATCTCATGCATTGTGATTTCCACTTTCAGCTTTAAACATTGTTATGATTATTTCCTAAGACTGCATGCTTTGCTGCTGAATAACCACCTATGGGCTTCAGGTAAAATCACATCCTGCCTCACTTCAACAATACCTATTGTAAGATGCCATTTCTGCTCCAGAGATACTGTAATTAGATGAGACAAGCAAATCGTAGGAGGGAAAATGTAGAGAGTAGGAGAGGATCTCATCATTGTCAGAATGGGTCATAAAGCTAGCCATGTCCATAGTCATTAAACTACACTTCACCCATTGTCTAAAAACACCTATCCAAACAGTGCAAGATAAATTACTTAGAAAGCTGAAATCAAAAAGTAAAAGGACAAGCCAGGGGAAGGCAAGAGAAAAAGGACATCACTCAGGTTAACAATACCTTTAAGGTAATCATTAAAGAAAGTAGATCATTAACTGCAGATTCACATTCTGTGGTGTTCTTAAAACAATGTACTCTACTTCTTTCATCTAACCTGGTATATTACTTCTTTGTTTGTTTAATGACACCAGACATTAAGAAAACTGCACACCAAGGATCTGATTTATTATCTATGAGTCTACTTACACGAAAAACACACCACCAAAGTAGTATTTGACAGGTATGTATCAATTCAACTCCTAAGGGGTGCATTTTGAGTCAGTTGTGTGAGGAATTAGACATACAGTTACTTACAACATTTATTTAAACCCGTGAGCACTTAGTACTTCTCCTTAGGAAATAAAGTTACAACCAGATTGACTGGATGCAAGTACAAGTACAATTTGGGCACCCTGACACACCCAGAGCCCTGCTATTGCAATTAACATTATTCCAAAATTATTTCAACTTAATTTCATTTTTATCTTGGTTCTACCAGTTCCACACCACTGACAAAAAATATCTCAAATTGCCTAGGACTAGCCTGACCATCACGAGTTCTTTATCAGAAAAATCCAAGTGCATGCTGAAGTTCATCTAGAAGAAAGCTTGCAGAAGAGAAGATTGCTTGTTATGAAGGTGAAGATACAAAACTCAGAAGATTTAGCACTCTACTGACCACAAGACTTCTTATGTTCTATTTTAGTGTAACAGATACAAATACATTTAATTCAGAAGTCAGCTGCCAAGGAAAGCTAACTGATTTTAAATAGTTGTTGTGCCCACTAGTTGGCAGAAACAGAAAAAAAAAAAAAAAAAAAAAAAAAAAAAAAAGATGAATAGATATTTCATAGTTACAGGTTACAGCTGACTGGAAATTTCTCAGGAAAGCAAAGTTGCAATAAAATACAAGTTTTCTGTTACCATCTGCTCCTCAAAATCCAATACTTTATGAACTAAGTCCTAAAATACTGTGCTGGTTTGAACTAATTGGTGAATTTGAGTGAGAAATTATACTATTGGCTGAGAGAGGAAAACACAGTATGTCACTTCACCCAGAGCTCTACTGAGAAAGAAAAAAAAAATGTTTTAAGACTTGTGTAACCCAAACATAGATAGTTCAGATGGTTTCAGACCTGGTTGGGCTGTGGCTGCTTCTCTTGCATGGTTCCTTTTGTCTCTGTCTTTTGTAGCTGATTCTTAATAATTCTACTAACTTCTTTCCTACTACTAATCCCCCTGGCTGATCTACCTCAGCTGATCTGCAGCATCAACAGGTGGTGAGATAAGATTGGAGAAGGAGGGAAAGGTGGTAGGGGTGGCTGGTTACCCCTCTTGGGGATTTTGATCTCGGAGAGGGCTGTGGTGTTTCTGTATTAACTTTTCCCTGTATATATCTGTAAATATCTGTTATACATTGTAAATATTTGCTTGTATATTGTGCATTGCTGTAAATATAAAGCTTCATTTATCAACTTCCAATGTTCTGCGTCCTAGCTGGGGTTTATATCAAAAGATGGGGGGGCAGGTAACTGCTGAACCACCACAAATACCTCCATTAAGCAGATAGCTGTTTATTAGTCTGTTTTATAGAGGCATGTCTTTGTGTTTTCCATTTGCATAACCATGAATTTAATGCTGTGGAAGGACCTCTGTGTCAGACATTTAGGTGGCAAATTCCCACATAATATCTGTGATGCTCAAGGTTCTAAATTGCTCTTCAGCAGCACAGGAAGCAGCTGCTTTGTAGGTCAGGCTTTCAAAATAATCTTTGAACACTGGTTGGCAGAGACACATGCTGATACAAGTGATATACCAAGAGAATAAAAGAAGTCGAAAGTCCTAAGAATGACAACTGAGAAACCTGACTTTTATATATTTCGACATGTGAGGAAACTAGCTCTTTCTTCATTACAGAAGTGACTGAGCAGTGAATGAAGCATGTATTCATACAGAGAATACCAGCGTGAAAGATTATGGAATAATGCACCATGGATAATTTACAAGAAGTAATGCATACAAATACATAGAGCATCAAATTAAGGCAGAAGATCTAGACTCCAATACCAGAGACTCCATCCCTGTGTGACACTGCTTAAGTTACTAAAACTGTTTGTGCCATTTCTCCCTCTCTCTTCTTTTGTCTGCCTTTTCTATCTAGACACTAAGCTTGTTAAAGCACCGTCTGTATGTTCATCCTCACACAATACATGGAACAATAACGGTCCCATGCTCAGATGGAACTTTTTAAAAGTAACATAATAGAACTAATTAATGGTAATGAGCTCTATGGAGCACTGTATATGCTGTTTTTTAAAGATATCTATGTTGGGGCAGAGCTTTGGGACGTTTCATGTACCCAGTGAATTATATACCTTTCTGCCAGCTTAATTGCTACCACATAGACTGAGGAGGGAAAAGCCTGCCTACCTAGTGGGTGGGGGTTGGGACTAGATGATCTTTGTGGTCCCTTCCAAACCTGACTGATTCTATGATTCTATGAGTACAACTTCAACACTGAAGCACATTGGGAAAATCCTATCAGCACCAATGACTGGACAAATAACCACCTTGCAGGTGGAATATATTGATGGAAGAAGCTTCTTTTTGTGCTCTGTTTCAGTATAGTATTTGTTCATACAGTAATAAACCCACATGACATTAATGACATTTTTTGTGATAATATTAGCAATATTTTTTGTGATCATATTGGCACATTAATGACATTGACTAGTTTTCCAATTTGGTATAGACTGGGAAGTCCATGATTTTATCATCTGATTTCTCCAAGGTGGGAGGAAAGTCTACCCTACCCTTTTTCTGGGAAGGAGTATTCCTTTGTCTGAGCTAGTTAATTAACCTCAACATCCAGTTCTAGCATATGTATTCATATATGGCTTTTCTAGGTCTTCACCACAGTGATGCAGAAATAAACTTGGATAATTTTCTGCAGAGATCTTCCTTGGAGCAGGTGAAGCAGGCTGAATGACTCACATCTCAGCCTCTCTTGGCTGTTTTTTAAGTTTGTCACATGGTAACCAGGATAAAAGAGGGAATAATCACTGATAATGATTCAGGCATGAGAGGTCAGAAGAAGATGCACAAAGAAAATGAATTAGCATATTTAGAGTGAGGACAGGTTAGGGTTTCACAAGGTCCCTATCAAATGAATCCCAGCAACACTGACTTTGGAAACAGCAACAAAATATAACTTGCCATTACTCCACTGTTTGGGGTCTGGGGGTCTTGTATTTTTTTAAACAAGAAACTGAATTCAGCAAACCTAACACTGCCAACCTTAGTGCCATAACTGTAACAGTTTCCTGTACAGGTGCGAACTCACTGTCGAAACAGCAAATGCTGCACACACTAAGCCAGGCATATTTCTGCATTACAGGATCACAGGATCACAGGATGTCAGGGGTTGGAAAGGACCCAAGGAGATCATTGAGTCCAACAACTCTGCCACAGCAGGGCCATACGATCTAGCTCAGATAACAGAGGAATGCATCCAGACAGGCCTTGAGAGCCTCCAAAGAAGGAGACTCCACAACCTCTCTGGGAAGCCTGTTCCAGTTTTCTGTGACCCTCACAGTAAAGAAGCTCCCCCTTGTATTCAAGTGGATCATCCTCTGCTTCAGCTTACACCCATTGCTCCTTGACTATCACAGCTAGCAAGTGAAAAGAGCCTGTCCACCCCTCCTGACACTCAGCCCTCAGATATTCATAAACATTTATTAAATCCCCTCTCAGTCTTCTCTTCTCCAGACTAAAAAGCCCCAGGTCCCTCAGCCTCTCCTCATAAGGCACAGGTTCCAGTCCCCTAATCACCCTTGTAGCCCTCCACTGGACCTTCTCCAGCAGATCCCTATCCCTCTAAAACTAGGGAGCCCAAAACTGAATGCAGTACTCCAGATGAGGTCTCACCAGGGCAGAGTAGAGTGGGAGAAGAACCTCCCTTGATCTGCTGGATACACTCTTCTTAATATAACCCAGGATCCCATTGGTCTTCTTGGCTACAAGGGCACATTGCTGTCCGTGGATAACTTGTATCCACCAGGACTCGCAGGTGGACTCTCTCCAAAGGGCCGCTCTCCAGAAGATCACCTCCCAGCCTGTACTGGTGCAGTCTATTATTCCTCCCCAGATGCAGGGCTCCGCACTTCTTGTTGTTGAACCTCATTAGGTTCTTCTGTGCCCAGCTCTCCAGTCTGTCCAAGTCTTGCTGGATGGCTGCACAGCCTTCAGCTGTGTCAACCAATTCTCCCAGTTTGTCATCAGCAAACTTGCTGAGCAGATACTCTGTCCTGTCATCAATGTCATTGATGAAGATGCTGAACAGCACCAGACCCAACATTGATGTCTGGGGAACTCCACTGGTTACGGCTCTCCAAATGCACCTGGTGTCCTGGTAGGGCATAAGTTGGTTCAACTCCTGGGATTCCCTTCTCCCCTTGTTCTAAGGTCTGGGGTGGGTAGCAGAGAACAGACTGCGTGGCTTTGAAACCAGGAAGTCCTGGGCCACATGGACAGGTCACACACACAAGTCAGGTGACCTGTGCTGTCTCTCAAGGTGCTAGGATCCACCCCTGGGCGCAGGACTTTTGAATCAATTGGCCAGACAATGGACGCTAAGTGCCTATTGGTCAGTTCCACACTTCCTAATGGGGTATTTAAGAGGGTGCAATAGGCCATTGGCTCTCTCTCTCCCACAGCTTCTGCGAGGAAAAGATGTCTCTGCGCCCCATCCAGCAGCAGCCACGTGTTTTGCAGCATGCAGCAGTGGCATCACAGCGTTTTCAGCAGCAGCAAAGGCAAACCCCCTTCCTTTCTCTTTTCCTTGAGACAAGGAGTATTTTCAGGGGTGGTTAGGATTGCTCTCTGTTATTAGGCTCCCTGTTTCCTAAGTTCTGATGGTTTAAACTGTTTAATTCAGTGTTTTAAGTGATTTTGTGTAGTTATTTTTGCTGATCAAACATCCAAACGAACCCGGGGAAATATTCCCGGAAAACCCGCAATTATTAACAGTAATAAAAATTAATAATTGCAACACCTGGCATCATTGATCACCACTCTATGAACTCTATCTTGTAACCACTTCCTAATTCACTTTACTGTCTGCTGTTCCATCCCACACTTGTGAGCTTGCTCACTAGGATGTTGTGGGAAACAGTGTCAAAGACCTTGCTAAGGTCAAGGTAGTCTACATCCACTGGTCTCCCTGAACCTACCCATTCAGTTATGTCCCCATAGAATGCCATCAGGTTAGTCAAGCATTATTTCCCCTTGGTAAATCCATGCTGACTACTCCTGATAACCTTCTTCAATTGCCTTGAGATGCCCTCCAGAAGATGCTGCTCCATCATCTTTCCAGTAAAGAGGTCATACACAAACACAGTTCCCGCTTGGAACTGTGACTTTTTAAATGAGAGCTTCATAAAGAAAAGAGTGACCAGGTGAGCATATTTTCCTCAACCCATTTTCATTCATGTGGGTTATAAACTTTATTTATTTTTACATTAATGGTAATGGATGAAATGATAGTGTTTTAGTGTGTTTTTATCAGTGGAAAAAAATGTTGCCACATTTTTTAACTATCAAGGGCTGGGGTTTCTTGCTCCATTTAGAACAGGATTATCAGCAACTTTTCTCTTAGTTCTTTTTTATTTACTCATTTCTTAATATGAGTATGTTTGACAGTGGTAGAAGATTTTCTTTTCTTTCTGAAAGAAGATATTGTCATTATTTTATATGCCACTTCCTCTTGACCAGTCTTCATGTTCCCACAACAGATATATGGAATTAAAACTCTGTGCAGCCTTCTGATCTTTGTGTCATTATCCATTTGAGCTTCAATCACCACTGAATTTCTTTTGAACTGGTACTACTGGACATTTTGTATTGTAAGAAGATTACTATTCTAATAAGATTCTAGTAAGAAATTGCCCTTTATTCTTTACAAGTTATGTACTTTTTAAAGAAGATAACCTTCTCAGACGTGATCTCAGTAATAAAAAAGAGTAAAAAGTATTTTTAAGATTAATCTTTTCAAGGCTCTCCTGTCTTGCCAGTATAGAGTATGGTGTCACTTGCATTGCTGTCAAACTTGCATTGTGACAAACATATAAAATAACTCTTTGTAAACCTCACCGTGTCCTCACTTTCCAAACTATCCTGTATCATTTAGCTTTGATCCTCAAGTTTCTTTTTTATTGTAGTGGAAAACATTATGTACTTCCACAGAGTTTTCATCAAACTGGAAGCTAGATTAAATAAAAAGCTCAGTTTCAGCCATTGTCTACTGACATCTATGAAGAAGTTAACCCTTTTCAATTCTTTAGAGACTCCAGACTTATTGGAGTTTTTGACTCATACCTGTTTATAACATTCTCTATCAATTTGGAAAAAGAGGAAAATAATAAAATGCTTCAATCTTGTTTCTGCAATGGAAAACCTCCCTTCTGTAAAAGAATTTGGGACCACTTGATTCTGCAGTGTAACCAGTTTTGTGTGAAGCATTGTGTGTTTGGAGAGAGATTTTTCTTCATACAAAGTGACGCAGGCGCTAAGACAGAGACCAGCTTTGGAGAAGACAAGCTTGTAAAAAGTCTCTTTTGAACGATTTAACCTCAGACATCTGAACTCATAAAATTTGTTTTGTTTTCAATTCCAACCATATTGAATGGTCTTATTTAATTTTTTCCCTAATTGCTAGATGACTCCATTGTTCACATAATATTTGTGCGGACCAAGTACTCAAGAATTAAATTCTGAAAAGTCATAAGAGATATGGTCTTTCTGCCAATATTTCTTCTGAACTTAAATCAAATTCACTTAGAGCTCTACAGAAAATATTTTTTTAAAAAGCTGTAATTTCTTTTTTTGCTGGATTAATGACAAATTGGCTAATGTATTCTACCCATTTTGTGCCACTCCAGTAACATTGAATAGCTTTAAATACAGTTTTAATGGTGTTATTGAAATGCTGTTGAACAACTAGTATGCACCAGCAAATCTGTCCTTTCAAGCATAATGGATTGTATAGGCTCATTTCATGTTTCTTATACCCAAATGAGATTAACACAGAGTTTTGTTTAAATGTAAGATGAACTTAAGTTTCAGCTCTGTAGCTGTTAGCCAGAAAAAAAAGCAGTTTGTATGTTTTCTGTTCAAGCGATAACTAGAAGAACAGGCCAGAAGAAATCATAAATAAATGCAATTTTGTGCACTTTGTAATTCTGCTGAGCCACATTTGTTGGCCTTCGCATCACATGAAAGCAATGAAATAATCTAGTATTGTAGCGAGTTGATGGATGAATTTACCTACTTTTTTCAAAGTCCACAACACAACTTAACTCACACTGAAGTCTTCTCTGTAGGACTGCTTGAGTATAGTCTTATATATTAAGCACATTGTTTCCATGTGAATGGGCCCTACTTTGAAATGAGTTGATATAAAACATTTTTACAGCCACTAGTAAGGGTACAATTAGCAGCCTTTTTGAATACCTTTTATGTATTTATTAAAGAGTTCATTAAAATGCCAAGTACAATGTGTTTAGTATTTTCCCCCCTTCTCTGAAATAAAGCCCTTTAGTATGAGTAGGGAAAGAATCACAAGCTGAATGCTTTGCATCACTATCTGTCATTTTAATTATGCAGGAATTACTAGGAATTAGTTTCTGGTACTTTTAACAGAGCTAAAGTGCTTCATAAACTGTGTCAACAGAAAGTATTTGGTGATCACTTCAGAATAATCATGACACTGCTGCTCCTTCTGTATCTTTAAAAAGGCTTTCAGATTTTTTTCTCTATTTTGAGCAGTTTGAAAAGCCCAAATTCTCTCTACCAGTGAGAAATGCTTAACTACATACAAAACTGAGAGGTGTTTCTCCATTGCTCATCAACTCCTTTATCTAGCTCAGCTGAAATACTAGCACTAAACACTGGCTCGAAGGGAGTGAAAGACACAATTTTGGAGTAAGGTAATTTAAAAAAAAATAAATCCATATACCTCAAATCTTTTTCCCATATTTCTGGAGGGAAACTGGGGCTGCTCTTCAAATAAATCACTACACAGGTCTGTACTCTGTAGGTAGCTATCATCTACAAAGTGATTATATCTCATCTTAAAACCCTAGAAGGTTTACTCACTGTTTCTCATTATATCTGTCTGTAGAAGAAACATGCCTGAAGTCCCTCTAGGTAAGTTATCAATTATCTGTTTATTTGTCTAAAAACTTGTGGGAGAATTCACTTTCCAAGTCAGCATCAACATTTTTAATTGATTTACTTGCATATTTTTCATATATTACTGGCAAATTATGAAATTATCTGAAATTATAACTCTGGTAAAAATTCTTTCATCGGATTAAAAATAACACCTATAATTACAGTGAAAAGTTGATGGAACTCAGACAAGCTGAAGATTTTGAAATTTGGTTAGAATTGATCAGCTATCAGCAACATGCAAGATGTTATTATTAAAATAATTCATCTGAAGGTTATATCCCAAGCTCTAAACATATGCCAATAACACTTGTCTCTGTAACACTTCACGACTAAGATGACAGCTTCTTCAGATACTGATTTTCTAAAGCCTCCCTGAAATCTAAGAACATTGACATATAAATTCTTTAAAACTTTCTCCTTTCTCTGACATGAGTGTTTCCAAATCTCCTTGGTCTTTGGAAATGTTGAGCTCTGGATGGAAGCCTACATAGTTTTAGTGTATACTTGTATGTAGTAAAAATCATGCTGTGGGATCTTGACAAATCACTCCACTACGTTTCAATATTTATGTGTTGACTTTTTTTACTGGAGAATGTGTACTTTGGGGGGAAAAAAAAAATATTCTGCAGTTTGGTGACTAATCTTTCTCACAAAAGATTTGGTGTGGCCTTCAGTCCTCTTGAATAATATTGAAGAAGTGACTCCCATCAGCTGCCCAAGCTTTATGAAGCAAACTTATCAATGGTTCACTTGAACAACCCCTGGGAAATCTCTCATTCTCAAGGCTGAGGATAGGCAGCTATGCAATTCATGCATGGCTACCCTAGAATGAGATTGAACAGGGATAGCATTAAGGGTTTTGGAACATTGCTTTATGATCTGGGCATCAATCATTATTCTTAAAACTACCTGTCATGTACATCAAACTGGTATTTTGATAGGTTTGAATGTGCCTGCTAGTGTTGGCTCACCAGGCTCGTAATCTGCTGTCTTCTGCTGAGTTATGCTTTTCATCTTTCCTGACTAAATTTGGAGCAGAAACTGCAATATGATGACACTGAAATACAGGACATATGATAAACCCTGACCATGTATCTCGCTAAAACAAGGAACTCATGCTCCTAAATTGATAGGGCTTTGCAGTAGAAGAGAGTAGCTATACTAGGAGGAATATGGCCAGTTGAGCAAGTTAGAATAATTCCATAAAGGGAGCAGAGTAAAATGTGGCAATTTCAGTGATCATTTGCTGGTCAGGCTCATCTGCTTTAAGACTGCCCTCCCACACTGAGTTTTCACTGAATACAAATGCATCTGAGCCCTAGAGAAACAGTGAATGAACAAGTGGAAACTTTCAACAGTAGGTGGCATCCCTGTAATTCGGTAATAAATCAATGCCCCCACTCCGGGGGACACAGCACTGCTGTGCTCCTAATCACATAGCTGAAATGTAAACCAGCTCTTGACCACTTGTACTCACACAGATTTTTTTTTTTAAGCTTTTTTTCTTTCAGTCTTTTTTTTTCTCCAGATTGAAAATCTTTGCCAAATTAGCCTGTACATAATGTTAGTAACACAGAATTACAAATCGGTCTGTACCTTTTCAACCTTAAAAAAAAAAAATAGAAACGTAGACAAAAGGCCAAGGAATGCTCTGCAAAGTTGGTTCAGCTCACTCCTCTGCTTCAAGACAGGATAAGCTGTACCTCGAGTATTTTTTTTTTACCATGAGTTATGTAAGCAAGAAGCATTAAATACTATTAAATTGTTGCAATGCTGTATTCTGTCTACAGCTACCTGCACTATCAGGGAGAAGATAATTTTTTTCATTAAAAAGGGACTGAACCTCAAGCAATGTAAGTCAACACAGCCCCACTGATCTTAAGCAATCTCAGCAGTGGCTGAGAAATTAATAATTTATAATTCAAAGTATGTAGGCCTTGGTAATCATCTAGATGAAAAGTACTATTTTAATATAAATCCCTATGAGTCTATTCTCTATTATTTGGCAGATACTGAATTAAGTTCAAACAGAAAAGCACGTCTGACAAAAGAAAGGCAGATGAGAACCTGTGAGAAGAGGAAAGCAGACTCTTGGAAAAGGAGGGAACAATGGATTTTATTAAAATTGCATTACACAGTGAACATTGGTTAAAGCCAGCTTGGCTATTCATAGAATCATAGTATGCTTTAGGTTGGAAGGGACCTTTAAAGGTCATTCAAAACCCCTACAGTGAGCAGGGACATCTTCAATTAGATCAGGTTGCTCAGAGCCCCATTCAAGCTGACATTGAATGTTTTCAGCGATGGGGCTTCTACTAGCTCTCTGGGCAACCTGTGCCAGTGTTTCACTACACTCACAGTAAAAAATATCTTCCTTACCTCTAGTCTAAATTGACTCTTTTTTAGTTTAAAACTATCACTTGTTGTCCTGTTGCAGTAAGTCCTATGATAAAGATTGACCCCATCTTTGTTATTTATAAGCTTCCTTTAAGCACTGGAAGCCTGCGATAAGGTCTCCCTGGAGCCTTCTCTTCTCTAGGCTGAACAACCCCAGCTCTCTCAACCTTTCTTCATAGGAAAAGTTTTCCATCCCTCTGATTATTTTCATGGCCCTGCCCCAACTAATCCATATCTTTGATGTCCTGAGACTCCAAAGCCAGACACAGTACTACTTAGGCATTATCAATTTTCTGATACTATTTGTTGAGAAGTATTTTTGGTAGAGGTATTGGGAGCTGTGAAGCATTTCATGGCTGCCTTTAGGAAGAATACCTAGCACAATACCAAAACTCTGCCAGGAGCAGAGACCCTATTTCACTCACATTTCACATAGTGCAATGACCTCTGTTGGCTTTAGCAAAAGCCATAGCCACTGTTATTTCCAAGGTAGAGGATGAAGGAAGACCAAAGAGCCATCTTTTCTTGTGTACACAAGCAACGGGACACATCTAGAAGCTCAAGCAGCAACCAGCACAAACTTCTAGACGCAAAGGAAATCACTCTCTACAGTGGTAGAATCTGAGCAGTCAGCAGAGCATCTGCAGACTTCAAACAGACCTCAGTCTACTTCAGCTTGCCAAACCCAAAAGAACCCCAACACCCTTTGCTGTCACCTTTTCCTCTTTTAGAGGTTGTATACAAAACATCTGAATGTGAGCTACCACATGGCATTCACATAAAGAAACTTTTGATACTTCACTGAACATTAACCCTAGCACAGGTATCTTTTTGTCCTATCTGTGCATTGTAGGTGTTTGCCTTCCAGTTGTAGAAGTGCCATCCAAGGATCCAGTCTAGAATGCCTGGTTATTTCAAAGAAATTCCATCCTGTGATCCGAAGGCTATGAGATTAATCACTTCAATTTCTGTAACTGGATAAATGTTATTTGTTTGACTTTTAAATTAGAAATAAGAATCACCATAGGACCTGGCAGACCAACAAAAGGCTCTGAAAACTAGTTGTACATTTCTGATTATATTAATTCAGAGTCCTTCTGAACAAGCTATGATTAAATGTTCTTAACAACTGAGTACATTCTCTTTCTCATTTTTTTCTTTTGCATTTTTTAATGCTAATTTTCAATACTGTCTAGGCTAATCCATTCCTCTTACTGCCTCTAACACTTAAGCAACATGCATCGCATTTGAAAAGTCTTTCTCAACTGAGGGGAGAACAAAACCTCTTTCAGGGTCTGCACTGCACTCTTCTTTGCAGTAAGAACAGGAAGGCGGGCCTCTGAACAATATCTTTTAGAACGCTTCCCTTCTCATTTTGCTGTTAATCTTCTGGATTTGGTGAAGTGACAGTTTCATGTGTTTCATTGCTATAGCAACAGTAACAGAGAAGCCTTCCTAACTTCAAGGACTTTAGAGATGCTGAAGGAGATGGTTATGTGGAAGATGAAATTGTAAATAGATATGAGAGAGTGAATGTCTCCTTGAAAAACAGAAGAATCTTTTATAATTTTATGGATTCTAAAACATACTTCATCTTTCTTACTATATAGTGGTCTGATAGTCCATGCTAGAATTGAAATGGCTGTTGTCTTGGGCCCTTTCATAACACAGGGAAACACAGAACATATCTGGTTGGAAGAGACCTCAAAGATCATCCAGTCTTTGCTTTGAAATCCTGAGATCATAGGAAAAAGAGTGAAAGTTTTGTTATCCACTTCTTACAAATGAGGAACTGAGGCACAGACAGATTTAGACTAAGCATCAATCTCCTAAGTCGCTTTCTTTACAAAACAATAATTATACTGAGTAGAAGTGTAAGAAGCAGATCACAGACATTTATGCAAACAGATGTAAAGGCAAAACTCCAATTTGTAGCTTTTCTCATGAACTTATGAAAAGCACTGTCACTGCTACTGGTAACTTGCTGTTAAACTCAACAATTCATTAAATACTACTCAGAGGAACTAAAAGTAGGAGTACAGCTCTCTCCTACAATTTCTTTAATTGTAATTTCTCTAGACCTGCTCATTCAGACATTGCCTAACATCCCCCTACGTTACAAACAGAATTAAAATACTTTATCATCCTTTTGTGATACAAACACAATGCTTCCCCTTTGCTGAAATATAGACTACTGCTTTTTTCTCTTCATTATTAGTACTATTAAAATCTCCAACTGCAGTTTTCTAGACTTTCAAGAATTTACTTCTCCAAAGAACAATTCCTTCAACTTGTTTTAGACACCTGTCTCAGTATGAGGTGAGTCTTTTTATAATTTCATTCCCCTCTCCACTAAAAACAGCTTAGTTGGCTAGACTGCGACAGATGTGTTTAGGTAGTTTTCTGAAGGCTGAGATTAATACATCATGTCTACTCAGACTGGCTGCTGAAATCAGTGGCTCTCTTTCTTGAAGCATTAGAATTACCTGTGTCTTATTCTGATGAACAGGTTCTTATTTCTTCCCTTCCTACCTAAACCTCATGCATTGCTGAATTAAATCTTAAAGAAAGATACTGTTTCAATCTTTCTAATGACAGTAAAAACTTCAGTTTCCAACCTGGAAAATAATTTTTATAAAAATCAAGGGTATGTATAACTGTGAAGTTTGGGGGTTTTGGACATTACAGATTTTCTCTCTCTCTTGTTATTTATTTTGTTTTTCTATCTATCTATTTATTTGTTATTTGTAAGTGACTTGTGAATATCCACAGCTGCAAAAGTGTTTTAAAAATTGGAAACGAGCACATCTAAAAACTGTGAAACCTGAGTGGTAAAAAGAAGTGTGTTCAAGATTTGTAATTTTACAAAAACCTTAGTGATTCTAAACCAATATCAAGATATTTTTAATGTCCTAAACATCAACATGAACATAGTATTGGTTACACTAGACAAACACATGCTTACTAAGAAGAAGAAAAACTAATTTTGTAATTCCCGCATTACAGCGGTAAAATGAAGATATAATGAGCCAATAGAATATTAAGAATGAGCAGAGTTTTCCTATTTGAGCTTAGGTGTAGATTTTTTCAAATAACAGAGCAACTTTGGAATTAATCTGAAAATGAATGGGGTCAGGATAATAAGTTTATCTTACTCAGTTTCCATTTCTCAATATAATGTGCAGTGCCTTCAGCAGATAAGTAGAGTAGTATTTATCCTAAATACAACTCAAGTTTATCATGACAACAGATATTTTTCCTTTATATCCTTTCCAGCTAGTTTCATGGTGATGAAGATGAATCAGCTCATAATATCAGTGCCAAAGGATTTTCCTTACATCTGTTTTATTGACAAATTTTTTTTTTTACAGGACAGAACAATGGGTGAAATCAATTCGCACACATGACAATCCTTCATGTTGTGACAGAAGGATGGGTAGCAGCCATTAATCTCTCCTTGTGACAGCCAAGGACTATGCAAAATAATTCCAGAAAAGAAAAAGAAATGCCAGTGGGACTGTAGATAGAAGGAGGTCAAGCTCATCTCAAATGAAGTACAAAGCAGGCAAAAGACTGGATGTTATCTCACTAGTGCGAGCTGGTTTGAAACTGCTGCAGTTAATTAGTCAACTCCAATTCAGAATCCACAGCAATGTGTTTATATGACACTGTAACTGAGTTAGAATGTTCTGTCTCAGTTAAATACACTCACTTCAAGCAAGTCAGTTCCAGATTAAAAGGGTGGTGCTAAATTTGTTTCCGGTTGCAGATGTTTCCCTCTTGAGTATTTCTTTTCTTCATCAGGAGTTCACTTTTTGTTCTGTATTTAATTCCTGCTGATGCAGCAGACTGACAAACACACCAGGGATGGACACAGAGATGGATCTTCAACTTCATGTAGAAAACAGCTTTGACAGGAAAACTTAAAATGTTGCAAACCAAAAAGTAGTTTTCTCTGGCTTTGCCTTTTTCAATGATGTTATCAATCCATGGTACATCCATATAAGCATATAATCTGCTTAGAGTGGTAAATACTTTATATCTTATTGAGGACTGGACTAATGCACAGTAAATGAAGGTGAAAACATCCATCATGACACCTAGGAAATTGATAGAAATTCCCTGCACATGAGGAGCTGAAGTAGGTTATGTGCCTTCCAACTCATTCTCCCCTACATGAAGAATTTTAATGTTTGAATGTTAGAATGCTGTTCCACATTAGAATACACTCTTTTGTGTCTGATAGGACACAGTCTGGATGGTAGATACAGGATTTCTTTTCAATCTCTGAATAAACCATAGCTCCAACTCTGTGTGAATCAAATCATTGAAGATCCAAGTTTGGTGAGAAAATGGGATGTTCTATTCATGTCTAATACTATGTTACAGTCCTGTCTTTGATTTGTAGCTTATTATTTTTTTAAAGAAAGATGAATATTCATTAAACAAACAAAACAACAACAATGAAAACAAACAACAAAGCAAAGTTTATCACACAGCTAAATATGTAAGTGCTATTGCCCAAGAGGGTCAAAATTACTACGAAATGGGATAGAAATGTCAATTTGGCTAAGAGAAATACAACTGGCTTTTCATTTACTCACTTTTCTACTAAGTCACTCAAATCAACACTTAAAGGTAAAAGCAAGTTATACTGCACTTTCTTAACACCATAAAATAAGCTTTGATCCCACATTCCTTCCTTCAAAAGTGAGAGACTTTAACCAAGGTTAGTCAACCAGATGAAATATACTCATTTCTCAAAAGGACAGCATGAATCAAATATCTGACTAGTAAACTAAACACTTCTGAAATAGAAAATGGATACAAGTTTTCCCTAAAATTACCTTCTTTGAACTGCTGTCCTCTCTTCTTTTGTTGCTGCCCAAGACAAAGTTGGCCTTCTGTGCTGCAAAACACACATTGCTCTCAATTGGTGAGCTTTTTGTTCACCAACACCCTCATATCCTTCTTCATTGGTGGTCTTCACTTGGGTATTGACCTACTGATCACAACTCTTTGAGTGTGATCACCCAACCCATTCCTTCTCTACCAAATGATTGATCCATCAAGTTCATATTTCTCCAATTTACATGCAGGGTTCTAGTGTAGAATATGGGCAAATACTTTTCAGAAGTCTAGGTAGATGATGTCAGTTGCAGACATGAGTGGGATAGTTCAACTCCTTGAGGGTTGAAGGGCTCTGCAAAGAGATCTTGACAGGTTAGATTGATGGGCTGAGGCCAATTGTATGAAGTTTAACAAAGCCAAGTGCTGGGTCCTGTATTTGGACCATGACAATCCCATATAATGCTTCAGGCTTGGGCAGAGTGCCTGAAAATTTGCCAGCAGAAAAGGTCTTGGGCACGCTGGTTAACAGTTGGATGAACATGAGTCAGCAATGTGCTCAGGTTGCCAAGAAGGCCAGCAGCATCCTGGCCTGTCTCAGGAATGGTGTGACTAGCAAGAGTAGGGAAATTATTCTCCCTCTCTACTCAGCATTATTGAGGTCACAATTAGAATATTGTGTTCAGTTTTGGGACCCTCTCTGCAAGAACGAAATTGAGGTGCTGTAGTATGTCTA
Organism: Psilopogon haemacephalus; assembly: GCA_013396835.1. Taxonomy (NCBI): domain Eukaryota; kingdom Metazoa; phylum Chordata; class Aves; order Piciformes; family Megalaimidae; genus Psilopogon; species Psilopogon haemacephalus. Next base: position 219,222 of record VWZI01014497.1, read on the forward strand.
AAGAAAGGCAACAAAGCTGGTGAAGGGCCTAGTGAACAAGGAATGACTGAGGAAGCTAGGATTGTTTAGTCTGGAGAAGAGACTGAGAGACCTTATCACTCTTTACAACCACCTGAAAGGAAGTTATAGGGAAGTGGGTGTTGGTCTCTTTTCCCTAGGATCAGGTGATAAGACGAGAGGAAATGGCCTGAAATTGTGCCAGAGGAGGTTTAGATTGGATATTAGGAAAAATATCTTTACTAAAAGGGTGGTAAGGTCGCTGTCTCAGGAGGTGTTCAAGATGTGCGTGGACATGGCACTTCAGGACATGGTTTAATGTTTATGGTGGTGTTAGATTGAGGGTTAGATTCAATGATCTTATAGGACTTTTAAAACCAAAACAATTCTGTGATTCTGTTTGTCAAGCACAATTTACCTTTAGTGAAGCCATGTTGACTTTGTGCTTTCCAGGGGGATCTATTCTACAGTCCGGCTGGGCACAAAGCTGAGACTGACAGACCTGTAGTTCTTTTTTTGTCTTTTTTTTTTAAACAGGGGTTTTGTTTCCCCTCTTCCAGTCAGTTGCAACTTCAACAAACTGCTATGACTTTTCAAATATGATGGATAGTAGCTTATCAGCTTCATTCACCATCTCTCTAAACACCCAGGAATGCATTTCATAAGGTCCCATGGACTGGTGCACTTGTCAGCTCTCTGACATGATCTTGGCCTACAGAGAGTGGTTCTTCATTCTCCCAGTCCCTGCCTTTGTCTTCTATGACTTGGAGTTTGACATCTCATTCTTAAAAGGCAAGTTGAAACTCTATAATTTACTGAAATTTTCACATTTTTTTTTATATTTTCCCAGCAGAGTTTGTTACTTTCAGGTGCAAGGTGTTAATTTCTAGCACATTTAAAAGTGGGGGGAAACCATATATATATATATATATATATATATATGGTTTCCCCCCACTTTTAAATGTGCTAGAAATTAACACCTTGCACCTGAAAGTAACAAANGACGTCAAGTGCCTACAGACAGCAGCTATCAGTAACTAATGACACTTCTAAGTAAATCTCTTCCACAGTTTAGAGTGTAATGGATCTTTATAAAACAGCAAATAATTTTCCTTTAGTAGACTGATGTCCTTTAGATAGTCTCTGATGGTCTACTTTGTGAATTTTAAAAATAATGTACCTAATGTCTTTTATGGGGTTGTGTTTTTTTCCCTTAATGAATGGAGCAAATAAAATACTAATGAAAAAGCAAATAGTATAACCCCTACTGCCCCATACAGTGTTTCCAAAGAAACTGGGATTTATTCCTTTGTTTCTCACCATTCACCAGCAACACTCACACTGTAAGGGTCCAGTCCTTCAGAGGTGTAAATCAACAAAGCTCTGCTGGCTTGGGTGAAGTCATGCAAATTTACAGCATGGTCTGTTCCCTTGCTTTATATTTCTCTAAATGTATGAAGCTCCCAGGAATGCTGGAAACACTTTGTCATGAACTCATAATTCATCATTTATCTACGCTGAACTGCCTTTTTCATCTATTAGTCTTTAAATATTCTAAGCCTTTCCTTATCTACCCACACAAATTTTCCTGCTATTTACCTTTCCTCTCACATCAGCAACTACTTCTGTCGTCCTGTTATCCATACTCTAATTTTCCAGCCCAAATCTTTACACTAGTATTACAAGTGTTCCAGATGCTTAACACAAAAAAAACAAATTAATTTTCTTATTAACAAAAAATTGGATTTTTGTAAGCCTAATTAGTCTGCCCTACTAATACACCACCGCTCCAGCACCCAAGTCCTTCTGTTTAAACAAAGGCTATGTCACTGCTACGAAATCCCAATATAGTGAGAAATGTAATCTCACTAGTCCAATACTTTGCTTTCGATAGTGACCAATATGTTGTTGGAGTTTCTTTCAGAGAAAAATATAACACCAGCAAAGTAGACAGGTCTAGGTCTAGCAGTTAAGTCTCCAGATCTTTTCTGTCAGGATTTTTTTTTTTAATTTATTTTTTTACTCTATTAACTGGAGATAAAACAGTAATGTTTATGTAGAACCAGCAGTCCATTTCTGTGAGTTGTGTCAACCTTAAGGTGTCAGTGATGGGATACGTAAAGTCCAGCCTTAAAAACACCTCCCAGGCAGAGTAGAGCAGGCCTCCCAAAACAGATGATGCAGAGGGCTGCACCCTGAGACCCATTTGGAGATACAGAATCATAGAATCAGTCAGGGTTGGAAGGGACCACAAGGATCATCTAATTCCAACCCGTCTATCATGGGCAGGGACACTTCACACTAGATCCAGCTGTCTAGAACCTCATCCAGTCTGGCCTTAAACACCTCCAGGGATGTGGCTTCCACAACCTCCCTGGGCAACCCATTCCGGGGTCTCACTACCCTTATGGTGAAGAACTTCTTCCTAATATCCACTATGAATCTACCCATTTCTAGCTTTGTTCCATTCCCTCCTGCCCTATCACTAGCTGACATCCTAAAGAGCCCCTCCTCAGCTTTCTTTTAGGCCCTCTTAAGATACTGCAAGGCCACAATAAGGTCACCTCAGAGCCTTCTCCTCTCCAAACTGAACAGGCCCAACTCCCTCAGTCTGTCCTCATAGGAGATGTGTCCAGCCCTCTGATCATCCTTGTGGCCCTTCTCTGGACATGTTCCTGTACATCCTTATCCCTCTTGTAATAGGGGCTCCAGAACTGAATGCAATGCTCCAGGTGGAGTCTCACCAGAGCAGAGTAGAGGTGGAGAATCACTGCCCTTGACCTGCTGGCCAGACTTCTCTTGATGCAGCTCAGGATCTGGTTGGCTTTCTGGGCTGCAAGAGAACACTGATGGCTCATATTGAACTTCTCCTCCACCAGCACCCCCAAGTCCCTCTTCGCAGGGCTGCTTTCAAGCCAGTCGCTGCCCAGCCTATATTGGTGCCTGGGATTGCCTCAACCCAGATGCAGGACCTTGCACTTAGCCTTGTTGAACCTCATGAGGTTGACTTGTGCCCTCCTCTCCAGCCTGTCCAGGTCCCTCTGGATGCCATCCCTGCCCTACAGCATGTCTGCTGTACCACACAGCCTGGTGTTGTCAGCAAACTTGCTGAGGGTGCACTCAATGCCTCTGTCCATGGCACCCAAAAAGATGTTGAACAAGACTGATCCCCGGACTCTGCTTGTCACTGGCCTCCACTTGGACATGGACCCATTGACAGCCACTCTTTGGGTGCAGCCATCAAGCCAGTTATTTATCCATCTGGTGGTCCACCCATCAAACCCATGTTTCACCAGCTTGGAGACCAGACTGTTGTGCAGGACAGTGTCAAAGGCTTTGCTCAGGTCCAGGTAAATGACATCAGTTGCTCGGCCCTCATCTATTAATGTAGTGACCTTTTCATAGAAGGCCACCAGGTTTATCAGGCAGGATTTGCCCTTGATGAAGCCATGCTGACTGTATCAAATCACCTCTTCGCTATTCTTCTCTCTCAGTAGTGCCTCCAGGAGGATCTTCTCCATGATCTTACCAGGAACAGAGGTGAGACTGACTGGCCTGTAGTTCCCTGGCTCCTCCTTCCTACCCATTTTGAAAATAGGAGTTATGTTTCCCTTTTCCAGTCAGTGTGAACTTCACCAGACTGCCAGGACTTTTGGAATATAATAGAGAGGGGTTTAGCAACCTCATCTGCCAGTTCCTTCAGCCACCCATGGGTGTACCTTGTTGGGTCCCATGGACTTGAACACTTTCAGGTTCTTCAGGTGATCACGAACCTGATCTTCACTTATGATGGGCAGTTTTTCCTTCCAGTCCCTGTTATTATCTTCCATGACTCCAGAAGTGTGGCTGAAAGCCTTTGCAGTGAAGACTGAGGTAAAGAAGTCATTGAGAACCTCAGCCTTGTCCATATCACTTATGACCATATCACCTGTTTCCTTGCTGAGCAGGCCCACACCTTCCCTAGTTTTCTTTTTGCCATTAATATACCTGTAGAAATTCTTGTTGTTTCCTTTGACCTCCCTGGCTAGATTAAATTCAAACCATGTGAAAGCCAGATCTCTTGGTGCTCAAGCAGCTTCCTTGTACAGCCGTCATAGTAGCTGTCATTTCTTTCACTCTTTGTGGAGTATTCTTGTAAGGGATAGCAAGTCCAGGAGCTCTGTGCTCATCCAGGCAGGTGTCCTAGCATTCTTTCATGCTTTTCTCTTTGTTGGTACACATTGCTCCAGGACACAGAGGAGGTGATCCTTGAACGGTCACCAGCTGTCCTGGGCCCCTCTTCCCTCTAGGTCTTTGTCCCATGATACTTTGGTCAGCAGATTCCTGAGGTGATCAAATTCTGCATGCCTAAAGTCCAGGGTTGTAAGCTTAGAATACATCCTCCTAGTTGCCCTGAGGATCTTAAATTCTACTGCCTCATAGTCACTGCAGCCAAGGCCGTCCCTGAGCCTCACATTAACCACCAACCCTCTCCTATTGGTGAGAACAAGGTCCAGCATAGCACCTTTTCTTGTTGGTTCCTCTATCATTTGGAGGAGGAAGTTGTCATCTATGCAATCCAGGAACATCCTAGGTTGCTGGAGCCTTGCTGTGTTGTCCATCCAGCAGATGTCAGAGTGATTGAAATCCCCCATGAAGACCAGGGTGTGGGACCACAAAGCCACTTGTATTTGTCTGTGGAGCATCTCATCTGCTTGGTACTGCTGGTCAGGTGGCCTGTAGCAGACCCCTAAAGTAACCTCATCCTCCCCTGTCTTCCCTTTAATTTTAACCCATACACTCTCAACCAGCTCACCATTCTTTCCCAGGTGGAGGTCCACTGATTCCAGCTGGTCACTGTGCTCAGGCAGAGTAGAGTATCAAAGTCTGGGAAAAAAGCTGCTGTGAGCAAACAGGCTGTATTGGGTTGAGGCTAGCTGCCCCCACCCTGAGCCCA
>VWZI01014498.1:0-65996 GCA_013396835.1 Psilopogon haemacephalus
AAGGGTCCCACATTCTCCCTAATCCTCCTTTTCTCACTGATATACTTGAAGAAAGTCTTCTTGTTCCCCTTAATGTCCTTAGCCAGATTCAACTCCAGCTGTGCTTTAGCTTTCCTAACCTGATCTCTGGTTGCACAAACAATGTCTTTATATTGGTCCCAGGTTACCTGTCCTTGCTTCCACTCTCTGTAGGCTTTCTTCTTACATCTAAGTGTGTCCAGGAGCTCTCCATTCATCCATTCAGGCCTCCTGGCATTCCAGCCTGCCTTCCTCTTTTTTGGCATGCATTGGTCCTGGGCCTGGAGGAGGTGATCCTTGAGCATTGTCCAGCTTTCTTGGGCCCCCCTTCCTTCCAGGGTTTTTCCCATGGCACTCTACAAGGAGGTCTCTGAAGAGACTGAAGTCTGCTCTTCTGAAGTCCAGAGCAGTGAGTTTGCTGTGCACCCTCCTTGATGCTTTGAGGATCTTAAACTCGACCATTTCATGGTCACTGCATCCAAGGCTACCCTTTAGCTTCACTTCATTCACCAACTTGTTGCTGAGGTCTAGATCCAGCACAGAACCTTTTCTTGTGGTTTCCTCTACTACCTGAAACAGGAAGTTATCATCAACACATTCCATGAACCTCTTAGATTGCTGATGCTGTGCTGTGTTGTCCTTCCAACAGATGTCAGGGTGGTTAAAGTCCCCCATGAGTACCAGGACCTGTGAGCATGAAGCTTCTCCTAGTTGATTGTAAAGCACCTCATCTGCTTCACCTTCTTGATCAGGAGGTCTGTAGCAGACTCCTACTGTGATGTCCCCTTCCCGTGCCTTGCCCTTAACCTTTACCCATATGCTCTCTGTTTTGGTGTTGCACACTCCCAGGTGGAGCTCCATGGGTTCCAGTTTATCATTGATGAAGAGGGAAACACCCTCTCCCCTTCTCCCTTGCCTCTCCCTCCTGAAGAGTCTATATCCATCTATCCCTACACTCCAGTCATGAGATCCATCCCACCATGTCTCAGTGATGCCAGTGACATCAGAACCCTGTACAGTTGCACATATTTGTAATTCTTCCTGGTTGTTCCCCATGCTCCTTGAGTTAATGCAGAGGCATTTCAGTTGTGCCTCTATTGGAGCTGACTTACCTACTCATTTTCCTTTACTCTGTTCTTTGAGCATGCTTTTCTCAGTCTGTACTTGGACCTGTCCACACTCAGACACTTCTGTAGCCATCAACCTATCTCTACCCCTCATGTCATTTCTACCACACGGATTACCACTTGATGTTTCCTTGTTGGCAGCTAAATACCTGAAGCGGATCTGGATCACCTCTGCAAGACTTCAACTGCATTATTCTGTCCCCAGGATGCTTCTGGGCAGCAGATTGAGATCCCTTACTAATCCCCCACTGCTCCAACACTGATCTGTCCTCCCACATCCTGCCACATGGAGGCCTCATTACTTTGTCCCCTTCCCTCTTCACATCTCATTAAAAGCCCTGACAGCTAGCCCTCTTATCTCCTCTGCAAAGACCCTCTTCCCCCTTCCGGAGATGTGTCTCCTGTTTGGTGTCAGCAACCCTGGTGCTGTATAGGTCATACCATTATAAAAAAAACCAAATTTATGGTGATGACACCATCCATGGATCCACGTATTAAAAGACTGCGTTCAGCTGCTTATTCCAAAGTCTCTGCCATCGGTTGGAACAACAGATGAAAAGATGATTTGTGCCCCTGATTCTCATATCACTTGTCCCAAGGTCCTGAAGTATTTTTTAATTTTTCTGGGACTTCCAGTCATTGTTTCTTCTCCTCCTACATGGAAGGTCAATAATGGATAGTAGTCTGTATAGCAGACCAGGTAAAGAATTTTCCTAACAGCGTCCTTAACCTGGGCTCCAGGTAGGCAGCACAGCTCCCTGTGAGAGAGGTCAGCCTGACATATTGGTCCCTCTGTTCCTCTCAGAAACGAATCCCCTCCAACTATCATTCTCCTTTTTTTCTTTGTTTCACTAGTCTTAATCCTTGGGGGAGGCTGACAAACCCTGGGGAACTGAGCAGATGGTCTGTGAAGGTTTAAGCCCACCTGGGANGTCTCCCTGCCGCCCTGTGTTCCAGCACCGTTACTGTCCGCTGAAGACTGGGACTGAGACTTTTCGCTATAGGATTCCTGCATCCTGCTTTCCAAAGCCAATCGAACTTCAGCTGCCTGCCGCGGTTGTATTTTCTTCCCTTTTCCCCCTTCTCCCTGGTCTCTGTACCCTTTTCCCTTATTCCCCATATCCCAAAGCTTGTTTCCCTTTCTCCCACCTGCTGTAAAAAATCCCTTTCCCTCTTGCTTGTTGTTAAAGTTTACCCTTTTTACTTCCAAATCGTTTCTTTGAGTTTTTATTGGGCTTTTGGGCTCAGGGTGGGGGGCAGCTAGCCTCAACCCAATACATGGTCTTTCCCCTCCATCCTCCTCTGCCTGAGCATCAGTTTCTAGTGCCTCGTAGGAAGATGTATCTTCATTAGAAAGATGTACAGTGTGTTGAAGAGGGCAAAGCATCATAGCTGACCTCAACATATCCCTCCTTGTTGGGGCGTAGGGTTAAGTGAAGCTCTGGTTTTGGAACCTACTATTGAAAATCACAAAATCGTAAAATCACAGAAAGGTCTGGGTTGGAACAGACCTTCAGAGGTCATCTGGTCCAACCTTTTTTGCAGTCAACAACTAGATCAGGGTGCCTGGAGCCTGATGAACAATAAAGCCCAAGGGAAAAATGGAGATCAACATCTTTATGTGTGACAATGGGACAGGAAATCAGGTTGCATCAGTATTCAAGTCTTTCTTTAATTGTTTCTGGTTTTCTTTTTTTTTTTTTTTATCATTTGATTAATTAAGTTTTTCTTTGAATGTCTTCAAAAGCAAGATAATCTCTGCTTTTCAATAATTAACCCTATTAATACAAATTACCACACAACAAAGAAGGTTTTTAATGTTTACAGCAGCAGGCAAAGGAGGATTGTGAAGAGGCGGATTCGAGGGGATCTCTTGTATCTTTAGTGGATGATATTAAATAATTTGTAACAATCATCAGATGTTTTATACTGTAAATGTTTAAATAGTAGGGGAGGTTTGGGTTGGGTACTAGGAAACATTTTTGTCCTACAAGAGTGGTCAGGCATTGGAACAGGCCACCCAGGGAGGTGGTGGAGTCACCATGCCTGGAAGTGTTCAGGGAATGTGTGGGTGTGGCACTTTGGAACATGGTTTAATGGCCATGGATGCTGTTAGGTTGAAGGTTGGACTAGATGATCTTAGAGGTCTTTTCCAATCAAAACAATTCTATGATTCTAATAAAGTAGAGGAGAGACATGCTCCCTTGTTGTGATGCCCAGTAGAGTCTGGTAGTGCTCCAGAGACAGCAATGCTCAAAATGAAAGCCTGAGGCTCCTCTATGTCAGAGCACAACTGCGAGAAAGCTCTAAGGAAATTTCTCTTGCAGGTGACCACATTTTAGGTGGTGTATAATGCCAAAAAGGGAGCAAGGAAACCTCCATATTTGTCCTGTGAAACTGGTCGGACATTAGAACAGGCCACCCAAGGAAGTAGTGGAGTCACCATGCCTGGAAGTGTTCAAGAAATGTGATGGCACAGCGTGCTGGGACATGGCTTAATGGCTGTGGCGGCCTTGGGTTTGTGGCTGGACTGAATCAAGGATGGAGAAGTGTCTAGAGAATAAATCTGATGAGGAGTGACTGAAGAAGCTGGGGATGGTTAGTTGCAGGAAGAGGAGGCTGAGGGGAGACCTCATTGCTATCTACAACCACCTAAAAGGACAATGTGGAGAGGATGCTGCTTGGCTCTTCTCACAGGTAATTGGAGACAGAACAAAGGGGAATGGCCTCAAGCTGCCACTGAGTAGGTTTAGACTGGACATTAGAAAAAAGTTTTTCATGAAGAGAGTGGTCAGGCATTAGAATGAGTTGCCCAGGGAGGTGGTGGAGTCACCAACCTTGGATGTATTTAAGTGTGGTTTGGATGTGGTGCTTAGGGCTACAGTTTAAGGTGAATCTTGTAGAGTAGGGTTATAGGTTGGACTTGGTGATCCTGAGGAGCTTTGCCATCCTGGATGTTTCTATGATTTTGTGATCATTTTAGAAATCTTTTTCTACCTAAATAATTGTACAATTCTATGATGCTACTGAACAGCAAAAGTAATAGCTTAGAGTTCCTTCTCCCCCTTTGAACACAGAAGTCCTTCCTGGAGTCATGGAAGATAATGGCAGAAACTGGAAGGAAGAGCTGCCCAGCATAAGTGAAGAGCAGGTTCATGATCACCTGAAGAACCTGAAAGTGTTCAAGTCCATGGGACCCAATGAGATACACCCAGGGGTACTGAGAGAACTGGCAGATGAGATTGCTAAACCCCTCTCTATTATATTCCAAAAGTCCTGGCAGTCTGGTGAAATCCCCACTGACTGGAAAAGGGCAAACATAACTCCCATTTTCAAAAAGGATAGGAAGGAAGAGCCAGGGAACTACAGGCCAGTCAGTCTCACCTCTGTGCCTGGTAAGATCATGGAGCAGATTGGCCTGGAGGCACTACAGGCACAGAGGTGAAGAGGTGATTGGGTCCAATCAGCATGACTTCTCCAAGGGCAGATCCTGCCTGACAAACCTGGTGGCCTTCTATGAGCAGGTCACAACATGAATTGATGAGGGGCAAGCAACTGATGTCATTTACGTGGACCTGACAAAAGCCTTTGACACTGTCCCACACCACATGCTGGTCTCCAAGCTGGTGAAACATGGGTTTGATGGGTGGACCACCAGATGGATAAAGAACTGGCTTGATGGCTTCACCCAAAGAGTGGTTGTCAATGGCTCCATGTCCAAGTGGAGACCAGCGACAAGTGGAGTCCCTCAAGGATCAGTCCTGGGACCAGTCTTCTTCAACATCTTTGTGGGTGCCATGGACAGAGGCACTGAGTGCACCCTCAGCGAGTTTGCTGATGACACCAAGCTGTGTGGTACAGCAGACACGCTGGAGGGCAGGGATGGCATCCAGAGGGACCTGGACAGGCTGGAGAGGTGGGCACAAGCCAACCTCATGAGGTTCAGTAAGGCCAAGCACAAGGTCCTGCAGTGACAAACACAACTCCAGGCTGGGCAGTGACTGGCTGGAGAGCAGCCCTGCGAGAGGGACTTGGAAGTGCTGGTGGATGAGAAGCTCAACATGAGGCAGCAGTGTGCACTTGCAGCCCAGAAAGCCAACCAGACCCTATGCTGGATCAGCAGAAGTGTGGCCAGCAGGGCCAGGGATGTGATTCTCCCCCTCTACTCTGCCCTGTGAGACCCCACCTGGAGTACTGTGTCCAGTTCTGGAGCCCCTGGGACAAGAGGGATGTGGACATGCTGGAGCATGTCCAGAGAAGGGCCACGAGGATGATCAGAAGGCTGGAGCATCTCTTCTATGAGGACAAACTAAAAGAGTTGGGATTGTACAGTCTGGAAAAGAAAAGGCTCCGAGGTGATCTCATTGTGTCCTTTCAGTACCTGAAGGAGGTCTACAGAAAAGCTGGGGAGGGACTTTTATAGACTCTCAGGTAGTGACAGGACTAGAGGGAATGGAGCAAATCTGGAGGTGGGGAGATTCACAATGGATGTGAGGAGGAAGTTGTTCACCATGGAATGGGTTGCCCAGGGGGGTTGTTGGGGTCAGTCCCTTGGAGGTGTTTAAGGCCAGTCTGGATGAGGCTGTGGCCAACCTAATCTAGGGTAGGGTGTCCCTGTCCATGGCAGGGGGTTTGGAACCTTGTGGTCCCTTCAAACCCTGACTGATTCTATGATTCTAATTCAGAAATTTTTCAGAGGATACATAAATACTGAAGTTCTTCGGAAGTGTATTTAATATTTCTAGTGCAGCCAAACTGTAAAAAAAGATTTTTTTTTCTCTCTACAGGCTGCCCCCTTTAAAAGGCATGAAAGAAAAGATCCTTGCCTACTCACACACAGAAACACGGAAACATCCAAGTTGGCAAAGCCCCTCAGGATCACCAGGTCCAACCTATAACCCTACTCTACAAGGTTCACCTTAAACCATAGCCCTAAGCACCACATCCAAGCCACCCTTAAACACATCCAGGGTGGGTGAGTCTACCACCTCCCTGGGCAGCTCATTCCAGTGCCTGACCACTCTCTCCATGAAAAACATTTTCATAATGTCCAGTCTAAACCTACTCAGCCTCAGATTGAGGCCATCCCCCCTTGTTCTATCTCCAATTACCTGTAAGAAGTTGAGCTCCAGCTTCTCCACAATGTCCCTTCAAGTAGTTGTAGACAGCAATGAGGTGTAAGAGTCAATTAATCCCCAGCTGAACACACTATTCTCCTCCTCTGCTTTGCCCTTCCTGCCCCACCCCCCTCCCATTCTGCTGATATTGTATTCCTCTTCTAAAGATCTGAAAACATATTGGGCATAGAATCCACTCCTCTGGGAGGTTCTTGTGAGAAGATCCTAGTGTCAGACCACCAAATGCCTGCAGTTATCACATTTCAGTAGGTATATTATTTTTACAGAGGTATCTATATCAACCCAGCCACCTGGATAAAGCCTGCTCTGCTGAACTAACACTGCTACCACCACAAATTGACTGAGAGCTCTACTTCTCCCCCACAGCCCTCCTGCTCGTTACTAGGCAACCAGCAAGATTTTGTTTGTTTGTTTGTTTGTTTCTTTTTAGCAGCCCAAAGTGGAGGGCAATGAAGCTGGTGAAGGGTCTACGGAATAAAGCTGAAATCTGATGAGGAGCAAGTTAGGGAGCTACGTATGGTTAGTTTGAGAAACAGGAGGGTGAGCGGAGACCTCATTGATGTCTAAAACTGCCCTGAAAGGACATTGTGGAGAGGCTGCTGCTGGGATCTTCTCACAGGGAATTGGAGACAGAACAAGGGAGAATGACCTCCAGCTGAAACTGGGGACGTTTAGATTAGACATTAGAGAGAGTTTTTTCACAGAGAGAGTTGTCAGGGAATAGAATGAGCTGCCTAGGGAGGTGGTGGAATCACCAACCCTGGATGTGTTTAAGGGTGGTTTGGATGTGGTGCTTAGTGTTACGGTTTAAGGTGAATCTTGTAGAGTAGGGTTGTAGGTTGGACTTGATGATCCTGAGGGTCTCCTCCAACCTGGATGTTTCTGTGATTCTGTGTGATCCTGAAGTGCCTTTTGGGTTCTGGGCATCCACTTTTGTAATTTGCTAGCTAGTGACTCCATAGATAAGAATACACTTGCTGATGGTACAGTTATGATGGGAGGGAGCAGATTATGTGCAATTCAGCCTAGAGAAACAGGCTTCAGAGGAAGAACAAAGCTATCTGCCTTTCCTGTGTATTCCACATTGATATCCAATGGGATTCTGGGGTGCGTTAAGAAGAATACGTCCTGCAGATCAAGGGAGGTTCTCCTCTCCCTCTACTCTGCCCTGCTAAAACCTCATCTTGAATACTACATTCAGTTTTGGGCTCCCCAGTTGAAGAGGGACAGAGATCTGAGGCATAACGTCTAGGACGATGAGAGGACTGGAGCACTGCCTGATGAGGAGAGGCTGAGGAACCTGGAACTCTTCAGTCTGGAGTAGAGAAGACAGAAATTTATAAACATTTAAAATAAGTGCTTATAAATATCTGAGGGCTGGGGCTCAGGAGGGGTCAGGGACAGGCTCTGCTCGCTTGCTCCCTGGGTTAGGACAAGCAGCAAGGGATGGAAGCTGCAGAACACGAGGTTCCGCCTCTACATGAGGAAGAACTTCTTGACTGTAAGGGTCACAGAACACTGGCACAGGCTCCCCAGAGAGGTCGTGGAGTCTCCTCCTCTAAAGCCTTTCAAGGCCTTTCTAGATGTGTTCCTCTGTGTCCTGAGCTAGATTGTATGGTCTTGCTCTATCTATGGGTTGGACTCAATGATCTCTTTGGGTGCCTTCCAATACCTAACATCCTGTGATCATGTGATGTCTATCAGCCATCTGCTAAAAATTTGCATGACTTCCTGCCTGAACATTGTCAGCATTTCAAGAGGCCATTACAGCTCAAGCATCCCACCTATAGACAGGACAGGATGAGAGTTGGGGTTTTCCAGACTGAAGAAAAGAAAGCTCCAGGGAGACCTTCTTGTGACTTTTCAGTACTTGAATGAGGCCAAGAAGACAGCTGGGGATGGACTTTTGATAAAGGCTTGTAGTGACAGGATGAGAGGGAATGAAGCTAAAAGATGGGGAATTTACACTGGAAATTAGGAAGCTCTTTATAGTGAAGATGGCATCCACAACCTCCCTGGAACAACTTGCCCAGGGAGGTTGTGAATGCCCTCTCCTTTAAAGTGTTCAAAGCTGGGTTGGATGAGATCTTGAGCAACGTGGGCTAGTGGAAAGTGTCCCTGCTCATGGCAGGGGGCTGGAACTGGTTGATCTTAAATTTCCCGTCCAACCCAAACCATTCAATGATTCTCTTAATCATTTGAAATGATCCCTTATAAATTTTAGGATGCTATAAAAATATCAGAAACTTCAAGTCAAAGGAAATAAAGATGCTGAATGTCATTTTCTATTTATTTTTTTCCCTCAACTATTAAACAGCTTGCTTTCCCCTGAACTATTGCTCTAACACACTCCCAAAATATTTCTCAGCATGCCTGTTCAGAGATCCAATTATAAGAGCACTTCTGAATTAACGATAAAAAAAAAAGCAGCTGCATTTAGCACCAACCTGCCAACCAACAAAAACAACCTTCTAAGAGATGTTTTGCCCCTGGGCAGTAATTTGCCTCCTGTGCTCATTTTGATCAGATGCTGGATACTTTTAAATCAGAGAATCACAGAATCATAGAATCAGCCAAGTTGGAAGAGATCTCCAAGATCATCCAGTCCAACCTATCGTTCAGCCCTATGCAATCAACAAAACCTTGGCATTAAGTGCCCCATCCACTCTTTTCTTAAACACCTCCAGGGATGGTGACTCCACCACCTCGCTGGGCAGCCCATTCCAGTGCCAATCACTCTCTCTGTCAAGAACTTCCTCCTAATATCCAGCCTATACCTCCCCTGGCACAATTTGAGACTGTCCCGCCTCGTTCTGTCCCTGGGTGCCTGGGAGAAGAGACCAATCCCACCTGGCTACAGCCTCCTTTCATGTATTGTAGAGAGCAATGAGGTCTGTCCTGAGCCTTCTCTTCTCCAGGCTGCACACCCTGAGCTCCCTCAGCCTCTCCTCACAGGGCTGTGCCCCAGGACACTCACCAGCCTTGCTGCCCTTCTCTGGAGACATTCCAGCACCTCAACATCTCTCTTGAATTGAGGGGCCCAAAACAGGACAGAGTAGTCAAAGTGTGGCCTGAGCAGTGATGAGTACAGGGGCAGAAGGATTTCCCTATTCCTGCTGGCCACACTGCTCCTCATACAGGCCAGGATGCCATTGGTTCTCCTGGCCACCTGGGCACACTGTGGGCTCATGTTCAGCTACTATCTATCAGCACCCCCAGGTCCCTCTCTGCCTGGCTGCTCTCCAGACACTCTGCTCCCAGCCTGTAGCACTGCTTGAGCTGGTTGTGGCCAAAGTGTAGAACCCTGCATTTAGCCTTGTTAAATCTCCTCTCATTGGCTCTGTCCACCCATCCAACCTGTCCAGGTCCTGCTGCAGGGAACATTTGTCACAAGGAAGAATTGGTTGTTGTGAAGAATTTGTTGCTTTCTTTGGATGTATTCACAAAATCAACAGACAAATAGGACTTCTTAGGTGGTTGTAGAGGTAGCCATATTGCTTTATCCAGTAGCTTCACTTGGCAGAGATAAGAGTAGTTGCCTGGGAAAAAACCAAAACAAACAAAAACCAAACCAAACAAAACAAAAAAAACTTTTGGAAGACACAAAAATAATGGTAGCATAGAAAAATGCTTCCGAAAGATTATGTCCTAAATTACAAAGGGTAGAAAGTTGCTGAGGGGACTGCCACATCTCTCAGGAAGGAAAGCTGGGGCTTGTTAATATGGAAAAAAGAAGACTGAGAGAGGATTTAATCAGTGCTCATCAATACTTACAGGGTGAGTGTCAGGAGGACGGGACCAGGCTTTATTCAGTGGTGCCCAGTGACAGGATAAGGGGTAACAGGCACAAACTTGAACATCAGAAGTTCCACCTAAACACGAGTAAGATCTTTAAGGATGATGGAACATTGGAACAGGCTGCAGAGAAAGATGGAAAGAGTCTTCATCTCTACAAACATTCATAACCCACCTGGACATGTTCCCGTGTGACATTCTCTAGGTGAAACTGCCTTGGCAAGGGGTTGGACTCAACAATCTCCAGAGATCCCTTCCAATCACTATCATTCTGTGACTCTGTGAAGCTACTTGTAATTGGCAGCTTGGGCATCCCAACACCAGAGTTTGCAGCTGCACTGTTAATTATCCTTGATGGGCTTTAATTCCATCAACCTCTCTAACATGCGAAATGTATTTAGATTTGGTACCAACCTCTGGAAATGTATTCTGAAATTTAAGTACATATAGCATGGTGTGAGGGGGAGGGAAATCTATTTATTTTCTACCTGCTGCCTAATTTAATTTAATGCTTTCTATTTTTCTCTCGTGTGAGGAAAAAAAAACCCCACAATAATTTGCCCTCAATATGCCATTTATGATCCCACTGTTTTTTCGTATGTCTTTCTGTATTCAGTTTAGACTCCTCAACACATGAACAATATTGAGGTGCTGGTGTGTGTCAAAAAAATGGTAACAAAGCTGATGAAGGTTATGGAGAACAGGGCTGGTGAGGAGCAGCTGAGGGAAATGGGGGTGTTTAGTCTACAGAAGAGGCTGAGGGGAGAACTCATTGCTCTCCACAACACCCTGAAAAGGGGTTGCAGTGAGGTGGGGATTGGTCTCTTCTCCTTAGTATCAAGTGATGGGATGAGAGGAAATGGCCTGAAATTGTGCCAGGGGAAGTTCAGGTTGGAGATTAGGAACAATTTCTTTCCTGCAAGAGTGGTCAGGGATTGGAACAGATTGCCCAGGGAGGTGGTGGAGTCACCATCCCTGGAGGTGGTCAAGAAATGTGTGGCCGTGGCAATGTGGGAGACAGTTTAATGGCCATGGTGGTCTTGGGTTGATGATCAGATTTGATAATCTTAGAGATTTTTTCCAACCAAAATAATCCTATGACTCTGTGAATGTTTTTGTGCTGCCAGATGCCTTCATTCCAGCAACTGGGCGTGAGAGTGTCAGCCTTGATCAATGGATCTATCCAAGACATCAGCACAAATGAGATAATGCAGACTTGGAGGTTATAGAGCTTAAACAAATTCACATGGGCCCTTTATTGACAATAGCTCTCCTGACACACCTCACAGTGGTGGAGTCACCATCCCTGGAGGTGTTCAAGAAACATGTGGACATGGCAGTTTGGGACATGGTTTAGTGGTTGTGGGGCTGTTGGCTTGTTGATTTGACTCGATGATCTTGGAAGTCTTTTCCAACCAGAACAATTGCATAATTCCCTCGTTCTGTCCTTTCCAGGCTGTTATCTGGTACATTTAGTTGGAATAGTTTCATCCTCCTGTGGCTTGCTTCGGATACCACTGTGAATTTCCCCGTGCATATTCATAATTCAGGCTGAGGACTGATTAATATTGGTTTCTCTAAAGTGGCTGTGTGACCCCAAGGAGATGCATACATTAAACCTCAGCAACTCATTTGGTGTAGGCTGCTGAGCAGACATTAGATGGAAATGATTCCTGCTCTCTGTTCACCTGGGCTAATTTCAAGCCAATGTCATAGGAGTGAAATGCTCTGTATCTTGTTACCAGTCCCTGGAGTTTAACCAGCCAAATCCATTTGTGATTCAAAATTTATTTACAGGATCACTGGATGTTAGGGGTTGGAAGGGACCTCTGGAGAGCTTCCAGCCCAACAACCCCTGCCAGATCAGGACCAGAGAATCTAGCACAGGTTGCACAGGAACACATCCAGATTTATCTGCTTCTTATAGAGCTGAAAACAAAGACAAGATTAATACATTTTTCCCCCCACTTGAGTTCTAAAGGAAGAGAAAATAAAATAAATTTTAAAAAGTCCCCAATCCTGCTGTCAGGAAGCAAATCCATTCGTTATATACAGACACCAAAGCATCAACTGTGCTCATTTCTCCCCACCACGTCATCTACACATGCAAATTAGCATTAAAACAAAGCTTAATTTGATGTTCCATTGATGAAACCCTGTTGGCAACTGAATGCCCTGGGTGTTATTCAAGCCTCTGAGCACAGCACAGGGAAGCTTTGGAAGGACTTTTATTTTACATCTCAGAATGAGGTGAAGCAACACAGTCTGACCTGAATTTATGATGAGCCTTGCTTATCAATGCTCACATTAATTTTCCTGAGCCTAAACAAAGAATTAGCAACACAAGTGTGTTCCCAAATGTGTATTGGCATGTCCTGCCACTTTCTATTACCTGTTTTTTTTAGGCTGCATTGGTTTAATTCTTAAAATAAAAAAAAAAATCATTAAAAGAAAAAAAGAAAAATAAGATTAAAATATACATAAAACCAAATAGTTTAGAAATGCAAAGCTCTGTCTTGGAATAATATAGTGCCATGGTTAAACATGTATATACCTCTTAAAATGCATTATGCATTTGCTCCTTCTTTCTCTGCTTATAAAGTGCTCATGTCAGATTTTTGAAGTCTCTCTGCGCTAGAGAATCTCTCTGCAGTTCTGACTTCACCCTGTAGTGAAAAGAACTCTTCTGCTTGCTCCTTAGAAGCAAAGAATCACAGAAACATAGAATCAATCACAGAATTATAGAATCACAGATTCATAGGAGCACAGAATCATGGAAACATAGAATCACAGAATCATAGAATCACAGAAACATAGAATCACAGAGACAGAGAACCACAGAATAACAGAATCATTGAATCACAGAATCATAGAATAGTCTGGGCTGGAAAGGACTTCTGAAAATCATCCAGTCCAACCCCTTGTGCACTCAGCAGGGACATCCTTAGAAAGGATTGCCCAGAGCCATGTCCAGCCTCACCTAGAATATATCCAGATATGGTCCTCAACCACCTGCCTGGGCAACCTGTTGCAGTGTCCCAGCACCCTCATGGTGCAGAACTCGTTCATAACATCCAATCTAATTCTGTTCTTTTCTAGTTTGTAGCCATTGCCCTCACCCTGTCACCACAGACCTTTATAAAATCTCTCTTCATACTTCTTGTGGGCCCTCCTTGATGTCAAGTTGTCTCCATTCCCTGTGTTAATCATGGTCTCAACCAAATAAATCACAGCATTTTGACAGTGTCTGTGGCAGTGAAGTACTATCTGCTTCCATATCATGAAATCATGGAACAGTGTGAGTTGCAAGGGACCTTTATAGCTGAACCTAGCTCAACACCCTTACAGTCAGTAGGGACATCCACAATTAGAGTAGGTTACTCAGAGCCTCAAACAACCTGATCTTCAATGGTTCTGGGGATGAGGCATCTCCCACCTCTCTGGGCAACCTGGGCCAGAGTCTCACCACACTCATTATAAACTATTTCTTCCTTCTCTCCAGCTCAAATATCCCTCTTTTAATTTCAAACCATCATTCCTTGCCCTGTTCCAACAGGCCCTGCTATAAAGCCCACTCCCAGCTTTCTGATGGACCTCTTTAAGCACTGAAAGGCCACCAGAAGGTCTCCCTGGAGGCTTCTCCAGATGTAATAACTACAGCTCTCTCAGCCTGTTCTCACAGCACAGGGGTTCCAGCCTTCAGATCATTACCACAGAATCACCAAAGCTGGAAAAGACCTTTGATATCAAGTCCAGCCTATAACCTAACACCACAACATCAGCGTTTATCTGAAGTAGGGTAAAAAAAACCCCAAAACATAACCATGGCTACAGAATTTGCTGTGACCAAGACCAAAGCTTCTGAAACCACCACCCAGGGGCAACTATACTCCATCCCAGGCTGGAATATGGGAAGCACCGAACACAGAACTCAGATGAGCACAGAATTAATCAACTAACTTTGTCTTACTGGACTGCATGGCCAGCAGAGCTGAGACTTGAAGTAGGTGGTAAACATTCTTGTTGAAGCTGCTGTGAGTTCTGCTGGGAACTTAAATTTATGCATATAAGTATTTAAAAGGTGGAGGTCATAGAATCATAAAATCATCGAATCAGTCAGGATTGGAAGGGACCACAAGGATAATCTAGTTCCAACGCCCCTGCCATGGGCAGGGAGACTTCACACTAGATCAGTTTGCCCAGAGCCACATCCAGCCTGGCCTTAAACACCTCCAGGGATGAGGCTTCCATCACCTTCCCTGGGCAACTTATGCCAGTGTCTCACCACCCTCATACTGAAGAACTTCTTCCTAACATCCAGTTTGAATCCACCCATTTCTAGCTTTGTTCCACTCCCCCCATTCCTATCACTACCTGACATGCTAAAAAGTCCCTCCTCAGCTTTCTTGTAGGCCCCCTTAAGATCACTATAATGTTACCTCAGAGCCTTCTCCTCTCCAGACTGAACAGCCCCATCAAGAGGCTGGGCTTTTTTCAGTGGTGGCCAGTGATAGGGCAAGGGGCAGTGAACACAAAATAGAACACAGGAGATTTCACTTGAACTCATGGAAAAAAATTACCTTGAGGGTGCCAGAGCCCTGAAGCAGGCTGCCCGAAGAGATTGTGGAGTCTTCTTCTCTGGAGAGTTTCAAAACCCGTGTAGATACCTTCCTGTGTAATCTGATCTAGGCAAACCTGCTTTAGGAAGGGGGTTGGACTTGATAATCAAATGAGGTCTCTCTTCCAATCCCCAGCATTCTGTGATTCTGAATCTGAGAAGGAAATCAGGACTGATAACTGATTTGGTAGATAAATAGTAAAGATCAAATGCAGTAGGTGAGTCTTGTAGACACATAAGTGATCAATTGTCTCTCTGTTATGAATGGTTTCTGTAAAGCCCAAAGACTCCTTTGGGTGAATTCCGAGGTCCAGCTGTGTAGGGACAACACTTCCAGTCTTCATCATCTTTGGGGAAAATTCTCCTTCCTTTTTTTTCCTCTTCTCAGTTTTTCTGTATTTCAATATATTTCATATTACCTATGCTCAACATAACCACTTGTATTGATAGAATCATAGAACCTGTTCTGTTGGACCTCTGGAGTCTATCAACTCCAGATATCAACTTAAGGCTCCCATGGCCGTTAAACTGTGTCCCAAATTATATCACTTGTAAATTGCTGAGGAAGGGAAGAAATCATTAGGAAACATCTAGAAGTGTGAAGAGGTACAAATGTCTGCTTAGAACAAAGACACAGTAATTTCCTTCACAGCTTGAAGGTCATCTCTGTTATCAACCATTCCCAAAGCAGATGCATCACACTGAGATAAGTGGGAAGTAGGTTGAGCTTTGAGCTAGTTCATTCCAAACCTTCTGTATAATGACTGCTTCATAATTGATGATGAAAAGTAGAAGATAAGTTTGAGAAGTAGCACTGGGACTTTTTTTCTTCTTTGTATTTTTGTCAGATTTGCAGCTGTTGTGGAAGGCTAACAGGCCTAAAACATGTCCTGGCTTGCTCCACCCTTCTGCAAGAAGAGGAAGCAAGAGTGGGAGAACAAAGTCTTGGGCCATTATGTCCCCTTCCCAAAGTGAATAAGGGTAAGCAAGCCCTGGTTTTACCTAATATGGTCAGTTGGGCAAAGTGCAATTCTGATTGGTGAATCTCTGTGGCCAAAGGAGTCATTACACTGGGGAGAATAATCTAAATGGAGCTAAGCTGCAAGCAGGATGCTCTGTTTTGACAATGTGCTCTGTCCTACCACAGTGTGTTTTGCTGCTCTGCCTTGTGCTTCAGATCAACAAAGCTTTGCTCTGTAAGCTGTAACTATCTGGAAACTTGCTGTTCCTCAAGTTTACCAGGCGAAGGCATTAAGTGTCTTATGATGTGGTGATAAGAGCACCAACATCATGCTCTCTGCACATCTGCAAGGCATCCTGCCTGCAGCTCTGCAAACATCTATGCCAAGTGTGGAGATCAAAAGCAGAACTAGAATCAGGTCAAACATCCTCTACCTCGTTCCCAGCACCCTGTTTAGAGTCTGAGAAGATCTAGAAGGCTCTCTATAACTCAATTCTGTTATGCCTTCTGCCTTAGCAGGAAGGAGCCTCTCGGGTCTCCCTTGAGGGCAAGCAGCATATTGTCTGCAAGACTGTCTTTCCAAAATAGTTTAATGTTTGTTATATTGTTCCTAGTTATGCCTCAAGTATTCTAGATCCTCTGTTTAGTTCTCTCTGTGTAACGCTTTCCATGACCATGTAAAGAACCTGTTATTATTTAAAATTATGGCCTGTGGTGAGATTGTTGAATATAAAAATTAATAAACTGTATTAATTTTTAAATAAATCCTTCACCTCCCATTACAGCAGTGAATAACCTTATTAGTTGGCCAGGTTGGTGGTAGAGTCACCATCCCTGGAGCTGTTCAAGAAACATGTGGACATGGGACTTGGGGACATGGTTTAACAGCCATGGTGGTGTTAGGTTGGTGGTGGAACTTGATTTTAGAGTTTTTTTCCAACCAAAACAATTCTGTGATTCTATGACTCCATGAATGAAGAGGCTCAGTTTTAAATGTGGTAATGCTAGAGACTGTGACATGGTGTAGCATCAGTGGACTTGCACGGCAGTGGAAACCACTGGAGACATACAAAAGAGAGTTCTACTCTGAACAAACCCTGCCAGCTTGTTCTGCTCCAAGTAAGAATCTGTTTAATTAATTGAGCTCTAAGGTTTTACCACCATCTAAGGTTTTACCATGAACAAGGATAGATGCAATGTCCTGCAACTGGAGAAGAACAATCAACTTCACCAGAACACGTCGGGAGGTTATCTCCTGGAGAGCAGCCCTGTGGAGAAGGACCTGAGAGTGATGGTGGGCAAAAAGTTGTCCATAGGACAACAATGTACCCTTGTGGCCAAGAAGGCCAATGGGATCCTGGGGTATATTAAGAAGAGTGTGTATAGCAGGTCAAGGGAGGTTCTCCTCCCCTTCTACTCTGCCCTGACGAGGCCACATCTTGAGTACTGTGTTCAGTTCTGGGCTCCCCAGTTTAAGAGAGTCAGGAATCTGCTGGAGAGAGTCCAACAGAGGATGATTAGGGACCTGGATCTTTTTAGTCTGGAGAAGAGAAGATTGAGAAGGGATCTAATAAATATTTATAAATATTTGAGGGTTGGGTGTCAGGACTGGGGGGACAGGCTTTGCTCACTTGCTCCCTGTGATAGGACAAGGGGCAATGGATGTAAGCAGCAGCACAGGAGGCTCCACCTCAACACAAGGGGGAACTTCTTTACCAGGGATCACAGAGCATTGGCATAGGCTGCCCAGAGAAGTTGTGGAATCTCATTCTCTGGAGCCTTTCAAGGCCTGTCTGGATGTGTTCCTGTGTGACCTGAGCTAGATTGTGTGGTCCTGCTCTGGCAGTGGGGTTGGACTCTGTTCCAGGTAAGAGTGGATCCCTCCCCTGGGGGAGGGATTTTTGGAAAGTCAGGAAAAATGAAATTGTATTTCTCATAGTTTCAACTAAATATAACAGTGTTAAAAGAATAAACTACTACAGGAAAAAAAAAATAACCTTAAGGAGGGTGGGGAAGTGGTCAAGTGGTAGAGAAGTGGCAAAAGCAGCAGCACCCAAAACAGTGGTGGAGGGAAGATAGCAGTGGGCACAGCAGAAACAAAAGAAGCCAGCAAGAGGAAGGTACAGGCTGTGCTTCCAGACAGAAGGCTCTTGATGCTCCAGTGAAATTAGATTAACTTATCTATTGTTGCTATTATATGGCCTATCCCTAGAATGTTCACCTCTCCACTCAGAGCTTCCACTTGTGAGTTTTTTTTTCCTATGTCTGAGCTAGAACAGACACAAACTCAACGATCTCTTTGGGTCCTTTCCAACCCTTAACATCCTGTGATCATTTCCTTGCCTGTCTATGAAGGAAAGAAGCCTTGGACAAAATTCTGGAATTCCTTTGCTAGCTGGCATCTTTCTGTCTGTCTTGAGAGTTATCACCTGGCTACTAAGAGGGATAATTTGTAGTGTAATTGGAAGGCTGCAATCTCATTCTGCACTAACACGGTGCCCTGAAGTACTCCTGCTTGTGCCAACTCTATGAAAAGCAGCCTTTAGCTGCTTGAACCCACTAATAATAATCAGTGTCCCTGTAGTCAGGATTTCCATGGTAGAAGGCTGCTTAATATTTTGTTCTGTGTTTTCTGGCATTCATCAAAGGTTGTTCTTAATAGGTGTTAAAACAAGAAGGCTGCAAGCATCTGCCAATTCACTGCTGGGTCATCTTTTGAATGCAGAAAATGCATCAATCTAATCTTCCAGACTCTTTCTCCCCCAAAGCCATGTCCACTAATGCATGTAGTGTGTTTTATAGATACCAATGTTTCACAGAATGACAGAATTAACCAGGTTTGAAAAGACCTCTAAGATCATTGAGTCCAACCTATCACCCAAGCCCTACTAATTAATTAAACCATGGCACCAAGAGCCTCATCCAGTCTCCTTTTAAACACCTGCATGGGTGGGGACTCCACCACCTCCCCAGACAATCCATTCCAATGCCAATCACTCTTGCTGGAAGAACTTCTTCTTAACAACCAGCCTGAACCTGTTCTGCTGCAGCTTGAGGCTGTGTCTTCTTCTGTCCCTGGGTGTCTGGCAGAAGAGACCAACCCCAACTGGCTACAACCTCCCTTCAGGTAGTTGTAGAGAGCAATGAGGTCTGCCCTGAGCCTCCTCTTCTCCAGGCTGAACCACCCCAGCTCCCTCGGCCGCTCCTCAGCTGTGATTCTAAAATAGGACCACAGAATCATTAAGGCTAGGATCATCCAGTCCAACTGTCAGCCTCAAACCAACCACCATGCCCACTAAATCATGTACCAAACTGCCATATCTACCTGTTTTTTGAAACCCTTTAGAGATGATGAATCCACCACCAACCTGGGCAAGTTGTTCCAATACCCCACCACTTTTACAGCAAATAAATTGTTCCTAATATCCAACCTAAACCTCCCCTGGCATCATTTCTTCTCATTCTATGACCTGATACTAGGGAGAAGAGACTAACTACTACCTCACTACAACCTCCTTTCAGGACTTGTAAAGGGCAAGAAGGTCTCCCTTCAGCCTCATTACTTCAGGCTAAATACCCCTATTTCCCTCAGCCACTACTCACCAGACCTGTTCTCCAGACCCTTCACCAGCTTCATTGCCCTTCTCTGGATCTTAAGTCCTCCAAAAGAGGTGGAAAATCAATGTCTACCTGCAATGCAGTTTCAGAGACAGACACAGAGAGGTGAAAAGAACTGCAGAGTGAGTCAGTGGCTGCAGTGCCTGCGTTCTTTAATTTTCTACCTTATTTCAGATTGAATTACCTTGCAAAGTACCATTTACAGGCTGCCCAGGGAGGTGGTGGAGTCACCATCCCTAGAGAGATTTAAAAGACAAATGGATGTGGTGCTGAGGGATATGGTAGCAGCTTAATATGAGTGGTGGGATTGTGAGCGCTAGACGAGCAGCAGGATATGATGACCAAACTATTGGAACAAGTCCAGAGAAGGCCACAAGATGCTCAAAGGGCTTGGAGTGGCATTTCAGTATCTGAAGGGGGCTACAGGAGGGCTGGGGAGGGACTATATACAAGGTCTTGTAATGATAGGACAAGGAGGAATGGGTTTAAAGTGGCAGGGGGGAGATTTAAACTGGATGTTAGGAAGAAGTTCTTTGCAGTGAGGGTGGTGAGACACTGGCACAGGTTGCCCAGGGAGGTTGTGGCTGCTCTATCCCTGGAGGTGTTCAAGAACAGCTTGAATGAGTCCTTGAGCGACCTGCTCTAGTGGGAGGTGTCCCTGTCTATGGTGGAGGGTTGGAACTGGATGAGCCTGGAGGTCACTTCCAACCTAAACCATTCTGTGATCTGTGATTCTATGATCTCAGAGGTCTCTTCCAACTTCAAAAGTTCAGTGATTCTGTGATACACATACACAGAACTCCATACATGAGGCAATGTCTCCTGAGGTAAGGCCTATTCTATGAAAGCATTGGAAAGCTCCCATGTTCTGTCCTCTCTTGATACTAATTGGAATATTTTAATGAGAGAAATCAGAACATGGTTTGCAAAGAGAAAATAATGATGTTGTCTGTATAATTCATTGGTTTGCTGAGAGGGATGAAAAAGTCAAAACATAAACCATGTCCTCTCACTTTTATCCTGGGACGTTGCCCTATTTGTTTCTTCTGTCTGGTCTGGTCTGTGTCACTAAATTTAATCACTTCCTTCTAAACCTGACCTGCTTTGATACCTCATCTCCAATTTTGGCAATTAACACGTAAACTGTCCTTTGTTGTGTGTGTGTCTGAGAATGAAGGGGGGTAGGAAACAGAGAGGACGATAGCTTTGAGCCCTTCTGGGCAGTTTGCTTTGTCTGGGTGAGAATTTGGATTTCTGTATTATCTCTAACTTGTAAATACTTGTATATGTTGTGGATATAGAACCATAGAATCATGGAATGGTTTAGGTTGGAAGGGACCTCAAAGCTCATCCAGTTCCGACCCCCCACTACAGGCAGGGACACCTCCCACTAGAACAGGTCACTCAAGGACTCATTCAACCTGTTCTTGAACACCTCCAGGGATAGAGCAGCCACAACCTCCCTGGGCAATCTGTGCCAACGTCTCACCACCCTCACTGCAAAGAACTTCTTCCTACACCCAATTTAAATCTCCCCTCTGACACTTTAAGGCCATTCCTCCTCAACATGTCATTACAAGACCTTGTCAATAGTCTCTCCCCAGCCCTTCTGTACCCCCGTTCAGATACTGGAATCCCACTCCGAGGTGTCCTGGAAGCCTTCTCTTCTCCAGGCTGCAGAGCTCCAATTCTCATAGATTGTCCTGATAGCAGAGCTGCTGCATCTCTCTGAGCATCCTTGTGGCCTCCTCTGGACTGGCTCCAACAGTTCCANGTTTCACCATGCTGTAAATACAGCTCCAGCTTACTTCCAAACTGTCTGAGTTAGTCTGGGAAATTTCAAATAGAGTGGGGGGCAAGGTTCCTAACCCATCACACCTTCTAATAAATGAGTTGTAGTGTGATTAAACACCACAATCTGGTGTTATATCTATATGTAAACAAAACACTGGCAGAGAGATAATTAACCTTACTTCCACCCCAGTTTGAAGTGAGGGAAGTGCTGTGTGAGGGGAAGCCTGTCTCCTGGCTTGCCTTCTTTACAGCTCCCTAGGAAGGTCTGTTTTCTTCTGCTGATATAAAGGAAAAGGATATAGATCCTGAGCTGTTCAAGACAATGGTAGCTTTAATCAATTCAGAGAAGGTCATATGAGGGTTTCTGCACTACATACAGCAGATGCTTTAACTAATGGTTACTGGAGGCAGTCACTATTCATCACCCAACTTTTGCTGGGGCTTGTGCTGTAGAGAAGAAAGAGCACAGTCCCCTCTGCAGCTCACTGAAGTAATTTTTGTTTCCCATTAACCCCTCTGACAGTGCAGCATTAAAGCTGTCCCAAGAGCAACATGTAATTTTCAGCATGGAGTATGTGTCTGTCTTTCTAAGGTACCTTGATGACTTCAATTTGGAAACTCCACGTAAGATGGGGAGAATTCTTATTGGGAAGCAAAAGGATTGATGTCATTAAAGCTCAGTAGTATGCTTGAAGCTGGAAAGAAGACACATACAGGTCATGCTCAGGAAGGATTTGGTTATCAAAGCCCTGAGCTCCTGCAGGCATGATGAATTAAAATGTTAGGAACAACTCCTTAGCTGTCACAATTTAATTTACCTTTGGAAGCTAGGTAAATTTCTGCTGAAATTACAGACTTAAATGTATTGTGAATAAACTAAGTCCTTCTTATTTTTGGCTTTTCACAGAATGTCTGGAAAGGACCTCCAAAGTTCATCCAGTACAACCTCCCTGCCAGAGCAGGAGGACCTACAGCAGATCACACAGGAACGTGTCCAGGTGGGTCTTGAATATCTTTTGGTATATGTTTTATCAGAGAATCATAACATCATAGAATGGTAGGGATTGGAAAGGACATCTTGAGTCCAATGCCCATGCCAAAGCAAGAACACCCAGGGAAGGTCACACAGGAACATATAAAGATAGGACATGAAAGTCTCTAGAGAAGGAGACTCCTCTCTGGACATCTTGTACAAATTCTCCATCGACCTTCATGCTGAGCTGGAACTTCCTGTGTTCCAGTTTGTATTCACTGCCCCTTGTCTTATTATGGGACATCAGTGAAAAGAGCCTGGCCCCTTCTTCTTGACACCCACATTTGGGATATCTATAAATATTACTATGATCTCTTCTCAGTCTTCTGTTCTCCAGGCTGAACACCCCCAT
Organism: Psilopogon haemacephalus; assembly: GCA_013396835.1. Taxonomy (NCBI): domain Eukaryota; kingdom Metazoa; phylum Chordata; class Aves; order Piciformes; family Megalaimidae; genus Psilopogon; species Psilopogon haemacephalus. Next base: position 22,455 of record VWZI01014498.1, read on the forward strand.
GTCTCTCAGCATTTCCTCACCAGACAGATGTTCCACTCCCTTCATCATCCTTGTAGCCTCTGTTGGACATGCTCAAATATGTATTTGTCCCTCTTGAACTGGGGAGCCCAGAACTGGACACAAGACTCCACCCTTCTGTACTGAAGATAATAAAGCCTTCATAGATGGTAAAAGGGCTACAAGATCACATAATGGTTTGGGTTGGAAGGGACCTCTAAAAGTCAACTGGTCCAACCTCTCTGCAGTGAGTAAAGGTGTAGAATCATAGAATGGTTTAGGTTGGAAGGGACCTCAAAGCTCATCCAGTTCCAAACCCCTGCCATAGGCAGGTATATCTCCCACTAGAACAGGTTGTTCAAGGCCTCATCCAACCTGACATCTTCAACTGGATCAGAGGTCCACCTCTCTTATTTTATATTTCCTCTCTAGCAGCTTATTCATCACTTTGCACAATACAATCTGGACATAGTTTTGTATCTAACCCTGTTGCCAATGAGTTTGTCTCTACCCTGTCATATTACTTTGGCTCTTGAATATGATTTCAAAGACAGTCTCAAAATCAGAGTAAATTCAGTCAAAACATGTTCTCCAGCAGGAAAATAACAACTCCAGCTGCTGCTGGATGCTCAATACTGTGACAAGTCTAGAGTTAATCCAAAGTACACTTTGTTTGCAATGCCACTGTAGCTGCGGAAATCTACAGCACCAACTGTTTTGCTCTCCAGAGTTTGCTCTTCTTGCCAGCATAAGCTGAAAGCCCTACTGAGATCACACACATTGGGGCTAACCGACAGAACTAACAGAAAGTAACAGAAGGGTTAACATAGATTTATGAGTGGGAAAAAAAACAAAAACAAAAAACACACCATAAACAATTAATCTGACATGAACAGTACTTGAGACAATGAACATCATTCAAACTGTTCAGTCTGGCACCCAGGTGACCTTATTGTGGCCTTCCAGTGCCTTAAGGGGGCTACAGGAAAGCTGGGGAGGGACTTCAGGGTGTCAGGCAGTGATAGGACTGAGGGGAATGGAACAAAGCTAGAAATGGGTAGATGCAGACTACATGTTAGAAAGAAGTTCTTCAGCATGAGGGTGGTGAGACCCTGGACCGGGTTGCCCAGGGAGTTGGTGTAAGCCTCATCCCTGGAGGTGTTTAATGCCAGGCTGGTTGAGGCTCTAGACAGCCTGATCTAGTGTGAGATGTCCCTGCCCATGGCAGGGGAGTTGGAACTAGATGATCCTTGTGATTCCTTCCAACTCTGACTGATTCTATGATTCTATAACATGACTGCTAAATTCAAAGAAGAGCAGATAAAGACAAGAGTGACTAAAGCTATGCAGAGAACAGAGAGCCTGTTTTATGGACCAGAAGAACATGATGTTTAACCTAATAAAAGGAAGGCTGAGAAGGGAGATGATTGCTCACTGTGAATGTCTCAGAAGATAAACATCAGAGACAAAGCTGTTTAAGCTTAAGGACAATTTCAGCATGAGTAGGAATGGAGCTAAACTGGCTGTGAGTGATTCCAACCCACAAGGAGGCTGGAATGAGACTGTCTCACATTCAGAAAGGAGAAGCAGATAAAATTATATATATATATAGGCACATGCATGCATATATAATGATTTAAAGACTGAGCTTCAATTATTTATTCTCTATTTAAGCATGGAGTAACTTGTCAAAAGAGGAGGTCAAGTGAAATGACCACACACAGACCTTCAGGTTTCTTATCTTCGTACTTTAGAGGATGAGGACAGTCCTGAGATTGACAGAACTTTCCAGAACTTTTATTCTGACTGTTTTTCCTAGAAACAGGGAGAAAAAAATTCTTTGTTCTAGGGCTGAACAAATCTTATAAGGCGCAACTGAGGGATCTGGGGCTCTTTAGTTTGAAAAAGAGAAGGCTGAGGGGAGATCTCATTGCTATCTACAACCACCTGAGAGGACATTATGGAGACACTGCTGCTGGGCTCTACTCACAGGTTATTGGAGACACAAAAAGGGAGAATGACCTCAAGTTGAGACTGGGGAGGTTTAGCTTTGACATTAGGAGAGAGTTTTTTCACAGAGAGAGTGGTCACAGGGATTGGAATGAGCTGCCCAGAGAGGTGGTGGAGTCACCAACCCCGGATGTGTTTAAGGCTAGTTTGGATGTGGTGCTTAGGCATATGGTTTAGGGTAGAGTAGGGTTATAGGTTGGACTTGGTGATCCTGAGGGTCTTCTCCAACCTGGATGTTTCTTTGATTCTGTGAAACAGGCTGCCTGGAAACGTTGTAGGGTCTCCTTCACTGAAGACATTCAAAACACTCCAGGGTGTGTTCCTGCCCTAGATGATCCTGTTTTGGCAAGGGGTTTGGACTGGATGATCTTTTGAGCTTCCTTCCAACCCCTACCATCCTTGAAACCTCACAGAGCCTTGAAGGACTTATTTTGAATTCACAAAGGTTGTCATAGCTGTGTCTAAACTGGAAGATAATATGATTGAACTTAAATATGTCTTGTATTCTGATGATGAATGATAGATGGGATGAAAGTTTTTAGGGGCTTAAACATTTCCATCTCATTATGAAGAATTTTAATTTGACCATGCACTGTCCATAACACTCACCTGGAACTCTCAGCAAAGGTAATTAAATGCATAATAATAAAAAGAGGGTGATGAAAATCTTTCCTAGCATCTCAGCTCTGCATGTAAATGACACTAACACATTAAGTGGGGCAAGGTGGCAGCAAATGCAAAGGATTCTGCTTTCAATAACACCTCCATAAATTTGGCATTGACTTCTCTGAACTTGATGTCAACACTGACTTTCCTAAAGCTGATCTTCATTTACAACGGCATGGTCAAAAAGCAAAATGTGTTGCAGGGTCTCTTACCCTGTTTCGTGCATCTTATCTCAAGGGAAAAAAATGACGTAAAATGTCATTGAATAAAGTGGCAGTAAGTAATCAGGTAATCAAGATGGCACTCTCATAGATCTAATGGGAGATTTTTTTTGTTCGTTTGTTTAATTTTTTTTTTTTTTGTTTGTTTCTGGAAAATCTGAAAAATTCCAAATGCCTGAAAAATAAGATATGAAATGGTTCTGATTGTACAGATTCTCCCTCACCTTCAGCTCTCATTGTTACAATGGATAAAATCACAAAAGTCATAGAAATAACCAGATTGAGAAGACCTTTGAGATCATCAAGTCCAATCTATTACCCAACACCATCTGATCAACTAAACCATGGCACCAAGTGCCACATCCAGTCTCTTTTTAAACACTTCACAGATGTCAGGATGTTAGGGGTTGGAAGGGACCTTTGGAGAGCTTCCAGTTTAAACTTCCTGCCAGAGCAGAATCTGAACCAGTCAATCTAGTGCAGGTCACAATTCTGCTATCATGAAGCAAACTGATTTGTTATTTATAGACACTGCAAATGCATCCAGACAGGCCTTGAAAGTCTCCAGAGAAGATGACTCCATCACCTCCCCTGACAGCCCATTCTAATCCAAAAATCTCTTGCTGGGAAGAACTTCTTCCTAATATTCAGCATGAACCTGTCCTGGTGCAGCTTGAGGCTCTGTTTCCTTTTTCTGTCTCTGGCTACCTGGGAGAAGAGACCAACACCCATAGAATCAGAGAATCATAAAATCTCTTCAGTTAGAAAAGCCATCTAAGATCATCCAGCCAGGAGGCCATGAAAATGATCAGTGTTGGAGCAGCTCTGCTATGAGGACAGGCTGAGGGAGCTGGGGGGATTCAGCCTGGAGAAGGCTCCAGGCAGACCTAAGAGCAGTCTGACAGGACTTGAAGGGGGCTACAAGAAGGCTGCAGAGAGACTGTCTGCAAAAGCCTGCAGGGACAGGATAAGAGCAATGGCTTCAAACTAGAGCAGAGCAGATTGAGATTGGATGTGAGGAACAAGTTCTGTACCAGGATAGTGTTGGGACGCAGCAACAGGTTGTCCAGGAAGGTGGTTGTGGCCCCATCCCTGGAGATATTGAAGATGAAGTGGGAGAGGACTCTGGGCAACCTGCTCTAGTGGAGGATGTCCCTGCTGACTGCAGGGGGCATTGGACTGGATGAGCATTGGAGGTCCCTTCCAAACCAGACCATTCCATGATTCTATGCTGCTTGTTCTTGATTTAACAAAAATTATTCTCAATATTAATAAAATTGAACTGTACCATGTAATGGAGCCTTCTCTCCAGACTGAACAGCCCCAACTCTCTCAGTCTTTCCTCATAGCAGAACAGCTCCAGCCCTCTGATCATCCTCATGGCCCTTCTCTGGACGCCTTTCAGCACATCTGTATCCCTCCTGTAATAGTGGCTCCAGAACTGGATGGTGTACTCCAGGTAGGGTCTGAGTAGTGCAGAGTAGAGGAGGATGATTACTTCCCTTATCCTGCTGCTCACACTGCTCTTGATGCAGCCTAGGCTCTGGTTTTCTCTCTGCACTGCAAGAGCACACAGAGAGTTCATATTGAGCTTCTCATCCACCAGCAACCCCAAGTCCTTCTCCTCAGGTCTACTCTCAAGCCAGTCACTGACCAGCCTATCTTTGTGTTTAGAATTGCCTTGACTCAGCTGCTGGACCTTGCACTTGGTCTTGTTGTACTTCATGGTGTTGGCTTGGGCCCACCTCTTCAGCCTGCCACAGTCCCACTAGATGGATCCCTTCCCTCCAGCATGTCAGCCACACCACAGCTTGGTGTCATGGGCAAACTTGCTGAGGTGATGCCTTGCAAAGGTGTTTTGAGCATTGCAAAAGTGCTATAGAGTAGTGCTGAGTAGCAGGCACCAAATGAGACAGGTATATTTACTAAAACACCCTTAAAAGTCACTCAAAATAAATTAAGTATATATAATGTGATATGCATGAGAATCACACCACCTGCAACATCAAATTAATAGGTAGTGCTGGATAGAAAATCATGCCTGAAACCGTCTACCGTGCATTACCTCACTCATGGTAAGGATATTACTCTGGAAAATAATTAGGAAAAGCATTTTTTTGGGTCCCTACAGTGACAGCAAAATAGAAAGTATTTTTTATTCTCTTACTTCTAAGGAACTACTTAAAAGCAAAGCAAACAAAGATGAGTAAAATGCAGCCAAGGAGGTCCTTTTCCCTTGGAAACAAGAGACAGCCTCAAGAGTAATGCTGCTGCATCATCTCTTTCATTTCCTTCATGTGCTTCAAGAATTTTATTTCCCTTCATTCAGCTGTGGGAATTGTTCATCTTGCTTGTCACAAAAATTTAGTGATTTCAATGTTTGGCCCTAGAATGTGCTTGGGTCTACAAGGATGAATACAAAGGGAATTCAGCAGTATGCTCTCCTTGTGATATCTGAAATCAAGACAAAAATTTCCTTGGTTCTGCCTTATCCATGCTACCTTGAAGACTAGGTGCCTATCTCTCAGAGCAAGAATTAACATTTCCAGTGAAGTCTACCTATAATTGTATGAAAAGGCAATATTTTTCTTTAATCCACTCTCATTTTACACATGTGGAAATTGTTGTTTGTGGGTTTTTTTTTTTTTTTTTTTTTTCTCTTCAGAAAGGCATAACTAATATAAAATCAATTAACAGTCTGCCCAGGGGTGTTGTGGAATCTCTCTCTCTGGAGATATTTGAGCCCTGCCTGGATGTGTTCCTGTGTGACCTGCTCTAGGTGCTCCTGCTCTGGACTGGATGAGCTTTTGAGGTTCCTTCCAACCTGTAACATTGTGATTCTGTGAACTCTAACAGCTGGCTTTGATGTTGTAGTCTATCAATGAATGTGAGAACACACGTTCACAGCCTGTTCTTTATTTCAAAGGCAGAAAGTCCATTGAAATCAACAAGAAATCACTGAAGATTGCTCAACTCCTAAATAAATACTATATATATACATACACACGCATATATATATACATGCATATGTACACGTGTCCAAATACCCTCTGTATATAAGTATCAATTCAAAAATCATAAAAACGACTCGCCTAACTTCAATATTCCTTAAATATCAATTATTTGGTACCCAGTAATAAGACAAAGAACAAAGTAGTAAGACATGGATACAAACGTGAATATAAAAGGCTTCAGCTCCACATGAGGAGAAACTTCTTTAGAGTGAGAGTGACAGAGCCCTGGAGCAGGATGCTCAGAAAGGTTGTTAAGTCTCCTTCTCTGAAACCTTTCCAAACCCACCTGGATACATTCCTGTGTGGACTATCCTGGTTGATACTGCTTTTGGCAGGGAGATTGGACTCGATGATCTCTGGAGGTCCCATCCAGTCTTTAATATTCTGTGATTCTGCAATTCTGTAATTGGACTCTTTTCTCTGTTATTCCTAAAAAAGACCCTGAAGTTCTCATTCCAACAAATGTTTTGCAATGCTAGAAGCTAAATAATGACATTTTTAAGAGCTGTCTTAACTGAATGGTAAAAATGTAAAAGGGATGGAAGATACAGGGAATATATTTTGACTACACTTTGGGGCATTGTTTAATGGTCTTGGTGGTGTTTGGTTAGTGGTTGAACTTGATGAGTGAAGGTATTTTCCAAATTTAATGCTTCTGTGGCTGGGTCTTTCATTACAAGAAAGACACTGAGGAGCTGGAGCATGTCTGGAGAGGCCAATGAAGCCGGTGAAAGGTCTGGAGAACAGGGCTGGTGAGGTGCAGTGGGAGCTGGGGCTGTTTAGTCTGGAGAAGACGAGGCTGAGGGGAGATCTCATTGCTTTCTACAGCTTCTTGGAAGGAGGTTGCAGTGAGGTGGGGATGAACTTTTTTCCTTAGTATCAGGTGATAGAATGGTAGGAAATGGCTGAAGTTGCATCAGAGGAAGTTTAGGTTGGATGGGAGTGTGATGGTTCAGCAGTACCCTCTCCCCCACCCCACCCCCCAACCCCACCTTTGAAATAACCCAGGCTAGAACTGAGTTGACTGGAAGTTAATAAATGAAGCTTTATATTACATCTTTGCACATTATAGAAGCAAATACTTACAATATATCACAGATATTTACAGATATATACAGAAAAAAGGTAATACAGAAACACCACACCCCTCTCAGAGATCGGAACCACCAAGAGGGGTTCCCATCCACCCTAACACCTTACCCCACTACCCAATCTTATCCCAGTATCTGTCTTACATGCCAGGTAAATGAGGAAGATCAGCCAAGGGAGTTAAGAAGTAGGAAACTGGTTAGTGGAGTTACACAGATCCGGTTAGAAGGAAGGGAAAGAGAGAGATGCAATAGCCCCAATGGCTTAGACAGCTCTGTCTTATCTATGTTATGGTTCTAACTCTTATACATTTTCAGTAAACATATGAGTGAAGGAGACACCATGAATGTTTTCCTTTCTCAGCCTATAAGCTAATTTCTCATTAAAATCCTCCCATTAGTTCAAATCAGCACAAGTAGGAACAATTTCTTTCCTCCAACAGTGGTCAGCTGTTGTGAAATGCTGCCCAGGGAGGTGGTGGAGTCTCCATCCCTGGAGGTGTTCAAGCAGTGTGTGGCCATGGCACTCTGGGATATTGTTTAATGCCCATGATGGTGTTGGATTGATGTTGATCATTGACTCAATGATCTTGGAGATGTCTTTTCCAACTGAAACAAGTTTATGTTTCTATATCTTCCGAGGCTCTTCCTGTTCAGTAGAAATTATCTTCTGCTCTGGCTTAATTCCTGCCAGAAACTAAGCCCCTTTACAGCTGCTTGCTCACTCCTCCATCATCAATGTGATAATGGGGGGGTGGGGGTGAGGTGGGGGGGATGGGGAGAAGAGAATTAGAAAGAAATTTAAAAGTGTGACTTGTGGGTTGAGATAAGACTAGTTTAACTAAAATAAGATACAGTAATTGCAGTAATTGTACTGTTAATAAAAATTAACATGAATATAGCAAAAAAAGGGAATTAGAAGTCAAGAAAAGACAGGTGGTGCACAATGCAGTTGCTCACCAACAAATGACTGATATTTAATCTATCCTTTCTGGCCAACTCCTTTCAGTTTTTATACTGGGTGCAATGTAGGAAATGCCCTTCTGGCTCATTTGGATCAGCTGCCCTGAATGTATTTCCTCCCAGCTTTTGGTGCACTCCCAGCCTCTACAGCCAGGACAATGTGAGAAAATGAAAATGTCTTGATTTAGCAGAAGCACTGCTCATCAAAAGCCAAACCATCCACATATTATCAACGTTGTTCTCATGCTCAATCCAAAGCACAGTTGCTAGGAAGAAAATTCACTTCAATCCAGCTGAAAATATAACACTGTGAGGGTGACTGAGCACTGGAAATGGCTGTCCAGGGAGGTTGTGGATTCTCCCTCTCTGGTGATATTGAAAACCTGCCTGGATATGTTCCTGTGTGATCTGTTGTGGCAGGGGAGTTGGACTGGATGAGCTTTCAAGGTCTCTTCCAGCCCCTGGAAGGGATTCTGTGAGATGCCAACAACTTAATCTGAAAAGGAGAGAAGCATTGGCACAGGCTGTCCAGGAAGTTGGTGGAGTCACTGCCCCTCGAGGTGTTCAAGAAATTTGTGGACGTGGCACTGTGGGACATGATTTTGTGAGCATGGTGGTGTTGGGTGGACTTGATGATCTTAGAGGCCTTTCCAACCTTAATGATTCAAGCTGAGACTGGGTAGGTTTAGATCAGACATCAGGAAAAACTTTTTCATGGAGAGAGTGGTCAGGCACTGGAATGAGCTGCCCAGGGAGGTGGTGGAGTCACCAACCCTGGATGTGTTTAAGGATAGGTTGGATGTGGCGCTTAGGGCTACAGTTTAAGGTGAATCTTGTAGAGCAGGGTTGGACTTGGTGATCCTGAGGGGCTTTTCCAACCTGGATGTCACTGTGATGCTGTGATTCTGTGATTCATCCTTTTCTCTCCTCTGAAAGCCTGATCAGATGCTTCTGCCTGCTTAGCAGACAAAATGGTGTCGGAGCTGTTTGCAAGGGTTTGTTTTCTTGGAGAAGGTTGAAGAGTCATTGAGGGGTAGAAGCAGGGTGGATTAGAATGAAACTATGCTCCTGGAAATGACAACATAACTAAAAGCTGATGGTCCCCAAGTCTCATGCATAGTAAAGTTCTTCCCTTTCTCATGTAAGCAATGATGTTGGACAAGGTTTTATTGCCTTGACTTTAGACATCTCTGAGCAGTTCAGGAAATTCCAGAGACTGCAACTGACAATTTTTTTTTTCTTTTCATATAAGCTGAACAAATCTCTCAATAAGCTGTGGTTAAGCAAAAGAAAAGCTCCAAATTTGTTCTTAAGATGACAGTAGAGGCAATGCAGCTCTGTTCCATAAAAACAAAGTGTTATTCATTCTGCAGGAACCTTTAAAACCCCTGCACTGTAGCACAGTACTGCAGCAACTTCTGTAATGCCCCAGCTATTAGGAAACTGGGGTGGAAAATGAGTGAGGTTTTGATGTTCACCTGACTCCAGTCTGTCTTCATATCACAGCATATATGAAATGAACTATTTGACCAGCCCTGGAGGTGTTTAAAAGTCATTTGGATGCAGTGCTTGGGGCTGTGTTTTAAGATAAACCTTGCAGAGTAGGGTTTTTGTTTGGACATGCTGATCCTGAGAGGCTTTTCCAACCTGAATGTTTCTGTGACTCTCTGATTCTGTGATTTCAACCCTATAGTAAGATTTTCTTTTGCAGACCCATTCAATCCATGGTTTTGTTCAGTTTATTTTAAGTTTTGGCAGGTACCCAGCATGTTGGCAACTATTAGGAAGTTTGTGTGGTTGGTAGAGCTCTACTTCGAACCATAGAGTCATAGAATGGTTCAGATTGGAAGGGGCCTCAAAACTCATCCAGTTCCAACCCTCCACTATAGGCAGGGACACCTCCCACTAAAACAGGTCGCTCAAGGACTCATCCAACCTGGCCTCAAAAAACACCAGGGAGAGAGAAGTCACAACCTGCCTGGGCATCCTGTGCCAATGTCTCACCACCCTCACTGCAAAGAATTTCTTCCTAACATCCACTTGAAATCTCCCTTCTGCCACTTTAAACCCATTCTTCCTTGTCCTGTCATTACAAGACCTTGTCAATAGTCCCTCTCCAGCCTTCCAGTAGTCCCCTTCAGATACTGGAAGACACTCCAAGGTCTTCTGGAAGCCTTCTCTTCTCCAGGCTGCAGAGTCCCAACTCTCATAGCCTTTCCTCATAGCAGAGCTGTTGCAGACACCTGAGCATCTTAATGGCCTCCTCTGGACTTGCTCTAACAGTTCCATGTCTTTCTTGTGTTGGGAGCTCCAGAACTGTACACAGGACTCCATGTGGGAGAGCACGGGAGAGCAGAGTAAAGGGTAAAGTGGCAGAATCCCCTCCCTTGCCCTGCTGGTGACACTGCTCTTGCTGCAGCCCAGCACACAGTTGCTGTCTGGGCTGTGCGCACACACACTGCCAGCTCATGTTGATCTTTTCACCAAGCAGTTTCCTCCTCTTTGAACTGCAGGGTGAGATTTCTGTAATTTTTTTTTTTTTATATAGTTTCAAATTAAATTAATCTTTAGTCTCCTCTACTTGTGATGTTTCCAGCTGCTATTTATTTTTCCTTTGGGGTTCCCATGATTTTCTCTGTTGGCTGATGTAGAGGTCCTTTAAATCCAACTTTGCACATGTCATTTGTTAAAAACCCTCATCATTGCTTGAGTCTCTAATTTGCCTTTTGGTGAAGTACCCCTAGATGCACAGAATTAAAGGTTCTGTGGAAGTGTGGCCTGATTAACTGATTAATTGATTTTGCTTTTTACAGGAGCCTCTTACATATGTGAACATAATTATATTCTATCACTTTCAAGGGGGAAAAATGGAGTAATTCAGGCAGAGAAATGCTTTGGTCTGCTTGTTTAATTAATTTAATGTGGTGTGAAAAGGCCAAATTGACAATCCTGCAGAACTAAGACCTCCTTATACATAGCACTATTCAGCAATTAGCTGAGTTCCCTGCCAATTCCCTTCTCCTTACTAGTGTGTTTCACAGAATCATAGAGTCACAGAATTGTTGTGGTTGGAAAAGACCTCTAAGATCATCAGGTCCAACCATCTATCAAAGATCATCATGACCATTAAACCATGCTCCAAAGTGTCATATCCACACATGTCTTAAACACTTCCAGGGACCATGACTCCACCACCTCCCTGACATTTCCCCTCCAACCCCAACCTGAGTTCTAAAGGAAGAGAAGAAACAAGAGCCTACCAATGCTGCTATTATTTGCAGGCACCAGGAATGCATCCAGACAGGCCTTGAAAGTCTCCAGAGATTACAGGATCACAAGATCAAAGGATTACAGGATGTCAGGGGTTGGAAGGGACCCAAAAATATCATCGAGTCCAACCCCCATGCCAGGGCAGGACCATACATCTAGCTCAGCTCACACAGGGACACACCCAGACAGGCCTTGAAAGTCTCCAGAGAAGCAGACTTCACAACCTCTCTGGGGAGCCTGTGCCACTGCTCTGTGACCCTTACAGTCAAGAAGTTCCCCCTTGTGTTGATGTGACGAGATATCAATTTAATTAGTATTGGTATCCGCGGAGGGGGTCCTGGATGAGTCCCCCGGGGTTCTTTGGATACACGGTTGGCAGAAACAAACGCATGAGTTGCTTAAAATGCCAGACAAACAATTTAAACAGTTTAGACAGTCAGAATTTAGGGAACAGAGAGCTTACATCCAAAACAGATCCCGCCACGCCTATAAATCCCACGGGGCGCAAGAGGAAACAACGCTTCTTCCCGAGAGAAAAGGGAAAGGAAAGGACAGACTTATCCCGGATAGAAAGGAAGAGAAAGAGAAGGGGGTTTTGCCTGCTGCTTCTCTATAAGCTGCAATGCCTGCTGCTGCTGCTGCTGCTGCCGCCGCCGCCGTATGCCGAGCACGTGGCTGGAGCTACTCACAGCACAAGGGGAAGACGAATAAGAACCCCTAACAGTCGCTGTGCCCCTCCTAAATACCCGCTAAGGGCTCATGAAACTGACCAATAGGCATTCAGCATTCACTGACTGACCAATTGGTTCAAAATAGTCCCACGCATACGTGCAGCCTGAGGTCTCCCTGGGTCACGGGGCCACATGGTGTGCCCCCCGCCCCTCTAACCCTTCCGGACCTTGTAACAGAAGGAGGAGGAGGGACCCCAGGAACTGAACCAACTCTAGGGTTTTAATCACACCCATACCAGGACAGTTGAGATGGAACCTCCTGTGGTGCAGCTTCCATTCATTGCTCCTTGTCCTATCCCAGAGAGCAAGTGAGCAGAGCCTGTCCCTCTGCTCCTGACCCCCAGACCTCAGGTGTTTATAAACATTTATTAAATCTCTTCTCAGTCTTCTCTTCTCCAAGATGACTCCACCACCTCCCCTTGTTTGAATAACTTCTTCCTAACATCCAGCTTAAACCATGCCTGGCACAGCTTCAAAGTGTGTTCCCTTATTCTGTTGCTGATTACCTGGGAGAGGAGACCAACCCCCATAGAATCAGAGAATCACAAAATTATTTCAGTTGGAAAAGCTCTCTAAGATCATCCAGTCCAGCCAAAAACCCAACACCACCATGGTCACTAAACCATGTTCCCAAGTGCCTCGTTCTTATTTCTTAAACATGTCTAGAGATGGTGACTCCACTACCTCCCTAGCAGCATGCTCCAGTGCCTGACCACTCCTCCAAAAAAGCTGAAATGAGTCTGAGAAAGTTGGTCCATGCAGTCAAAAGATCTGACTGGATTTTCCTGCAGCACAATCCTGGGTGTCTCTGTGTCTATGTCATATATTGTCATTATGCCATTGAGTCTGATGAGTTGGAAGTTGATGTATTCACTTGAGCTGTGCTGGGGACATTTAGGTTGGACATTAGGATAAACTTCTTCACTACGAATGTGAAAGTGTTGGAGCTAGTCCAGAGAAGGCCACAAAGATGCTCAGAGGGATGCAGCAGCTCTGCTATCAGGACAGGCTACAAGAGCTGGAGCTCTGCAGCCTGGAGAAGAGAAGTCTTCCAGGAGACCTTGGAGTGGCCTTCCAGTATCTGAAGGGGGCTACAGAAGGACTGGGCAGGGACTATTGACAAGGTCTTGTAGCAACAGGATGAGGAGGAATGCCCTTAAAGTTGCAGAGGGGAGATTTCAAGTGGATGTTAGGAAGAAGTTCTTTGCAGTGAAGGTGGTGAGATGCTGGCACAGATTGCTCAGGCAGGTTGTGACTGCTCCATCCTGGAGGTGTTCAAGAACAGGTTAAATGAGGCCTTGAGTGACCTGTTCTAGTGGGAGGTGTCCCTGCCCGTGGTGGGGGGTTGGAACTGGATGAGCTTTGAGGTCCCTTCCAACCTAAACCATTCTATGATTCTACAGTTGCTTTTCCAGGATGAAGCATATCAGTTCCTGTATTTGAAATGCAGAGAAGAGGAGGGAAAGAATTAAATCACTCATTACCATAAGTAATGAAGGCTGAGTGGGCTTGATAGGAAAAGCCTCTGTGCCAAGTATAGCAATGAGCTGATGTAGAGCAAGCAACCTGTGCCTCAAAGCTTCTAAGAAGAGAATAGCACAGTTGGATAGAATGAAAACTGTTTCTGTGTGCTCCTATCTTATTTTCTGAAATGAGCTGCAGTGTAGTGCCTTAACTCTTGGCTTTTGCAAATATTTAAGGGTAGACAATCCCAAATGTCGTGGCATACCTCAGCTCTTATTGCAGGTGACTTGTCTTCTAACATTGAATTTTGCTGCTGGCTTGAAATGCTTCCTGAAATGTTATTTCTGCACCTTTGAGACATGTTGCTAATGCATGTTGGTCTTTCATCTCGCTCCTTTTCTTGGCCAGGATTCTCTTCAGCAGAAGTATTATGCTGCTGTGCTTTCTCACCACATGAATAACAGAATGGTAGTGTTTGAAAAGGACCTCTGGAGATATCTGATCCATCTCTGCTCAAAAGTAGGATCATCAGGTTGCCCAGGATTGCATTGTCCACATGGATGTGGAATCTCTCAAGAGAGAGAGACTCCAGAACCTTTGTGGGCAGCCTGCTCCAGGGCTCCAGCACCCTCACAGGGAAGAAACTTTTGCTTATGTCTAGGTGAAAACAGACCTGTCGGACCGGGGCCAGAGAGGGGTACAACTATGATGTGAGGACTGGAAACCCTCTGCTGTGGGAGAGTTGGGGTTGTTCAGCCTTGGAGAAGAGAAGACTTTGGGACCTTTCAGTACCTGAAAGAGATTATAGGAAAGCTGGGGACAGATTTCTAGCAGTGCCTGTTGTGACAGGAGAAGGGGTGGTGGTTTGAGGCTAGAAGAGGGAGATTTAGACTGCATAGAAGGAAGAATTTTTTTATGCTGAGGATTGTGAGACCCTGGCCCAGGTTGCCCAGAGAGGTAATGGATGCCCAATCTCTGGAACCTTTCCAGGTTGGGTTGGATCTGCAACCTACTCTAGTTGCAGATATCCCTGCTGACATCATGGGAGTGGACTAGTTGAATTATAAGGATCTCTTCCAACCCAAAGCATGGTATAATTGTACATGTGTGCACATGAAGATGGGAGTTGTACTAAGGATCCATAAACAGTTTTGTTGCCCCTGGATATCTGCTTATCATCCCAGCCAAGTTTATGGTGACGTTTCTATTCTTCAGTGGTTATCTTTGCTCTGGTTATTCTCAGATCGTGAAGGTTGTGGATTTTTATGCTGGTTGCAGTTTGGAGAGGCTAACAGTGGAGTTAAATGTCAGTACAAAAGTGTTTCCTTCTTCTTTGCCCCTTGCCTGGGACTACCCTGAATTACTCTAAACAGTAAAGATGTTTTTTCCACTGCAATATACAGAGCAACTTATAGGCTAGCAGGTACTCATCTGCAACACTGTCTTTGGAAAAAGACCTTTGAGACTTCTTGCTTCTCTGCTGATCGAACTTCTTGCTGACTAACAGCTTCAGGAGGAAGCTTTGCCAAGTGCCTAGAGCAGTGATGCCAACACGAGGTTCGAAGTACACACTTAGAGAATAAGTTCAACTACCTGATTGCCAAAGTGAGAGTTATTATTTTGCCTTAGTGACAAAAAAAAACCCAAACCCAAAACCAACAAAATAAACCATATTTTGTGACTTCAGAAGCTTTAGTAGATCAGCTGCATTGGAGAGCTTCCAGCATTTGCAGCCAGGATGAATGTGCAAGTTTTGGGAGTTACTTGTCTCCTCCCCTCCCTCTCCACTGCCCCATCTAGGAATTCACCGAACTAACTCAGTTGGCTGGAAGTTAAGGAATGAAGCTGTATTTATAGCTTAATACAATTTACAAGCATATATATATACAGATATTTACAACTATATACAGTAATATACAAGTTAAAAGAAATGCAGAAATAAAACACCCCTTCCTGAGCAGCCAGACTGCTCAAGAGGGGCTCCTGACCAACTTCCCTCCCTTATCTCAGAATCCCCTTACAGGTAGAGAAGAGCTGAAGAAAGGTCAACGAGAGTTTAGAAGAAGGAAAATTACTAGTTCAAGTTATGCAGGTTCAGGCAGAGGAGTTAATATGTCAAGGAGGTAGCCACAGACTGACCTTATCTTTGTTTGTGTTCTTGTTTTTATATCTCTAAGCAAAACCAGTAGGTAATATAGACATCACTGTTGTTTTCTTTTCACAGCAAATGATCTAATTTCTCTCATTAAAATATTCCAATTAGCCTCAGACCAGCACAATGAATGAATCTTTCCTACAGGCTGAAAAGTCATTCTGCCCACGAAAACAAGCCTATGACCTCCGTTTCCCTTGAGTGAAAGATTTGGAGTCAGTTGAACGAGCAGCAAAGTTCTAACCATCAATAGTGTTTACTTCTAGAAGGGTGTATTTCACCTGGGACATTTCACTCCTGGAAATGCCTTTGAAGCAGAAAGTCATGAGAGAGGATCCTTCAGCTCTTACTGTGATTCACTGCAGCCCTAACCCTTCATGCATTTGCAGTGTCAGGATTCACACTCCTTCACCTGCCCTCTACATCACAAGCAGCAGTAATTCTTACCTGCAGTTTCCCACTGTTTTCATCTAGGCTTGTAGGACTTTCTAAAATAACTTTCCTCTACTGGATCAGGAAAAGTCTGGGCTGCAGCAAGAGAAGTCTGGGCTGCAGCAAGAGTGCCTTGGCCAGCAGGGCAAGAGAGGGGATTCTGCCCCTTTACTCTGCTCTCTTGAGACCCCACCTGGAGTACTGTGTGGAGTTCTGCAACCTCTAACACAGGAAGGACATGGAACTGTTGGAGGAAGTCCAGAGGAGGCCACAAAGATACTCAGAGGGATGCAGCAGCTCTGCTATGAGGAAAGACTGTAAAAGATTGGGCTCTGCAGCCTGGAGAAGAGAAGGCTTCCAGAAGAACTTGGAGTGGCCTTCCAGTATCTGAAGGGGGCTTCAGGATGGCTGGGGAGGGACTATTTACAAGGTCTTGTAATAAGAGAACAAGGGGCAATGAGTTTAAAGTGGCAGAAGGTAGATTGAAAATGGATGTTAGGAAGAAGTTCTTTGCAGTGAAGGTGGTGAGACGTTGGCACAGGTTGCCCAGGGAGGTTGTGGCTGCTCCCTGGAGGTGCTCGAGGCCAGATTGGATGAGGCCTTGAGCGACCTGTTCTAGAGAGAGATGTTCCTGCCTATGAAAGGGGGCTGGAACTGGATGAGCTTTGAGGTCCCTTCCAACCTAAACCATGCTATGATTCTTCTCTCAAGACAAACACCTCAGCCTCTGTATTCACCTAGATCTCGGTTCTTTTTTGTGAAGAAGTTGGGAAGTTTCCATGATGCTTCCAAAATGTGCAATAATGTGAACTCAAACACGACTGTTTCAAGGCCCCAGATGAAATACTGTGTCCAGGGCTGGGATCCATGTTTCGAGAAGAACAGAGATACACTGGAGAGGGTACAGAAAAGGGGTACAAATTTGATAAGGAGACAAGGTCTGCAAAGAGGTTTTGGGACGGGAACATCCCTCTTGTGAGGAAAGACTGATAAAAATTGGAGCTTTTTAGTCTGGAAAAGAGAGAGCTGAGAGGGAAATCTCCAAGTACTTGCAAATACTTAGAGGGTGGCTGTCAGGAGGATGGGACCAGACTTTTTGCAGTGGTGCCCAGTGACAGAACAAAGGGTAACAGGCAGAAACTGGGACATTAGAGGTTCCAGCTAAACATAAAGAGGAACTCCTTTAACTTAAGGCTAATGGAGCACCAGAACAAGTTGTGCAGAGAAGTGGGGAGCCTCCATCTCCATTCAAAAGCAGTCTGGACATGTCCCTGTGTGACCTTTCTCCAGGTAAACCTTCCTTGGCAGAAGGGTTGGACTTGATAATACAATCATAGAATCAGTCAGGTTGGAAGGGACCACAAGGATCATCTAGTTCCAAACCCCCTGCCATAGGCAGGGACACCCTACCCTAGACCAGGTTAGCTACAGCCTCATCCAGACTGGCCTTAAACACCTCCAAGGAACTGACCACAACCACCCCCTTGGGCAACCCATTCCACAGTGAACAACTTCCTCCTCACATCCAGTTTGAATCTCCCCACCTCCAGCTTTGCCCCATTGCCCCTAGTCCTGTCACTCCATGATAGCCTAAAAAGTCCCTCCCCAGCTTTTCTGTAGGCCCCTTCAGGTACTGGAAGAACACAATGAGGTCACCTCAGAGCCTCCTCTTCTCCAAACTGAATAGCCTCAACTCTTTCAGTCTGTCTTCATAGCAGAGATGCTGCAGCCCTCTGATCATCCTCATGGCCCTTCTTTGGACACGCTGCAGCATGTCCACATCCCTCTTGTAATAGGGGCTCCAGGTGGGGTCTCACCAGGGTGGAGTAGAGGGGGAGAATCACCTCCCTTGACCTGCTGGCCAACCTTCTCCTCATGCAGCCCAGGATCTGGTTGGCTTTCTGGGCTGCAAGTGCACTCTGCTAGCTCATGTTGATCTTCTCATCCACCAGCNNNATTCATGTTGTGACCTGCTCATAGAAGGCCACCAGGTTTGTCAGGCAGGATCTGCCCTTGGAGAAGCCATGCTGATTGGACCCAATCACCTCTTCACTATTCTCCTGTGCCTGTAGTGCCTCCAGGCCGATCTGCTCCATGATCTTACCAGGCACAGAGGTGAGACTGACTGGCCTGTAGTTCCCTGGCTCTTCCTTCCTATCCTTTTTGAAAATGGGAGTTATGTTTGCCCTTTTCCAGTCAGTGGGGACTTCACCAGACTGCCAGGACTTTTGGAATATAATAGAGAGGGGTTTAGCAATCTCATCTGCCAGTTCTCTCAGTACCTGTGGGTGTATTCCGTCAGGACCCATGGACTTGAACACTTTCAGGTTCTTCAGATGATCACGAACCTGATCTTCACTTATGCTGGGCAGCTCTTCCTTCCAGTCCCTGCCATTATCTTTCATGACTCTGGGAGTGTGGCTTGAGGCCTTTGCAGTGTAGATAGAGGTAAAGAAGTCATTGAGAACCTCAGCCTTTTCTATGTCACTTGTGAAAATGGTCTCCGGAGGTCCCTCCCAACCTTTACCATTCTGTCATTCTGTGATTTCGAGAATGTCAAAAAGCTTCAGTCCTGAGGTGAGATTTAAAAGGTCACTGCCTTTATACTGTTTTTGTTGCTGTTCACCATGACTCTCAGCCTACTGACCATACTCTTCTTAATGCACTTCACAAGACCACTTGTCTTCTTGACCACAAATGCACACTTCTGGCTCATGGCAACCTTGTCCACCAGCACTTCTACATCCTTTACAGTGCTGCTTTCCAGCAGGCCACCATTCCTTGTGCTGATACAGGAGGTTATTCCTTCCCAGGTGCACGACTCTGCACTTGCCCTGATTGAACTTCATGAGATTCACCTCTTCTCTATTCTCCAGCCCTTCCAGGTCTGCCTGAATAGCAGCATAACCTGGTGGATTGTCAGCCACCCCTCTCAGTTTGCTATCACCAGCAAGCTCACTGAGGTTCCACTCCATCCCTTCATCCGGGTCCTTGATCAAGCTGTTGAATCAAACTGAACCCAGTAGGGAACACCAGGAGCTACAGGCCTACAGCTGTACTCTGCGCCACTGATCACAACTATTCTGTCATTCTGACAGTTCTCAGTCCACCTCACTGTCCACTCATCTGATTTACACTTCACAGAATCACAGAGTCATAGAATACCAGGGGCTGGAAGTGGCCTCGAAAGGTCATCCACCTGCCACAGCAGGAGCACCTAGAGCAGGTCACACAGGAACACATACAGGTGAGGTTGAATATCTCCAGAGGAGACTCCACAACCCCCTTGGACAGCCTCTTCCAGGCTTCTGTCACCCTCACAGATTAAAAATTCCTCCTCATGTTTCCATGGAACTTCCTATTGCTTCAGCTTCCACCACTGCCCCTTGTGCTGTCATTGGGCATCACCCAGCAGAGCCTGGCTCCAGCCTCTGGGCACTCACCCTGTGCATCTTCATCACCATGATTGAGGTCACCTTTCAGGCTCCTCCTCTTGCAGCAGCACAGTCCCAGGTCCCTCAGGATCTCCTCCTAAGGAAGATCTTCCACTGCCTTCAGCATCTTTGTGGCTCTGTGCTGGTCTCTTTTCAGGGAGTTTCCTGAGGTCCTTCTTGAACTGAGAGCTCCAGAAACACTTCCCAAGCTTCCCCATGCCGTTGATTAGTTGCTACATCAAAGCAGCTGCTTCTCTTTGTGATATCTCTCTCCATATTTTTCAGCTCTGGATGAAGGTATTCAAACTAGAATGACAGTCTCATTACTTCAAGATGTTTTGGAGCAATGTGGGAGATGGCAAGTAATGTTGTGGAAAGAAAAGGCCAAGTACTTTGAATCTAAAATATTCTCTCATCCTTTTTTTTTTTTTTTTTTCATGCTTCCAAGAAGATTAAATTAGTTCAGTACAGCTCTAGGCTCTAATGATCTGATTCCTGGTGCTACTGTGATTAAACTGGGTGCATTAAAGTAAGCAATGATAAATTAAAAGCACAGTAGAGATCTTAGTGGGTGTGAACAGATGAGTAATCTCAACTAGAAATAAAATTTGCCCATTATCTCCTTCTTTTGTATCATGAATTAAAGAGAGAACAACCTGAAGCATGCTGCACTGCCACATTAGAGCAAAGTTCATGCAAGTGTTCAAAAGTGAAGCCTTTTCCTAGATGACAAAGGACAAACAGAAGCTTTCACAATGCCTCGCTAGCATTCTTTGTGTGCCCAAAAGTGAGGTGCCAGCAGTAACCTTTCTGCTGAGCAGCCAGATTCTCCCAATTCTTTTAGAATGTGCCCTGGAAGTACTTTCCGTTAAAGGATATTCCCATGTATTTTCCTTCCCAGCCTAAATGCCATAACAGTTCCCCTTTTGACCTCTTTAAAAAAAAAATGACACGACACCAAGTTAGGTGGTAGTGTTGGTTTGAGTGAGAGTAGGGAGGCTCTGCAGAGGGACTTGGATAGGTTGGGTCAAATGGCCAACATTAATGGATGAGTTTCAACAAGGATAAGATGCCAAGTCCTGCACTTGGGTCACAACAAACCCAAACAATGCTACAAGCTTGGGGCAGTGTTTCTGGGAAGCTGCTGACAGAAAGGAACCTGGGGGTTCTAACAGAGAGACAGCTGAATATGAGTCAGCAATGTGCCCAAGTGGCAAAGAAAGCCAAAGGTGTCCTGGCTGGGATCAGAAATGCTGTGTCCAGCAGGAGCAGGGAGCTCTGGTGGGGCCACACCTTGAGTGTTGTGTTCAGTTTTGGGCTCTGCAACGCAAGAGAGTTGTGGAGGTGTTGGAGAGAGTGCAGAGGAGGGCAAGGAAACTGGGAAGGGCCTGGAGAATAAATGTGATGAGGAGACACTGAGGGATGGGGCTCTTTAGTTTGAGGAAAAGGAGACGGAGGGGAGATCTCATTGCTTTCTACAACTATCTGAAGGGACATTGTGGAGAGGCTGCTGCTTGTCTCTGCTCACAGGTAATTGGAGAGAGAACAATGGCCTCAAGCTGAGACTTGGGTGGTTTAGATTGGACATTAGGAAAAGGTTTTTCACAGAGAGAGTGGTCAGGCACTGGAATGAGCTGTCAAGGGAGGTGGTGGAGTCAGCAACCCTAGATGTGTTTAAGGGTGGTTTGGATGTGGTGCTTAGGGATTTGGTTTAAGGTGAATCTTGTAGAGTAGGTTTATAGGGTGGACTTGGTGATCCTAAGGGTCTTCTCCAACCTGGAAGTTTCTGTGATTCTGTGAAAGCTGAAAAACAATTACTTAAAAAAATCTGAGAGTAAATCTATGTCTTTCAGTTGAATGGAGCCACGATATCAACTTATACAGCTGGAATCTCCACACAAACCCCATGGATATAATTTGTATCCATGGATACTAGTGAAACAAAGAAAAAAAAGAGAGTCATAGTTGTAGGGGATTTGCTTCTGAGAGGAACAGAAGGACCAATATGTCAGGCTGACCCCTCTCATAGGGAGGTGCTGCCTACCTGGGGCTCGGGTTAGGGATGTTGTTAAGNCAGCTGATGGAGGAGACACCGGAATAAGTAGCAGAGTGCAGTCTTTAAATATGTGGCTGCATGGATGGTGTCACCGCCATAAATTTGGATTCTTTGATAATTCCAGTAGACCTTATAGCAGCCTACCAGTATCTGAGGGGGGCCTACAGGAGGGCTGGGGAGGGACTGTTCACAAGGTCTTGTAATGACAGGATGAGGGGGAATGGGTTCAAATTGGCAGAGGGGAGATTTGAACAGGATGTTAGGAAGAAATTCTTCACAGTGAGGGTGGTGAGGCACTGGAACAGGTTGCCCAGGGAGGTTGTGTCTTTCCCTCCCTGGATGTGTTCAAGGCCAGGCTGGATGAGGTCTTGAGCGTCCTGATCTAGTGGGAGGTGTCCCTGCCTGTGGCAGGGGGTTGGAACTGGATGATCTTTGAGGTCTCTTCCAATCTAGACCATTCTAAGATTCTATGATTTTATGATACTAAGATCTAAGGGCAAGGAGATTGGTGAAGGGGGTAGAGAACAAGCCTTACAAAGACTTGCTGAGGGACCTGGGATGGTTTAATCTGGAGAAAAATAGGTTCAGAGGAGCCCTTCTTAGGCTCTACAGCTCCCTAAAAAGAGTTGGCTCAAGACAAGTGGGGGTTGATCTCTTCCCCCAAGTACCAAGCAATAGGACGATGGGAAATAGAATAGAATAGAATAGAATAGAATAGAATAGAATAGAATAGAATAGAATAGAATAGAATAGAATAGAATAGAAGAATAGAATCAGCCAGGTTGAAAGAGACCTCCAAGATCATCCAGTCCAACCTATCACCAAGCCCTATCTGATCAAGTAGACCGTGGCACCAAGTGCTCCATCCAGTCCTCAAGGACCCATCCAACCTGTTCTTGAACACCTCCAGGGACAGAGCAGCCACAGCCTCTCTGGACAACCTGTGCCAGTGTCTCACCAACCTCACTGTAAAGAATTTTCTCCTAACATCCCATTTAAATCTCCCCTCTGTCACCTTAAACCCATTCCTCCTCCTCCTGTCTTTAAAAGACCTTGTCAGTAGTCCCTCCCCAGCTCTTCTGTAGCCCCCTTCAGATACTGGAAGACCACTCCAAGGTCTCCTGGAAGCCTTCTCTTCTCCAGGCTGCAGAGCCCCAACTCTCATAGCCTTTCCTCATAGCAGAGCTGCTGCAGCCCCCTGAGCATCTTTGTGGCCTCGTTTGGACTGGCTGCAACAGTTCCATATCCTTTGTGTTTTGTGGGCTCCAGAAATGTACACAGCACTCCAGGTGGGGTCTCAGGAGAGCAGAGTAATTGGGCAGAATCTCTTCTCTTGCCCTGCTGTTCATGGTGCTCTCTTCCTGTCACCTCCAGCCCTGGAATTGCTGAAGGGCAGGAAGGGTAGTGTTTCTAGGATGTAAACTAAAACGTTTTAATCCAAACACAATGCATGCAGTTTCTTTCAGCAGAACTAAATTTACATGCCCCAGGGCATGCTGGAAGACACAGAGCAGCAGCTGTCAGCATTCCTGGCTGACCTGGTTCTTCTTCAGCCAGCAGGTTGAAGGAGGTGATCCTTTCCCTCTACACAACACTTGTGCCCCACCTGGAGCACCGTGTCCAGTTCTGGAGCCACTATTAGAAGCAAGACCTGGAGGTGCTGGAAGGTGTCCAGAGAAGGGCCATGAGGGTGATCAGGGCACTGGAACTGCTCTCCTGTGAGGACAGGTTGAGACAGTTGGGATTGTTAAGTCTGGAGAAGAGAAAGATATGAGGAAACCTTCTTGTGGCCTTCCAGTATCTGAAGAGGGCTACAGGAAAGCTAGAGAAGAAGTTTTAGGGTGTTAGGTAGTGATAGGACTGGGGGAAATGGAGCAAAACTAGAAGTGAGTAGATTCAGATTGGATGTTAGGAAGAAGTTCTTCAGCATGAGGGTGGTGAGAGACTGGCAGAGGTTGCCCAGGGAAGTGGTGGAAGTCTCATCCCTGGATGTTTTTAAGGCCAGGCTGGATGTGGCTGTGGGCAAGCTGATCTAGTGTAAGGTGTCCCTGCCCTTGAGGTCCCTTTCAACCCTGATAATTGCATGATTCTGTGATAGTCATCTATGATGACATGATTGCTATATCATGGTCTAATAACAGGTGAAGCTGTGTGATCACTTCTTTCACTGAGGCTTTGGCTCTATGGACCCAGTTTTACTTTCAAAAGAAATATTATCTCACTATTATGGATTTAGAGCTTTAGGTTTACAGAGATGGGCACAGGGAGTAATCTCACTGTCATTTATAATATCAGTGACTGAAATTTAGGGGATTTTTACTCTTAAAATTCTTCTCAGTGGTGTTTAGTGGCAGAACAAGGAGCAATGGACACAAACATGAGGTTTCAGGTAAGCATAATGAAAAAATTATTCACTTTAAAGGTGTCAGAGCACTAGACCAGGCTGTCCAAAGAGATTGTGGAGTTCTCATCTCTGCAGGTATCTGAAACCCACCTGGATGTGTTCCTGTGTGATTTACTTCATATGATTTTACTCTAGAAAGCGGCTTGGACTAGATTAGTGCCAGAAAGATGGAGCCAGGCTCTTCTTGGTGATGCTCAATGATAGCACAAAGGGTAATGGATGGAAATTGAAGCATAGGAAATTCCACGTAAACATGAAGAGGACTTTTTTCTTCTGTGAGGGTGACAGAACCCTGGAAGAGTCTGCCCAGGAAGATTGTGGAATCTTCCTCTCTGGAGATATTCAAAACCCTCCTGGATGTGTTCCTGTGTGACCTGCTGTAGGTGCTCCTGCTCTGGCAGAGGGGTTGGACTGGATGAGCTTTGGAGGTCCCTTCTGGCCCCTAGCCTTCTGTGATTCATTCTGTGACCTCCAGAGGTCACTTCCAATCCTTTCCATGCCTTCGTTTCAGGTAAACAATACTGTATGTTGTAGAAATGCAAACTACACCTTAGACTACCTCTGAAATACTTAGGTTCTGGGAAGAGAGAGAGATTGTGTTATTTCTTCTTTGAGTTTAGGATCTGTGTAGCTCCACACAGGGTAATCAGAAAAGAGAGGGGCTCAAAAGAGTTTAGAGAGGCTCTGTCTAAGAATTTGTTCCCACCTGGTATAATTTTCTAACTGCCTTTTGAAATGCCATAATGACTGGGAAGTTTGGACTCAGGCACAAACATGTTTTTTTTATTATAGATAGACAACTCAATCCTTCCTCTGCTCCAACTGAGAAGCAGTGGAAACTTTAGGAGAAACTCTGCTAATGAAACAAGAAAACAGCAAGTGTTATTTTTTTTAATAAAAAAATCTTCTCACGAAAGAGGAGTCATAGAATCACAGAATCATCAAGGTTGGAAAATCCCTCTAAGATCATCAGGTCCAATCATCAACCCAACACCACCATGGCCACTAAACCATCTCCTGAGCTGCCACATCGACTTTTTTTTTGGAATACCTCCAGGGATGGTGACTTCACCACCTCCCTGGGGAAGCCTGTCCCAGTGCCTGCCAATAAAGGGGCAATGTGAATTTATTTAAGCTCTATAACCTTCATGCTGGCAGCACAAAGACATGCACAGAGTCATAGAGTTTTTCTGGTTGGAAAAGACCTCCAAGATTATCCAATCCAATCATCAGCCCACCACCACCATGGCCATTTAATTGTGTTCCAAAGTGCCATTTCCACAGGTTTCTTGAACACCTTCAATGATGATGACTCCAACAGCTCCCTAGGCAGCCTGTTCCAATCCCTGACTATGCTTGCAGCAAAGAAATTTTTCATAATATCTAACCTAAACCTCCCCTGGCACAATTTCAGGCCATTTCCTTTCATTCTGTCACCTGAGAAGGAATAGACCCCCACTTCACTTTCAACCTCTCTCAGGGAGCTGAAAAGGTCTCTTCTCAGTGTTCTCTTCTTCAGACTAAACACCCGCAGCTCCGTCAGCTGCTCCTCACCAGCCCTGTTTTCCTGACCCATGACTGGCTTTGTTGCACTTCTCTGGACACTCTCCAGGTCAGAATTCAATTATCTGTTGAATATTCGAAGTTAAAACCCTGCCAGACCACATTATTATTGTAAATTTATTAATAAGAGCGCAGCACTAAAGGCATGCATGCACCTACTAGGAAATACAGCAAATATTAACATTATGTGTCACAAAATTTGGGGCAATAGCAGCCTGGTTGGGTAATACGTGAACTGCTAGTCCCATACCACTAGAAATCATACACATGTGCAAGCTCAGAGTCTTGCACCTGGGAAGGAATAACCCCAGGGATCAGTATAGGTTGGGTACTGCCCTAATGGAAGGCAGCAAAGGGGAAAAGGATCTGGAGGTCCTGGTGTGTGGGAGGTTATCATGAGCCAGAAACATGCTCTGGTGGCAGGAGGGGAAATGCCTTTGTGGGGTGGTGGATTAGAAGGGCTGTGGTTAGTAGGTGAAGAGAGGCTCTCCTGCCCCTCTACTCTGCCCCAGTGAGGCTGCATCTGGAGTACTCTGTCCAGTTCTGGGCCCACCAGTTCAAAAGGGACATAGAACTGTTTGAGAGTGTCCAGTGCAGAGCCCAAAAATTATGAAGGGAATGGAACATCTCCATTATGAGGAGAGCCTGAGGGAACTGGGGCTGCGCTGCTGGGAGAAGAAGAGACTGAGAAGTGACCTCATCAATGTTTATAAAGATGTAAAGGTGAGTGTCAGGAGGCTAGAGCCAGGTTCTGCTGGATGATGCCCAATGACAGTACAAGGGGCAATGGTGGATGTTGAGGCATAGGAAGTTCCATGGAAAGAGAAGGAGAATTTTTTTCCCTGTGAGGGTGACAGAACCCTGGAAGAAACTGCCCAGGTGGGTTGTGTAATCTCCTTCTCTGGAGATATTCCAAATCTTCCAAGATGTGTGACCTGCTCTAGATGCTCCTGCTGTGTCAGGGGAGTTGGACTGGATGAGCTTTGGAGGTCCCTTCCAACCCCTGACATTCTGTGATTCTGCAATTTATAATCTAGTGTTGATCAGCAACCTTCTGTCCATGATCCTTCAAGTTCCACTTCAGAGCATATAGCTTCAAGCTAAGGAGGTCACACCTAGGTCAAGAAAATTCACACCTGTTGGCAAATGCTCTTCATGAGCATGCCAAGAAATCATAGAATCACATAACCTTTTGACTGAAAGAGATCTCTAAGATCATGAAATCTAAGTGTTAAGCCAGCATTGCCATGTCACCATTCTACTTTATTCCCCATCTACAGGAACATCCACACACCTCTTACGAACCCCTCCACTGCCCTGTGCACCCTGTTCCAATGCTTGCCAAAGTTTTTCGTGATTTCTTTTCCCCCCTGTTGTCCAACCTAAAGCTCCACTGGTGCAAGTTGAAACCATTTCCTTTCATTCTATTGTTTGCAACTTGAGCGAAAAAAACTGACCCCATTCTGGCTCCTGCCTTCAGTCTCCTTCCAGGGAATTGTAGACAGCAAGAAGGACTCTTTTTTTTTTTTTATCCCAGGCTAAAACATCCTTCAGCTGCTCCTCGCAAGGCTTATTCTGCAAGACCCCTCTTAAGTCTTGTTGCCCTTCTCTGGATACACTCCAGCACCTCAATGCCCTTTTTAAAGCCATGGGATTTAACAAGTCCAAGTGACAGGTTGTGGACTTTGGCCACAACAATTCCATGCGTTGCTACAGGCTGGGGACAGAGTGCCTGGGAGCAGCCAGGCATAGAGGGACCTGGGGGTGTTTGTTGATAGTAGGCTGAACATGAGCCAGCAGTGTGCCCAGGTGGCCAAGAAGGCCAATGGCATCCTGGCCTGGATCAGGAATAGTGTGGCCAGTAGAACCAGGGAAGTCCTTCTGTTTTGTACTCTTACTGTTTAGTCCACACCTTGAGTCCTGTGTCCAGTTCTGGGCCCCTCAGCTTTAGAAAGATGTTGAGGTGCTGGAATGTTTCCAGAGAAGGGCAGCAAGGCTGGGGAGGGGACTGGAGCACAGCCCTGGGAGGAGAGGCTGAGGGAGCTGGGGGTGTGCAGCCTGGAGAAGAAGAGGCTCATTGCTCTCTATGGTTACCTGAATGGAGGCTGCAGCCAAGTGGGGTTGATCTCTTCTGCCAGGCACCCAGGGACGGAAGAAGAGGACAGGCTCAAGCTGCAGCAGGACAGGTTTTGGCTGGATGTTAGGAAGAAGTTCTTCCCAGCAAGAGTGATTGGCATTGGAATGGACTGCCCAGGGAGGTGCTGGAGACCTGATCCCTGGAGGTCTTTAAAAGGAGGCTGGATGAGGCACTTAATGCCATGGTTTTGTAAATTAGATAGTGTTGGGTGATAGGTTGGACTCGGTGATCCCACAGGTCTTTTCTGACCTGGTTAATTTTGTGATTCTATTATTCTTGGAATGGAGGGCCAAAACTGAATGAAGCACTCAAGGTGTGCCCTCAACAGTGCTGAGTACAGGAGAATAATCTCTTTTCCAGTCCTGCTGGCCACATTGTTGCCAAATGTGACTGTGTAGGAATTCACACATTCAAATTAATTCATTTTGCAATCAGTATAATTAATGATAATGTGTAAAACCTGCAGATGTAACAGGGGAAAAAGAGTAACATCCTTTGAGTTGTGATTAGTAGCAATCTAATCATGGAGAGTAGCAGATATGAATTCATTCTAGACTTAGAAAAGTTACCCAGTGGGCACACTGACATCATTTACTGAGCTGGAAAATAAACTTATCATAAAGACTACCCACAGGCCTTGTCCTCTCTCTCTCTTTTACCTCTGGTATGGGAAAGACTTGGAAATAATACATAAGATTTACACAATATATTGAACACAAGGATTAATCCACTCAGAATTCCTTGAACTGACTGGAAAAGCTAATTCCAGTATTAATGACTCTAACGCAGGATACTCACTAATTTCCACATACTTTCTCAGGATTAGCTTAAAGATTTATGCTGTCTCTAAACTCATAGATTTACTCTGTCACTACTCAGGAGGGCAGCCAATAAATTATGCTTTGGTGAAACTCAGCAGGCAGAGTTAAAATAGAAGCCAGAGGCAGAATGTGAAATTGTGCCAGGGGAGATTTAGGTTGGGTATTAGGAGCTATTTCTTTGCTGAAAGAGTGCTCAGGCATTGGTACAGGCTGGCCAGGGAGGTGGTGGAGTCACCATGCCTGGAGGTGTTCAAGAACCCTGTGGACATGGCACTTTGGGACACGGTTTAATGGCTATGGTGGTGTTGGGTTGACAGTTGAATTGTATAACTTGGAGGTCTTTTCTAACCAAAATAATTCAATGACTCTGTGAATGTCTTAGTGCTGCCAGTTTTATTCGACACCTTCGTCAAACACAAGAAGGACATGGAACTGTTGGAGCAAGTCCACAGGAGGCCACAAAGATGGCTCCAGAAGTCTCCAGAAGCTCTGCTGTGAGGACAGGCTATGAAAATTGGGGCTCTGAAGCCTGGAGAAGAAGTGGCTTTCCAGTATCTGAAGGGGTCTACAGAAGGGCTGGGGAGGGACTATTGACAAGATCTTGTAATGACAGGATGAGGAAGAATGGGTTTAGAGTGACAGAGAGGAGACTGAAAGTGGATGTTAGGAAGAAGTTCTTTGCAGTGAGGGAGGTGAGACACTGGCACAAGTTGCCCAGGGAGGTTGTGGCTGCTCCCTCCCTGGAGTTATTGAAGGCCAGGTTGGATGAGGTCTTGAGCGACCTGTTCCAGTGGGAGGTGTCCCTGCCTATGGCGGGGGNACTGGATGATCTTTGAGGTTCAACCTAAACCATTCTATGATTCGATCTCTGTTCTGCAGCTATTAGCTCTGCACACTGAAGTGGATGCATCACCGAATTTGGGACTGTGTTGGAGCTGCAAGAGGATAAATAGGGTTTTCTTCCTGTGTTTTCCTGACTGCCACTACCACACTGGCAATTCCTGCCCTTCTTCCTAAATAGATATGCAGAAGGCCATTTGCAAACAATAGCTTTTGTGGGTTCCATCTCTCGACACTCAATGAGCTGCAAACTTAGAGAGCCTTTCGTTTCACATCCAAAGACTGAGAGCCCTGGGGCTGTTCAGTCTGCAGAGCAGAAGGCTGAGAGGGGATCTGAGCAATGTCTGTCAAGGGCTGAGGGCTGGGGGTCAGGAGGGAAGGGACAGGGACAGCCTCTGCTCACTTGTGCCCTGGCATAGCACAAGGGGCAAGGGATGGAAACTGTAGCACAGGAAATTGCAGCTCAGCATGAGGAAGAACTTCCTTGCTGTAAGGGTGACGGAGCAGTGGCACAGGCTGCCCAGAGAGGTTGTGGAGTCTCCTTCTCTGGAGCCTTTCCAGCCCTGTCTGGATGTATTCCTGTGCCACCTGTGCTAGATTCTCTGGTCCTGCTGTGCCAGGGAGGTTGAACTGGAAACTCTCCAGAGGTCCCTTCTGATCCCTAACATCCTGGAATCTTGTTATCCACTGCCTTATTTCCATTTGCGTTCCCTGGCATGAATTGAGGAGGGGAAGGGGTGGGTAAGAAACAAAGGCGGGGTTGGTGGGGGAAGAAATGAAAGTAAAACCAAAAAACACAAATTATTTAGCATCAAATTTTGCATATGAAAACGATGACCCAACTAATAGCTTACTAATTACAGGCTTCCAGGAGGGCTGACTAAAATATCTTGAAATATATTTGATCAGCTATTGGAAATGACATCCTTTTCAAGGAGCTAAATTTAGAAATCGTTCTCACATCCATGTAATGAATTTCCTCCTTAAATGATTTACCATGTTCCTTAGTACTAAAGAATCATTCACTTGCACACAAAAGATATAAGTTTTTAAGTAAACCATCTAACTCACAGAATCTCAGAATCTGGAAGGAGAGGGAGCTTGAATGAAGATAGTGTGGGTTGTATTGATGATGGGTTTGGAAGAGACCTCTGGAGATCATCTAGTCCAACTCCACTGCTAAAGCATATTTGCCTAGAGCAGGTTGCACAGGAACACATCCAGGTGGAGCTTGAAAGTGTGCAGAGAAAGAAATTCCACAACCTCTGTGGGCAGCCTCTGGTGAAAGAGGTTTTTCCTGCAGTTCAAGTGAAACCTGTGTTCTTGTTTGTGTCAGTTGCCCCTTTTCCTGTTACTGGCCTCTGCTGAAATAAGCCCAGCCTCATCCTCATGGCTTTACATTTTAGATATTGATATGCATTTACAAGATCTTCTCTGTCTGCTCTTCTCCAGGCTAAACAGCCCCAGGAGTCTCAGTCACTCCTTGTAAGAGAGATGCCCCAGACAATTTCAGCATCCTTGTAGCTCTCCCTTTCTCCTAATAGTTGTGTTGTAACTAAGATCATACTCTTCCTCTGGACAATAGGATGGCAATTTTTTTTACATTGTGTTTAAGTTCTCATGGTGACTGCATTCTTAAGAGTACAGTTTTCATATGGACTGTCTGTTAGAATTCTCTGCACTCAAATCTAAATCTCTAGATAGATAAGGTCTTCAAAAATATTTTTCTATTTTCTTGCAGATGTTCAGGGAGACAGGCATCAAAGTATGCAGGTGTGTCTGCAGGTGACAACAGAAATAAAAATCTTAATAGTAATCACAGAATCACAGAACGTCAGGGGCTCAAAAAATCATCCAGTACAACCTCCCTGACACAGCAGGAGCACCTAGAGCAGAACACATGGAAACACATCCATGCAGGTCTTCAGTATCTCCAGAGAAAGAGACTCTACAGACCCTCTGGGTCCCTGGGCAGCCTCTTCCAGGCTTCTGTCACCCTCACAGGAAAAAATTCCCTCCTTTTCCATGGAACTTCCTGTGCCTCAGCTTCCACCATTGCCCCTTGTGCTGTCATTGGGCATCACCCAGCAGAGCCTGGCTCCAGCCTCTGGGCACTCACCTTTACATCTTTATCAACATTGATGAGGTCACCTCTCA
This sequence comes from Psilopogon haemacephalus, assembly GCA_013396835.1. Taxonomy (NCBI): domain Eukaryota; kingdom Metazoa; phylum Chordata; class Aves; order Piciformes; family Megalaimidae; genus Psilopogon; species Psilopogon haemacephalus. Next base: position 53,875 of record VWZI01014498.1, read on the forward strand.
GGCTCCTCCTCTTCCAGCAGCACAGCCCCAGCTCCTTCAGACTCTCCTCATAACAGAGATGTTCCATTCCCTTCATCATCTATGTGGCTCTGCACTGGACTCTTTCAAGCAGTTTCCTGAGGTCCTTCTTGAGCTTAGGGACCAGAGCTGAACAGAGTACTCCAGATACAGCCTCACTGGGGCTGAGTATAGGGGCAGGAGAATCAATCTGGACCTACTAGCCACAGACCTTTTAATACACTCTGAAATGGCATTGTTCCTCCTGATATTGGTTGTGTGGTGATGAAGTAGTGAGAACCTGGTGGAGGACACTGTTGTGTTGTAATTTATTTGTCTACTGTGCAAAATCCATAAACATATCCAAGGCCATAAACCTACCTTGGAGATTTGAAAGCTTGATGATGCTGTGCTTTTATTTTGGACACAAAAGAGGTTAAGTAGCTCCAGAGACCTGAATGAACCTCTAATGAATCTCAGTAATGGAGCAGTGATTCAGAATGAATGGAGATAATTAACAGATTAAAGTTCTGCAAGCAACAAATAATTGGATTATTGGTGGATGATTTCTTTTCACAGGCATTTTTACTACCTGGCCTTATGCAATATTTCATTCTTATCTTTTTTTATTCAACAGGAAAATGCCTTCAAATGTAGGATTATCCCGAGTATGATCTTGGCTATTAAAGTTTACTGAAAGCAGAAGGTACCATTTAAAAGATAGCATCTTCAGGGTTGCTCCATGCCTCACATTTCAATTATCAAATGGATGTTGCCATCGGGGTTCCAGAAGGGTCCAAAAGCATCACAGAATCACAGAATTAAACAGGTTGGAAAGAGGCTCTGAGATCATCGAGTCCAACCTATCACCCAACACCATCTAATTTACAAAATCATGGCACCAAGTGCCTCATCCAGCGTCCTTTTAAACACCTTCAGGTACCAGGACTCCACCACCTCACCAGGCAGCCCATTCTAATACCAATCATCCTTCTGGAAAGAACTTCTTCCTGAAATCCAGTCCGAACCTGGCCTGCTGCAGTTTGAAGCTGTGTCCCTGGGTGCCTGGCAGAAGAGACCAATCCCACCTGGCTACCACCTCCCTTTAGATAGTTGCAGAGAGCAATGACATCTGCCCTGAGCCTCCTCTTCTCCAGGCTGCACACCCCCAGCTCCCTCAGCCTCTCCTCCCAGGGCTGTGCTCCAGCCCCTTCCCCAGCCTTGCTGCCCTGGATACATTCCAGCACCTCAACATCTTTCTAAAGCTGAGGGGCCCAGAACTGGACACAGGACTCAAGGTGTGGACTAAACAGTAACAGTACAAAACAGAAGGACTTCCCTGGTTCTACTGGCCACACTATTCCTGATCCAGGCCAGGATGCCATTGGCCTTCTTGGCCACCTGGGCACACTGCTGGCTCATGTTCAGTCAACCGGTAGGACAGTAGTGTCTTCATTTCTCTAACAGTAATGTCTTAATTTCTCTAACAGTAAGCATGCTGCTGGTAGTGATGCTCTTAACCAAGGAACTGTGGCAGTTTCATCAGCAATTCATTATGTGGAGCTTCAAAGGATCAAATAAATTAGGCAGGCAGATGATAGAAATGGAATCTGAAATGATTTATTGAACCTGTATTTGTGCACAGCTCTGAAGCTAACCCACATCCTTCAGAACCACATTTCTACCTCTTTGAAACATCTCCAAGGATGGAGATTCAACCACCTCCCTGAGGGGATATCTTCCACTATTTGACAACTCTTTTCACAAAGAAGTCTCCTCTAATGTCCAGCTTCAACCTCCTCTGGGGCATCTTGAGGCCATTTCTCTCATCCTATCACTTGTTACCAAAGGAAAGAGATCAACACCCTCCTCAGGCTTTCTTTGGACTGCAGTCACCTCAAGAATTCCACTGGTGCATTATGGTTCCAGTTAAAGTAATCTCTCTGTACTGAAATTTTGAACTAAATCTCTGATCTTTTGCTTTGGGGTTTTCTTTCAAGGTCTTCTACCTAAAAAAACCAAAAACAACCAATTTATGGAACCTGTACTTCTACATGTGGCTGGGCCCTTGCATCAGGATAACCCTGTAAGGTAGGATCATGGACAGCTCGATACAAACTTCTCCTGTGTTTCCTTTCTTCACACACAGTGCAATTACTTTCTCCTTCAATTCTATAAAATGTCTTTTCTTTCTGCCCCTTCTCTGAGGGAGAGTTGAAGTTGGTTTTTTTTTTTTGTCTTCCTCTTCATTTTTGGCTTCCCACACGGACAGGTCTGCCACTCAATAGTAGATTAAAGCTCTGCTAGATTCAGAGGCTGTTGTGGTAGGCCTGAATAGACCAAAAATAGGCCTGAACCTGTTCTGCCTTTCCCAGGCATGTTCTTCTGCTCTCTATCTCTCTGTTTTGGGGAGAAGCAACTGTGGGGAGGAGGAAAAGACCTGGAGCCACTGAGTCTAAGGAGTCTGGCTTAGACTCATAGAATCACGGAATCAGGCACGTTGGAAGGGACCACAAGGATCATCTAGTTCCAACCCCCCTGCCATGAGCAGGGACACCCTACCTTAGATCAGGTTGGCCACAGCCTCATCCAGACTGGCCTTAAACACCTCCAGGAAAGTGGCTCTAATCATACCCCTGGGCAACCCATTCCAGAGCCTCACCACTCTCATAGTGAAGAATTTCCTCCTCACATCCAATCTGAATCTTCCCACCTCCAGCTTTGACCCATTCCCCCTAATCCTGTCACTACCTGATAGCCTAAAAAGTCCCTCCCCAACTTGAGATACTGGAAGGCCACAATAAGGTCACCTCAGAACCTCCTCTTTTCCAGAGTGAACAACCCCAATTCCAATTCTTTCAGTCTGTCCTCATAGCAGAGGTGCTCCTGCCCTCTTATCATCCTTGTGGCCCTTCTCCAGATATGCTCCAGCGTGTCCACATCCCTCTTGTCCCAGGGGCTCCAGATCTGGACGCAGTACTCCAGGTGGGGTCTCAACAGGGTGGAGTAGAGGGGGAGAATCACCTCCCTTGACTTGCTGGCCACACTTCCCCTGATGCAGCCCAGGATCTGGTTGGCTTTCTGGGCTGCAAGTGCACACTGCTGGCTCATGTTGAGCTTCTCATCCACCAGCAACCCCAAGTCCCTCTCTGCAGGGCTGCTTTCCAGCCAGTCACTGCCCAGCCTGGATTTCTGCTTGGCATTGCCTTGACCCAGCTGCAGGACCTTGCACTTGGCCTTGTTGAACCTAATGAGGTTGGCTTGTGCCCACCTCTCCAGCCTGTCCAGGCCCTTCTGGATGGCATCCCTGCCTTCCAGCATGTCTGCTCTGCCACACAGCTTGGTGTCATCAGCAAACTTGCTGAGGGTGAACTCAGTCCCTTTGTCCATGTCGCCCACAAAGATATTGAACAGGACTGGTCCCAGGACTTGCCCAAACTTGTTTTGCTCCTGTTTATATCCTGTGGAAAGCAAGGTACATACACTTGCCTTGTGCCTGCCTTGTGAAAGGACTATGTCTTCCTAAATTTGGGTAAAGAAAGACTATGGCTTCACCTAATAAGATCAAGATTGGCTAACTGCCATTCAGATTGGCTGTTTCGTGTCCAAAGGCACATTAGTCTCAGGCTCTATTGATAAAAGAGATTGAGCAGGTAACACAATGTGTTCTGCTCTTGTGTTCATGCTTGCTTGCTTGCTGTTTCTGCCATTGCCTCTGCCTTAATGTGCTGTCCTTCTGGCAGTGTTATGACTCACTGCCTCCATGCATCCTGCCATGCTATGCTAAACTATAAGTTAGCTCTGCCACAAATCAACAAACCCTGATACTCTGGGTTGGACTGCCTGGAAACTGCCTGCTTTGAGTTTACCAGAAAAAGGGTATAAAACTTTAACAACAAAGGGGAGGGAAAGTTTTTTGTTGTTTTTTTTTTTTTTTACAGAAAGTGGGAGAAAGGGGAAACAAACTCCAGGATACGGGGAATGAGGGAGAAGGATACAGAGACCGGGAAGAAAGGGAGAAAGGGGAGCAAAATGCAAATACAACCCATGGCAGGCAATTGGGTCCCAAGTCTGAGGTTGATGTTTTTGGTGCTGAAGGAAAGCAGGATGCAGGAATTTTATGGTGAAAAGAATTAGTCCTCGTTCCAGAAGAGAATAATGGTGCTCTCCACGCAGTGACAGGGAGCATGTGGTCTGGCAGCAGTGAGCAGCAATATAGCACCTCACCCAGACCAGACAGAAGGAAGAGAGAGAGAACAAGATGGTCTCCCCTCTTTTATATAGCCAAATCCCAGCAGGAAGTGGGAGTGGCTAACCATGACACCTGGGAGAAGGGTCAGACCACCCCCTTGGGAGGAGTTCAGGGAGTTCCCAGGTGGGCTTAACCCTTTACAATCTTCATGTGATAGGTCTGCATAATCAGTGTGACATCCATGCCAAGACTGCTCATTGCAAGACATCCTGCTTAAATCTGCCAGGATGAGGAGCCCTGGAAGAGACACACAAATTGTCCAGAGGGGCCAGGATAAGGTCAGAAATTATCTGCCTTTTTCCCCAGCACCCTGTGAAATCTGGGAGTAATCAGAAGCATTAGTGGCTGACAAGGCATCGACAGAACTCCCTGAAAGTGTTTGGGTGCTGTCTGAAACTGTAGCTAGCCCTGCGAGTTGAGAGTTAATATTTGTAAATAAATACTTAAAGACTCTTTAACAAAACCTTAAGCAAAACTCCATAATTGAATCTGATTCCTAGCCTTCTGCCTTAAGCAGAAAGGAGCTCCCTGAGTCCACCTAGTGGGCAAGTGATGTATTGACTGCAGCGTGCTGGTTCGAGGCTAACCGGAATATTTTCATGAGGAAAATTAGATTATTGGCTGTGAAAAGAAAACAATGTTGATGTCCTCTTCACTGATAAGTTTACTGAGATGTATAAAAGCCAGGGCACAAACATAGATAAGGCAGTCTGCTCAGAGTCTGTATTTCTTCCTTGGCTTCTGCTTGGATCTGTGTAACCCAACTAATCATTATGCTTCTAACCTTGCCTGGCCAATCCTTCCAACTCACCTTGCACGTAGAGCAGATTCTGGGATAAGAGAGAAGGGCAGGGATAAGGTGGAAGGAAGTTGGAAGCCTCTTGTGGACACTGATTTTCTGGGAGGGATATTGTGTTTCTGTATTACATTTAACTTTTATATTTCTGTATATAGCTGTAAATATTTGTAATGTATTGTAAATATCTGCTTGTATATTGTCTTAAGCTGTGAATATAAAGCTTAATTCCTTAATTTCCAGCCAGCTGTGTCTAGTTTGGGTGAATTCATTGTGTGTGTGTGTGGGGGTAACTCCCAAACCGTCACACATCAGGAACTTTCTCTTTCAGTTGCATTAAATTTCATGCTGTATTATTGCCATTGTTTGTTCTAGATCCAGTTATTCCTTTGTATAATGTTTCCATGACCACTGCAAAATAACATAATTATTATTAAACAACAGTGGTCAGGAGTGGTGACAGTTCTGAGTACCAAAATTAATAAACAGTATTAATTATGGACAAAAAAAAAGTAATCTCACAATCAATTAATACCCCTCCTTTACAATGGTCTTCTGCATTCTGTTGTTCACACAGAATCACAGAAACATGCAGGTTGGAAAATCCCCTCAGGGTCAGCAAGTCCAGCCCAGAACCCTACTCTACAAGGTCCACCCTAAACCACAGCCCCAAGCACCACATTTGAATGACTTTTAAACTCATTCAGGGTTGGTGACTCCACCACCTCCCTGGACCTGCCTGACCACTCTTGCTGGGAAATTTTTTTCCTCATGCCCAATCTAAGCTTGAGGCCATTCCCTCTTGTTCTATCACTAATTACTCCTGAGAAGAGACCGGCACCAGCCTTTCCACAAAGTCCTTCCAGGTAGCTGTAGACAGTTCACAAGTACATTCACACATACATTTCTTTAACATTATAAAATAACTCCAAGATCATCAAGTCCAACCATTAACTTAACACTGCCAAAGCTGCCATACCCCCTAAAGCATGTCCCAAGGTACCATATCAATGAGGTTTTTAACACCTAAATGGTTGGTGACTCCAGGCTCCCCCTGGGCAGCCTGTGCCAATGCCTGACCACTCCTGCAGCAATGTATTTTTTCCTATTAGCCAAACTGAATGTCTCCTGGTTGAGGAACTTGAGGACAGTTCCTCTGATTCTCTCACTAGTTACTAGGGAGAAAAGACCAACACTCACATAGCTCCAACGGCCTTTCACAGAATCACTCAATATCACAGAATATCAGGACCTGGAAGGGACCTCCAAAGCTCATCCAGTCCAACCCTCCTGCCACAGCAGGAGCACCTAGACCAGATCACACAGGAACACATCCAGGCAGCTCTTCAATATCTCCAGAGAGGGAAACTCCATATCCCCACTGGGCAGCCTCTTCCAGGCTTCTGTCACCCTCAAAGGGAAAAAAACAATCCTCCTTATATTTCCATGGAACTTCCTATGCCTCAACTTCCACCACTGCCCCTTGTGCTGTCATTGGGCATCACCTGGCAGAGCCTGGCTCCAGCCCCTGGGCACTCACCCTGCACATATTTATAAACATTGATGAAGCCACCTCTCAGGCTTCTCTCCCAGCAGCACAGCCCCAGCTCCCCCAGGCTCTCCTCATAACAGAGATGTTCCATTCCCTTCAGCATCTTTGTGGCTCTGTGCTGGACCTTCAAGAACTTCTATGACCCTTTTCAACTGGTGGGCCCAGAAATGGACATAGTACTCCAGATGCAGCCTCATTGGACAGAGTAGAGGGGCATAACAACCTCCCTCAACCTACTAGCCACAGCCCTTTTAATCCACCCCATAATGGCATTGGCCCTCCTGGCACCAGAACACATTACTTCCTCATGGCTAACCTCTGATCAGGGAGCTGGAGAGAGTGAGAAGGTTTCTCAGAGCCTCCTCTTCTTCACACTAAACAATTCCACTTCCCTGAACCTCTCCTAAGAATTGTGCCCATAGCCTTTCCTCATAGCAGAGCTGCTCCAGCCCTCTCATCATCTTTGTGGCCTCCTCTCACAGTATGACACATAACCTGGCTGCCATTTCCTGACTGTTCTATTTCACCCTTTTATCCTTCCCAAATGGGAGCAGTTAAAGGTCAAACTTTTTTCACCACTATCTTTTTAGGTACAGAAAGCCAATCAAAGTTTCACAATCATTGCCCTCTAGCACCAGTTAAACAGATGGACATGTTTAACATAGTCTAAATTTGAAAGGATGGCTAGTTAAAGCTTCACCACTGGTGTTGCATTTGCAGAAAGAGGAGCAGTGATTTTTTTTTTTTTTTTATTTTTCAGGTGATAGAACAAAATTAAATGGCCTGAAATTGTGCCAGAAGTGGTTTATATTGGAGATTAAGAGCAATGTATTTGCTGCAAGAGTGGTCAGTCATTAGCACAGGCTGCCCACAGAGGTGGTGCAATCACCATCCCTGGAGGTTTTCAAGAAGCCTACGGCCATGGCCCTGTGGGACATGATTTAGTGGGCATGGTGGTGTTAAACTGGTAGTAGGACTTGATGACCTTAGAGATTTTCCAACCAAAACAACTTTTATGATTCTGTTCTATTGGGAGATGTCCCTGCCTATGATGGGGGGTTGGAGCTAGATGATCTTTCAGGTCCCTTTCAACCTAAACCATTCTGTAATTCTATGATTCTCTGATTCATTACGGATTACTGCAAATCCCTGCCACAAAGATGCTCAGAGAGCTGGAGCATCTCTTCTATGAGGACAGGCTACAAGGGTTGGGGCTCTGCAGCCTGGAAAAGAGAAGGCTTCAAAGAGACCTTGAAGTGGCCTTCCAGTACCTGAAAGGGGCTACAAGAAGAGGAAGGACTTTTTGGGGTGTCAGGTAGTGATAGGACTGGGGGGAATGGAGCAAAACTAGAAGCAGGTAGATTGAAATTAGTCATTAGGAAGAAGTTCTTTCCAGGGAGGGTGGTGAGACACTGGCACAGATTGTCCAGGGAGGCTGTGGCTGCTTCCTCCCTGGAGGTTTTCCAGGCAAGGTTGGATGAGGCCTTGAGTGACCTGTTCTAGTGGGAGATGCCCGTGTCTGTGGTGGGGGTTTGGAACTGGATGAGCTCTGAGGTCCCTTCTGATATAAACCATTCCATGATTCTGTGATTCATTATGCAAATCCCTGTTTCCTTTTTCCATGTATCCTGAAACATCCACATCTTCTCTGGCAGTCATGGCTAGCAGCACCCTGTGCCCCTGGAAATAATTTTTCTAACTTGATCTGCCTTGCTGCAAATGCAGATTCTGATGCTTGTCTTATCTATATCTTAATCTTTCTTCACTAAATTGGAGTTTTATTCTTTACAAATTTGAAGGCTGTTTTTGGTCTGTCTCCAAAAACTGATTCCATAATTTGATAAAAGATTGCTTTAAAAAGCAGAATTCAGGCAAGTATTGATCAAGAAGGTTCGGTTTGAAAAACAAAGAAACAAACAAGAACAAGAACAAAAGAAGCTAATATCTGGTGATTTATTAATCTAGAACCCCCTTTTTCCAGCTGATGATGACCCCATGTACTGATGCTACAAAGAACAGAATGTTAGAGCTGTAATACCACCAAAGATATTTGTAGTCATGGTCCCTGGAGGTGTTCAAATCATGTGTAGATGTGGCACTCGAGGACATGATGGCACCAAACTGGGTGGAGTGGCTACCACACTAGTAGGCTGTGCTGCCAGTCAGCCAGACTTGGATAGGCTGAGAGCTGGGCAGGAAGAAATTGAATTAAATTCAATTCAACAAGAGCAAGTGTAGAATCTGGCACCTGGGAAAGAACAAGCCCAGAGAGCAGTATAGTCTGAGGACTGACCTGCTGGAAGACAGTGAAGGGGAAAGGATTTGGGGGTCATAGTTGATGGGAGGTTGACCATGAGCCAGCAATGTGCTTGAAGGGTCAATGCCATTCTGGAGTGTATTAGAAGAGCTGTGGTTAGTAGGTGAAGAGAGGTGAGAGGTTCTCTTGTCCCTCTTCTCTGCCCCAGTGAGGCTGCATCTGGAGTACTATGTCCATTTCTGGGCCCACCAGTTCAAAAGGGACATAGAAGTGCTTGAGAGTGTCCAGTGCAGAGCCATAAAGTTGCTGAATTGAACGGAACATCTCTGTTATGAGGAGAGCCTGAGGGAGCTGAGGCTGTGATGCCGGGAGAAGAGGAGCTTGAGAGGTGGCTCCATCAATGTTTATAAATACGTGCAGGGTGAGTGCCCAGGGGCTGGAGCCAGGCTCTGCCGGGTGATGCCCAATGACAGCACAAGGGGCAGTGGTGGAAGTTGAGGCATAGGAAGTTCCATGGAAATATAAGGAGGATTTTTTTTTTCCCTTTGAGGGTGACAGAAGCCTGGAAGAGGCTGCCCAACGGGGATGTGGAATTTCCCTTTCTGGAGATATTGAAGAGCTGCCTGGATGTGTTCCTGTGTGATCTGGTCTAGGTGCTCCTGCTGTGGCAGGAGGGTTGGACTGGATGAGCTTTGGAGGTCCCTTCCAGTCCCTGGCCTTCTGTGATTCTGTGACATGGTTTACTGCTCAGTCAGCAATTTAAGTGGTGCTGTATTGCACCAGGAATATTCTCCACGCCTTCAGCATGAATAAATCCCTTCCAATGTCACCTAGCTGTAAGACGTGATAGAAGTGCACAGGTTGGGAAGTGATCTGCTGGAGAGCAGCCCCGTGGAGAAGGACCTGGGAGTCCAGGATGTATTTAAAAGTCATTTGGATGTGATGCTTGAGGGTGAACTTTGTAGAGTAGTGTTCTGGTTTGGACTTGATGATCCTGGGGATCTTTTCCAACTGGAATCTTTCAGTGGTTTTGTGACTGCTTGAGGCTTTGTGAGTAAGCCAAGGGCAAAGTGTCTTACAAGTGATCATTGTGCCCACTTAACTGTCACAGTCAACAGATTATAAAATTAATATCTGTGCCTAGATTGTCTTCATTGGTACATTGGTTTGTCTTCGTCTCTTGTTGAATTCTCTGTCATTCTGATTTCACAAGCTTTACAGGATGGAGTGCAGCTGCTAAGTAAGTGTCTATTTGGTCAGATCAATCCAGAAAGGCTAAAAATAGGCTGGTAATAGACTGCTTTCATCTGTGAAAATGAATGTATGGGCTGCAGTGTGAAAAAAAGGTTAAGCTTTAGGCTTCTAAACATGTATGGACAAAATGGACTGGAGAAAATATGATTTTAAGAGGCTGCTTCCATCTCCTTAGCACGGTTCCTGAAGCTTTTTACGCTTTCAGTATTGAGCTGTATAGGCAGCATGTTAAACTGATAAATTAATATAACTGGCAGTTTGGAAAGACAAATGGCTTCAGGGCAACGGGCATAAAAGAGTCCTGGGCTCAGAGGACTAGTGAGAAGTCCATTATCACATACAAAGACTGCAAAACATTATTTAAACTGCTACCAAAATGGAGTGGCAAAGTACTGCTGCTCAAGGCTTTATTTTTACTGGGACAGGTTTTCAGGCCGAAGTTCTTTGATGGGAGAGAAGACTCTGAAAGAAAAAAAAAAACATAGTGAAAGATGAAAGATTTAGTTCAGAATTTCAATACAGAGAGATTACCTTATAGAACTGAAGGCAAAATTAATTGCACTGTGTGTGAAGGAAGGAAACACAGGAGAAGTTTGTATCAAGCTGTCCATGATCCTACCTTACAGGGTTATCCTGATGCAAGGGCCCAGCCACATGTAGAAGTACAGGTTCCATAAATCATTTTTTTAGGTAGAAGACCCTGAAAGAAAACCCCAAAGTGAAAGATGAGAGATTTAGTTCAAAATTTCAGTACAGAGAGATTACTTTAACTGGAACCATAATGCACCAGTGGAATTCTTGAGGTGACTGCAGTCCAAAGAAAGCCTGAGGAGGGTGTTGATCTCTTTCCTTTGGTAACAAGTGATAGGATGAGAGAAATGGCCTCAAGATGCCCCAGAGGAGGTTGAAGCTGGACATTAGAGGAGACTTCTTTGTGAAAAGAGTTGTCAAATAGTGGAAGATATCCCCTCAGGGAGGTGGTTGAATCCCCATCCCTGGAGGCATTTCGAAGAGGCAGAAGTGTACTGCTGAGAGACACAACGAAGCACCAGACTTGGCAGAGGTAGAGAATGGTTTGACTCAACCTTAAAATGTCTTTCCAACTGAACAGATGCCAAGACTCTCAGTTTGCTCTCTTTTTAATTGCAGGTTGCTCCATGTCTTTGGAAGTGATTAAATGGCCATGATGGTCTTATGCTGACTGTAGGACTTGCTGATCTGAAACATGTCTTCCAAAACAATTCTGTGATTCTGTGTTCCTGGTTTGTTAGTGTATTTGAGATCAACATGACTTTAACACAGCTTGATGGTGTGATTCTGGAATGCTGTGTCCAGGTTTGGAGCTCTCAACACAGCAAGGACATAGACCTGATGGAGAAGGTCCAGAGGAGGCTCACAGAAATGATCAGGGGGTTAGAGCAGCTGTGCTATGAAGACAGGCTGAGGGAGCAGGGTGGGTTCAGCATGGAGAAAAGAAGGGTCCAGGCAGACCTAACAGCAGCTTGGCAGGACCTGAAAGGGGCTTACAAGAAGGCTGCAGAAAGATTGTTTGCAAAGGCCTGCAGTGACAGAACGAAGGCAGTGGCTTCAAAATAGAGCCAAGTAGATTGAAATTGAATATTAGGAACAAGTTCTGCACCATGAGAGTGCTGGAACACTGCAAAAAGGTTGTCCAGGGAGGTGGTTGGGTCCCCATGCCTGGAACTGTTCAAGGTGAGGCTGTAGAGGGCTCTGGGCAACCTGATCTAGTGGAGGATGTCCTTGTTGAGTGCAGGGGGAGTTTGACTGGATGAGCTTTGGAGGTCCCTTCCAGCCCAGACCATGATATGATTCTCTGTTTCACATGGCTAGAATGCTAGCATCAATAATAATGGTCTCTCTAAGTTGATGAAAACAAAGCTGGTAGTTTTATGAAGGAGACCCCTTTCTGAGTGAGGCTGAAAGAGAATAGCTCTCTAAGGACATACTTTTTATGTTTAGGGAAAAAAAAAAAAAAAAAAAAAAACCCCACCCT
>VWZI01014498.1:66396-144105 GCA_013396835.1 Psilopogon haemacephalus
TTGGTTAGGAGTTGAAATAGAATAAAATTCATAGCAAACTGAGAGACAGAAGAAAAACCATAGCAGTGAATATAATAGAAAGAACTAAATTATACAAAATGTATAAAGGGAGGAAAAAACCTACAGATTTTGGAGAAACTGGTTAAGAGCAAAGAATTTTCACTGTAGTAAAAGTAGAGTATAACCCTACTATAGTAGAACACCAAATGGCAATGGAAAAATATCTAACAGGAAGGAAAACCAGAAAGCTAAATAGCCAATAACTACAATATTCTATTGCTAAAAGCTGAGAAGGCAAATGACAGCCTGGGTTGCATCAAAATATGTGTGGCCAGCAGATAGCTAAAATCTCAACTGAAGTGCTGCATCCAGCTCTGGAGCCCTTGCCACAGGAAGGACATGGACCTGATGGAATAGGCCCCAAGGAGGCCACAAAAATTATCAGGGGGTTGGAGCAGCTCTGCTATGAGGACAGGGTGAGGGAGCTGAGGGTGTACAGTCTAGAAAAGAGAAGGCTTCAGGCAGACCTAACAGCAGCCTGCCAGGACCTGAAGAAGGCTACAAGAAGGATGTTTGCAAAAACCTTAAGGGACAGTACAAGGGCAGTGGCTTCAAACTAGAGCAGAGCAGGTTGGGACTGGATGTAAGGAACAAGTTCTGCACCATGAGGGTGCTGAAACACTGCAACAGATTGCCCAGGGAGGGAGTCGAGGCCCCATGCCTGGAGCTCTTCAAGGTGAGGCTGGCGAAAGATGTGAGTAACATGCTGTAGTGGAGGATGTCCCTGCTGACTGCAGGGGGGTTGGAGTGGATAAGCTTTGGAGGTCACTTCCAGCCCAGACTATTCTGTTGACACTTATGAGGGGCTGGAGAAAAGGCCTTTGTGCTGTACTATGCAGAATACTGTGTGCAGTTCTGGAGCCCCCAATACAAGAAGGACATGGAAATGTTGGAGCCAGTCCAGACAAGGCCATGAAGTTTCTCAGAGGGCTGCAGCAGCTCAGCTATGAGCATAAGCTATGAGAGTTGGGGTTCTGCAGCCTGGAGAAGAGAAGGCTTCCAAGAGACCTTGGAGTGGCCTTGCAGTATTGGAAGGGGGCTACAGGAGGGCTGGGGAGGGACTATTGACAAGGTCTTGTAATGACAGGACAAGGAGGAATGGGTTTAAAGTTGCAGAGGGGAGACTGAAAGTGGATGTTAGGAAGTTATTTACAGTGAGGGTGGTGAGACACTGGCACAGGTTGCCCAGGGAGGTTGTGGCTACTCCCTCCCTGGAGGTGTTCAAGGCCAGGTTGGATGAGTCTTTGAGTGATCTGTTCTAGTGGAGGTTATTCCTGTCTATGGCAGGATGTTGGAACTGGATGAGCTTTGAGGTTCCTTCCAACTTAAACCATTCTATGAGGCTATGATAAGTGTGCTATTCCTACTTTGGGATTTTTCCTTGGCTTCCTTCTTAATTTGTCTTGTTTATCACTCATGATATTCCTGCACCAGAAAGCAGACATCCCTACAGCCATGGGAATGTGGATCACCTGATTAAGATATGCCAGGGGGAATTACTTGGCATTTGTATAAGTCAGTCATTTTGATTACTAATTAAGATGAGGATGTCCCTGATAACTGCAGGGAAGATTGGACTAGATGACCTTTAGTGGTGCCTTTGACCATTCTATGATTCTAGGAGAGGAAACTGAGGAGAGGCAGAGAGACCTGGAGCTTTTTAGTCTGGAGAAGAGAAGACTGAGAGGGGATCTAATAAATGTTTATAAACATCTGAGGGTGGGGGTTGGGGTCGGGAGGGGCAGGGGGGAGCAGATGAGGACAGGCTCTGCTCATTGCAGCACAGGAGGTTCCAGTTCAACACAAGGGGGAACTTCTTGACTGCAAGGATCACAGAGCAACGGAACAGGCTCCCCAGAGTGGTTATGGAGTCTCCTTCTCTGGAGACTTTCAAGGCTTGTCTGGATGTGTTCCTGTGTGACCTGAGCTAGATTGTATGGTCCTGCCCTGGCATGGGGGTTTGACTCAATGATCTCTTTCAGTCCCTTCCAATCCCTGACATCCTGTGATCCTGGGATTCACACATCCATATATGGGTAACATTACTGTTAAGCCAGAATTAATCAGTGTTTTGCAGAACTATTAAAACCCTGATTTCAGTACATTTTCTCCATTTTGGTATCCTAGGAGGGCACTCAGGAAAGCTGGGGAGGGACTTCTTATGGTGTCAGGTAATGATAGGACCAGGGGGAATGGAACAAAGCTAGAAATGGGTAGATTCAGACTGGATGTTAGGAAGAAGTTCTGCACCATGAGGGTGGTGAGACCCTGGAATGCATTGCCCAAGGAGGTGGTGGAAGCACCATCCCTGGAAGTGTTTAAGGCCAGGATGGATGAGGTTCTGGAAAGCCTGATCTAGTGTGAGGTGTCCCTGCCCATGGCAAGGGGGCTGGAACTGGATGAACCTTGTGGTTCCTTCCTACCCAGACAGATTCTATGATTCTATGAAAATAAAAGTCTGAAAAGAGAGAAAAGCCCTTCCCACATGCATTACCCCGAGGCCTCCTACCATTCCCACACATTTTACTCCTCTTCTCCTTTATCAGAAAAAGAGATTTCACACAACTCACCTAAAATTCTTGGCTTGTGGAAAATTCAACTTTGCCCTTAGTCCTGCTGATATGTCTGAGGTGTCTTTGTTTTGCTCTAAATACATGCAGAAAGTGACTGATAGCTAAAATACAAACATGCAGATTAAAATTAGAAGATACTTTGATAAATATAAATAAATCCCCAGAGTATACTTGCTATAGGAACAGGAGAGGCCATACCTTGAATACTGAGTTCAGGTTTGGGCCCCTCACTATAAGAAGGACATCGAAGTGCTGAAGCGTGTCTGAAGAACAACAACCAAGATGATGAAGGGCCTTGAACACAAGTCCTGTGAGGAATGACTGTGGCAAGTGGAGCTGTTTAGTCTTCAGAAGAGGAGGCTGAGGGGAGACCTCATGGCCCTTTACAACTCCCTGAAAGAAGATTGGAATGAATCACACAATCAGAGAGTCACAGAATTAACCAGGTTGAAAAAGATCTTCAAGATCATTGAGCCCAACCTATCAACAAACACCTTCTAATTAACTAAACCATGGCACCAAAGTGCTTCATCCAGCCTCCTTTTAAACACCTCCAGAGGTAGGGACTCCACCACCTCCCCAGGCAGATCATTCCAATGCCAATCACTCTTGCTGGAAAGAACTTCTTCTTAACATCCAGCCTGAACCTGCCCTGCTGCAGCTTGAGGCTGTCTTCTTCTTCTTCTCTCCCCGGGTATCTGGCAGAAGAGACCAACCCCACCTGGCTACAGCCTCCCTTCAGTTAGTTGTAGAAAGCAATGAGGTCTGACCTGAGCAGTCTCTTCTGAAGGGGGAATCAGTCTCTTGTCTTGTACAACAAGTGACAGGACAAGAGGAAAAGGGTCTTAAGCTGTGCCAGGGAAGGTTCTTGTTGGACGTTAGGAAAAAATCCTTCCCAGAAAGTGTTCTTAGGCATTGGAACAAACTGCCCAGGAAGGTAGTGGAGTCACCATCCCTGAAGGATTTTAAAAGACCTGTGGATGTGCTGCTGAGGGACATGGTTTAGTGGTAGGGGTGGGATTGTGAGCTCTAGGTGAGTAGTTGGACTTTATGATTTAAAAAGCCACTTCCAACTTAAACAGTTCTATGATTCTATGATTCTAAATACCAAAAGTGAGTCTGATACTGATTGTCTATCATGCACACCTTGAGTCCTGTGTTGAGTTCTGCACCCCTCCATTTAAGAAAGATATTGAGGTGCTTGAACATTAGTCCAGAGAAGGGCACCAAGGCTGGTGAGGGGGCTGGAGCACATCCCTGTAACAAGAGACTGAGGGAGCTGGGGATATGCAGCCTGGAGGAGACTCAGGGCAGACCTCATTGCTCTCTCCAACTATCTGAGAGGAAGCTGTAGCCAGGTGGGATTGGTACCTTCTGCCATGTACCCAGAGACAGAAGAAGAGGACAAAGCCTCAAGTTGCAGTAGGGCAGGTTTAAGGTGGATGTTAGGAAGTTCTTTCCAGCAAGAGTGATTGGCATTGGAATGGTCTGTCTGGGGAGGTGGTGGAATTTCCATCCCTGAAAGTGTTTAAATGGAAGCTGGATGAGGCACTTGGTGCCCCATGGTTTAGATAATTAGGAGGTGTTGGGTGGTAGGCTGGACTGGATGATCTCAAAAGCCTTTCCCAACCTGGTTAATTCTGTGATACTGTGATTCTGTATAGATGACTCATTCCATCGCAGTGGCACATAGGGAGACAAACAAATGTTCTTCCCAAAGGAAATGCTCTTCCCAGATGAACCATCACTTTCTAAAAGGTAGAAGTGAGGAGCAAAGCAAAACAGAAGAGAAATCCACCTGGGACATCTGCAGCAGTGTAACTGGGGAATTACTTTCTTCTCCAATATTAAAAATAGCACAAAGAATTTCTTTCTTCATGTGATGTGACATAATGAAAGACTTCCTTGCAACAAATCAATGAAGCAAAACTGAGTAGCTCAAATTAAGGTGGAACACAATAATACTCCATCAATACGTAGTCTACTGCTGAATTGGAATTGGGCAGTAATGACCTGAACTGGAGAAATACAGCAGGGGCAAGAATTTGGGAACATTCATCCTCACTTAAACACCGAACAACCACTTACTGATTCAATGCTTCTTTAAAAGCCTTTTAGGCATATGCTGAAATTGTTATTAGTGTGGAATCCCCCTTCTGTGGTTCCAATAGAAACTGCTTTATCTGTGACTAAAACCTAATATCAGTTTTGGTGTGCATGTAAAGATCACTTCTGAGTCCTGCAAAGTGTTAAGGTCTTTTCCACTGATCTGAAAGAAAGGTCAAAATTATCAGAAACTGTTGTTAAAACTGTTAAGACTCTTAAGGTCTTTTTGCACTGAGCTGATTCTATGATTCTATGAATTGTCTAATAATTCATGGATTCTTTAGCATAAAAGTAATGGAGGGTGAATTCTGAATGAAATAAATTTATACTGCAAGTGGGTCCTGCAAACTTGGACTACATTGTTCTGTACATCTCCCCAAAAGGAGATTAGAGTGTGGTGGGGGTCAGCTTCTTCTCTCTAGTATGAGGTGATAAGATGAGAAGAAACAGCCTGGAATCACACCAGAGGAGGATTAGTTTGGAGATTAGGAACATTTTCTTCACTGCAGGAGTGGTCAGGGGTTGGAACAGGCTGCCCAGGGAGATGGTAGAGTCACCATCCTTGGAGGTGTTGAAGAAAGGGGTGGGCATGGTACTTTTGGACATGATTAAATGGAAATGGTGGTCTTAGGCTGACGGTTGGTCTGGGTGATTTTGGAAGTTGTTTCCAGCAGAAGCATTTATCTGATTCTATGAAGCTTGCATTTGTCACTCAAAGCCTTGTATTTCATGTCTCATACAGGAATTACAAGATGAGCCTCATTCGTGGTAATCTGATATGTCAGAGTGTATAAGCATATAAGTATATGGCAGTCGTGAAACTGGGAGTAGTTCACCCAATACATGAATGCCTCCAAGTCATTTAGGCTACTCATATATGTTTAAAAAAGGCTTCAGTGTTCTGCTTTATTCTTCCTGATGCTCAAACATTCTGTAATTTCATAGAATCCCAGCATGGTGGGGATTGGAAATGGTTTCTGAAGATCCTCTGTTCCAACTCCCTTCCTAAAGCAGAGTCACTTAGAATAGGTGGCATGAGAATGTGTCCAAGCAGGTTTTGATAGTCTCTGGAGGAGACTCCACTAAGAGAATGAAACTCCACAACCTGGTCCAGGGCTCCAGCACCCTCACAGTAAAGAAGTTTTTTTCCGAGATGCATTAAGAAGAGTGTGTCCAGCAGATTGAGGGAGGTTCTCCTCCCACTCTGCTCTGCCCTGGTGAGTCCCCACCTGGAATATTGCATCCAGTTCTGGGCTCCTCAGTTCAAGAGGGACAGGGATCTACTGGAGAGAGTCCAAGGCAGGGCTACAAGAATGCTGAAAGGAGTGGAGCACCTCGTGATGAGGAGAGGCTGAGCACCTTGGGGCTGTTCAGTCTGCAGAGGAGAAGACTGAGAGGGAATCTGAGCAATATCTATCAAGAGCTGAGGGCTGGGGCTCAGGAAGGAAGGCACAGGGACAGCCTCTGCTCACTTGTGCCCTCACTTGTGGACAAGGGGCAAGGGATAGAAACTGTAGCACAGGAAGTTACACCTCAGCATGAAGAAGAAGTTCTTTGCTGTAAGGGTGACAGAGCAATGGCACAGGCTGCCCAGAGAGGTTGTAGAGTCTCCTTCTCTGGAACCTTTCCAGCCCTGCCTAGATGTGTTCCTGAACCACCTGCGCTAGATTCTCTGGCCCTGCTGTGGCAGTGGGGTTGGACTGGAAGCTCTCCAGAGAGAGCTCTCCCTTTGAACCCCTAATATCCTCTGGTTTTGTGATCCCTAAGTTCAAATGAAACATCTGATGCTGTAATTTACAGGTATTGTCCCTTGTCTAGACACTGGACACCACTGAAAAGAGTCCAGTCAAATCCTCATGACTCCTACTTTTCAAATCTTGCTGAGCATTGCTCAGATTCCCTCTCAGGCTGCTGTTCTTCAGACTCAAAAGCACCAGGGCTCTCAACATTTCCTCCTCACAGAGATGCCCTTAGCATCTTTGCAGTCCCCGTCTCACTTGAACTGGGGAGTGAAGGAATTCTTTTGTTAGCCTTTGCTCAGAATACTGAGAGACTGGTGCAAGGATGTTTTGAGTTTACAGGAACGAAAGCTGTGGGTACCGGGTGCCACTGAGCTGGTGGAAAACTGCTGCTAGGGCACAGATAGAAAACATGAAGGACTGAAGAGACATAAAGAGAAGACTCTTGGCAGATGTTTCTTTTAGAGATAATGAGTGTCTAGGAGCCAAGTAAAAAGAATGTAAGCTTTGTCCTGAATATGGAGTTGTGTCCTGATAAACTGTTGCTAGCCAATCACTGCTGTATACAGCTGCGATAACCAATTAATATTTGACACAAAGTAAAGGCTTTGGATTTTAGAGTATATAAGCTGGTGCTTTGCGCTCAATAAACGGACACCTTACTTGTATCAAGTAGCATCCCATCTCTCCATCGCTGTTAAATTGGTTCTCTGTTTGAGGACGAGAAACTGCCAGGGGAATGTTGCAGGCAGTGAGCCCCACAGCATAGGATAAACGGCTGGAAGAAGCAGGAAGACTGGCCGGTCCCTCTGGAAATAGAGGCAAAGCTGCACTTTTAATAACTAGTAAGAATTATGCATATTGTATATTTGTCAGATTCACTGCTGGGTTTGGTTTGTGTCAGAGCTGTTGTTACAAGAGAAGACACAAGTATTAAGTTCATCATTTTAGGGCTCACTCAGTTATTCCCTTTTTCATTTTCCACTTACTTATCTTACTGTAATCATTCCCACTCCATTTCTAAAGATTTAAGTCTGTTGCTGAAATTGGAGTTAAGAAGGTGGCCTTTTACAGTGAAGCAAAGTTATGAAAGAGCAAATGTTTGATATTGAAGAGTAAATGGTTCAATTTTTTTTTTTTTTAACATTTCTCTAAATTCTTACCTTTCAGTGCCCTGAAAGGTAAGGGGGAACTTAAAAGGCGATTGGGTGGAATCCCAAGAGAGACATTTATGCAATAATGGAGAGTCTTCTTAACAAACAGGGGAAGAAAATTCCCAGGCAAGATCTTAGAGGAGCCCAGAACTGTCTCCAGTACTTGAGATGTGGTCTTACTAGGTCAGAGCAGATGGGGAGAAAGAGCCCCTTTGACCTTTTGGTAAAAATCTTCTTCATGAACCCATTGAGAAACATCTTAAGCAATCAAGACATCACACTGTGTTCAAGAGCCATGTGCACAAGTTCCTGAGCTGGTGACAGAGCTCATTGAGTTGTGTGTTTTAATGATAGGACGAGGCACACAGAACACAAGAGAAATGATGAGCTAGGTGAACTGCCGAGAGACCAGCCCTGAGAAAAAGGACCTGGGCGTCATGGTTGATGGAAAGGTCAATATGAGCCTGTAGTGTGTACGCAGCCCAGACAGCAACTGTGTGCTGGGCTGAAGCAAGAGAAATGTGGCCAGCAGAGCAAGGGAGAGGATTCTGCCCCTTTGCTCTCCTGAGACCTCAGCTGGAGAACTGTGTGCAGTTCTGGAGCCCCCAACACAAGAAGGACATGGAACTGTTGGAGCCAGTCCAGAGGAGGCCATGAAGATGCTCAGAGGGCTGCAGCAGCTCTACTATGAGGAGAGGCTATGAGAGTTGGGACTCTGCAGCCTGGAGAAGAGAAGGCTTCCAGGAGACCTTGGAGTGGTCTTCCAGTAACTGAAGGGGACTACAGGAAGGCTGAAGAGGGACTATTGACAAGGTCTTGTAATGACAGGACAAGAAAGAGTGGGTTTAAAGTGGCAGAGGGGAGATTTCAAGTGGATGTTAGGAAGAAGTTCTTCACAGTGAGGGTCATGAGACACTGGCATAGGTTGCCCAGGGACATTGTGGCTGCTCTATCCCTGGAGGTGTTCAAGAACAGGTTGATGGAGGCCTTGAGTGACCTGTTCTGGTGAGAGGTGTCCCTAACTATGGTTTGGAACTGGATGAGCTTCCAATCTAACCCATTCTACGATTCTGTGATTCTATGATCTTAAGCAATCAAGAAAGCAGTCTTTATTCAAGAGCCACATGCACATATTTCTTAGCTGGTGAGAGGGCTCATTGAGTTGTGTGTTTTAATGATAGGACAAGTGTGTTGGTTTGAGCTAATTGGAGAATTTGAGTGAGAAATTAAACATACTGTGTCACTTCACCCAGTTTCACTGAGAGAGAAGAAAGAAGATTGTTTTGAGAACGTTCCCAAAACGTCCAGATAAGCCAGTGTGCTTGCGCAGTCAGTCGGCTCTGGGTCCATGCAGGCTTCAGCAGCTTCTTTCCTTTGTCTCTCTGCCTTTGAACTAATTCAGAGTAAAATCACTAAAACCATTCATTCATTCATTCATTCATTCATTCATTCATTCATTCATTCATTCCTGCCACTAATCTTTCTGACCCATCTTCAGCTTATCTGCAGCATCATCAAGTGGTGAGATAAAGCTGGGAGAAAGGGGGAAGGTGGTAGGGGGGTTTGGTTTCCCTCTCTTGGGGATTTTGGTCTCCAGGAGGGGTGTGGTGTCTGTATTCCTTTTTTTACTGTATATTTCTGTAAATATCTGTTATATCTTGTAAATATTTGCTTGTATATTTGCATTGCTGTAAATATAAAGCTTCATTTATTAACTTCCAGTGTGATTTTCTGAGTTTTAGCCGGGGTATCAAAAGGTGGGGGGGGGCGGGAAGGTCACTGCAAACCCACTACAACAAGGCACACAGAACACAGGAAAAGTGATGTGCCAGGTGAATAGCATTATTTTTAGCTGGAGTAAGAATGTTCATGCAGTAGGACAAAAAAAAAAAAAACAAACAAAAAAACCAGAGACAAATTGCAGGGAATGCTTATGAAATAGGTATTGAAAAGGAATATTTCCCTTTGTTGGAGCTTGCTTGTGCTTCTAGGGTTCTTCACATCTGATGTTTAACAGAATGTCAGTTCAAAGGTGCTTAAGACGGAAAGAAACTTTCCAAAATCTAAAGAATGGAAAGAAGAGTGAATAATGAGGAAATAGTTGTGTTGTGCCTCAACTCAAAGGTAAAGTTGAAAGCATTAATTTAAAAAAACCCACAAAAACCAAACAAAAAAACCCCCATGGGTAGCTAAAGGATAATCTCTGTACTTGGATGTGATCCTGAGTAAACTTTTACACCTAATTTATTTATTTATTTAATTGTTTCAATGTTTATTTATTTATTATTTGCCTGTGTCAGAGCCATAAGAATGTGATTTTCTCACCAAATTTTCCATGAATGTGTGCAAGTACCATGCATCCTGTACTGAAGGCAGACTTAAAGAGACTTCCCTACAGAGAATATTTCTCCTGAGAACACAGAATTTGTGAGAATGGCAGCAGAGATGGGGAAGGATCTGGACAACAGGGCTGGTGAGGAGCACCTCAGGTCTTCTCTTTTCTCAAGGCGCAGATAAAATTCCTGCTAATTCTGACTGACTTTTCCATATCTGAATCATTAACTTATTTATAGCAAAGGAAAGATAACATAAGAAAAACAAATTAAGTTGGACTCTTACAGTTTCTATCCCTTTTCTGTTCACATAATCACAAAAATCACAGAACTTTAAAGGTTAGAAGGGGCCTTCAGAGATCATCCAATTCAACCCCCCTGCCAAAGCAGGATCACCCAGGGTAGTTTGCACAGGAATTCATACAAGTGCATTTGGAAACGCTCCAGAGGAGATGCCACAACCTCTCTGGGGCTTGCTCCAGGGCTCCTGATGTTGAGCTTGCTCAGCTCCTCATGTTGAGCTGAAACATCCTCTGTTCCAGTATGGATCAATTGGTCCTTGTCCTATTGCTGCTGACCAGTGAAGAGAGATTGGCCCTAGCCACTTTGGTTCAGAAAAATGCTAAGGATCTCCCATCCTACAGGTAATGAACTGTATTTAGAAGCCATGTAAATTCACTGTAGTCAGGAAAGATATCTGGTGTAGACTTCTTTTGTTGTTGCATAGCATCACTTCACTTGGAAGAAACCTTTATGATCACCAAGTCCAACTATTCACCCAGCACTGCCAGGTCACCACTAAAACAAGTCCCTCAGCACCATATGTACATGGGTTTTAAATCCTTTGAGGGATGGTGAATCCACTGCTGCCCTGGGCAGGCTGTCCCTTCCCCTTTTTGGGGAAGAAATTATTTTGAATGTCCATCCTAGACCTCTCCATATTACACGCAAACTTGTTTCTTCCATTATTACTAGAGCTGTGCCTCCACAATGGCTTGCAAAAGACAAAACCAAGTGATGGGTACTGAAAAGGAGTTCAAGTGGATGATCTGTAGTCTGGATGATCAGGTAGTGGAGGTGGATCGGGAACTTGTTGAAGGAAAGAAGCCAGAGAGCCATGGTCAATGAGATGGAGTCCAATTAGAGGCCTGTGACTAGTGGAGTCCCACAGGGGTCAGTAGTGGGACCAGTTCTGTTCAATATATTCATCAATGACCTGGATGAGGGCACAGAGGGCACTTCCAGCAGGTTTTCTGATGGCACCTAACTGGGTGGAGTGGCTCCCACACCAGAAGGCTGTGCTGCCAGTCAGTCAGGTTGAATAGGCTGAGGGTTGGGCAGGAAGAAATGGAATAATATTCAACAAGGGCAAGTGTAGAGTCTGGCACCTGGGAAAGAACAAACCCAGATAGCAATATAGGTTGGGGACTGACCTGCTGGAAGGCAGTGAAGTGGAGAGGATTTGGGGGTCTTAGCTGATAGGAGGTTGATCATGAGCCAGCAATGTGCTCTGGTGGCCAGGAGGTCCAATACCATTCTGGGGTGTATTAGAAGAGCTGTCGTTAGTAGGTGAAGACAGGTTCTCCTGCCCCTCTATTCTGCCCTGCTGAGGTTGCATCTGGAGTACTATGTCCATTTCTGGACCCCCCCCCAAGTTCAAGAGGGACATAGAACTGCTTGAGAGTGCAGAGCCACAAAGCTGCTGAATGGAATGGAATACCTCTGATGTGAGGAGATCCTGAGGGATCTGGGGCTGTGCTGCTAGAAGAGGAGCCTGAGAGGTGACTTCATCAATGTTTATAAATATGCGCAGGGTGGGTGCCCAGGGGCTGTAGCCAGGCTCTGCTGGATCATGCCCAATGACAGCACAAAGGGCAGTGGTGGAAGCTGAGGCATAGGAAATTCCATGGAAACATAAGGAGGATTTTTTTTTTTTCCCTGTGAGAGTGACAAAAGGGTGGAAGAGACTGACCAGGGGTCTTGCAGAGTTTCCCACTCTGGAGACATTCAAAACACACATGGATGTGTTCCTTTGTGACCTATTGTAGGTGCTTCTGATACGGCAAGGGGGCTGGACTGGATGAGCTTTGGAGGTCCCTTTCAGACCCTGAAATTCTGTGATTTTGTGATCTTTTAGGTAGGAGCTAGCTAAACAATCAGAGTGAAGATTCAAGGTGCATTGAGTGCTTTTCTGATTCAAAGATACTTACTCGTTTCAGCTGCTGTAGTAATTTAGGCTTGCCAAAAAGAAAGCTGAATTTTAAGGTTTAAGTTATTTCCACAATAAACTCTTTCACAGCTTTTCTATACGTCTGGAAGTATCATCAAACTGAAGTAGGTGGAGGTTCAGCTCAGCTGCTATCTGGAAGGCAGACTTGGCACATATGTTCTTCTCTAGAAATGCTATTTAAGTATTAAAGGTTATGTATTTTTTCCAGCACCCTCTCCCAGATTATTATACTTTCGTCCCTGATTGCACAAATAGCACACTAATTTTCATCAAGTTACTAATTTCTCTTTTCTCCTTCTCTGGAGACTTTCAAAACTCACCTGGACTTTGTGATCTTGTATAACCTTATCTAGGCAAACCTGCCTCAGCAGGGGGGTCGGACTTGACAACTGAAGGAGATGGGGCTCTTTAATTTGAAAAACAGGAGGCTGAGGGCAGCCACAACAACACCAAGAAATGCTACAGGCTTGGGGCAGTGTGGCTGGAAAGTTGCCTGGCAGAAAAGGATCTGTGGGTTGTAGTGGGCAAGCAGTTGAATATGAGGCAGCAGAGCACCCAGGTAGTAAAGAAAGCCCCTGGCATCCTGGCTGGGATCAGAAATGCTGTGTCCAGCAGGAGCAGGGAGGTGATTGTCCCCTTGGACTCTGCTCTGGTGAGGCCACACCTCGAGTGTTGTGTTCATTTCTGGGCAACTCATTTCCAGAGAGAAATTGAGAATAAATCTGATGAGAAGCATCTGAAGGGGGTGGGAATGAGTTAGTGTGAAACAGAGGAGGCTGAGGGCAGACCTCAATGCTGTCTACAAGTTACCTGAAAGGAGGATGTGGAGACATTGGTGCTGGTCTCTGCTCACAGATAGTTAGTGATAGAACAAGAAGAAATGGCCTCAAGCTGCAGCAGGGCATGTTTAGACTAGACAGTTGGAAGGATTTTTTTCCAAGCAAGAGTGGACAGGCATTGGAATGTGCTGGCCAGGGAGGTGGAGGAGTCACCAACCCTGGGCATGTTTAAAGGCAGTTTGGATGTGCTGCCTGGGCTTATGGTTTAGGGTGCACCTTGTAGAGTAAAGTTCTGGGTTAGACTGGGAGATCCTGAGGCTCTTTTCCAACCTGCATGTTTCTGTGATTCTGTTATTCTGTGATCTCTACAGTCCTGTGATTGATTCTGATGCAGATTCTTTTTGGTCACCTGTGAATATAGAGTCTGCTATATTGGGCAAACTTTCAACAGCATTTAAGAGAATTAAAGATTCCTAGCAGAGCTTTGCATAACTAGGACTTAATAAGAAATAATGTGGTTGAATGTGTTCACCTCCACTGACTGTAGTCAGGCATGTGTTGACCTGACAGGCTGAGACAGTTGGGTCTGTTCAGCATGGAAAAGAGGAGGCTCCAGGGAGACCTTAGAACTGCCTCCCAGTAGCTTACAAGGGTCTAGAGGAGAGCTGGGCAGGGACTTTTTATAAAGGCTTGGCTTTGAGGTGGAAGAAGGGAGATTTAAATGATCTTTAAGGTCCCTTTCAACATAAACCATGTCATGTTTTGTGCTCCCCAGTTTAAGAGGGACAGGGATCTGCTGGAGAGGGTCCAGCAGGATGATTAGGGAACTAGAGCACATGTCTTATGAGGAGAGGCTGAGAGACCTGAGGCTTTTAGTTATGTGAGGGTTGGGTGTCAGGACTGGGGAGACAGGGTCTCAGAGCTCCCCTGTGTGGTGGTTTGGGAGTTCCCCACCCCACAACATACTTTGAAATAACCCAGGCTAGACTCAGACAGCTGTAAGTTAAGGAAATGAAGCTTTATACTTACAGCTTTGCACAATATACAAGCAGATATTTACAATATATAACAAATATTTACAGATATATACAGTGAAAATGTAATACAGACCACACCCCTCCCAGACATCAGACTCCCTAAGAGGGGTTTTCAACCACCCTACCACCTTCCTCCACTTCCCAATCTTATCTCACTGTGTGTCTTATGTGCCAGATAAGCAAAGGTAGATTGGCCAGGGGGATTAGCAGCAGGAAAGTAGTTAGTGAAGTCACTCAAATCCAGCTAAGAAGGCAGGGAGAGAGATGCAGCAGCCAGCATGGTGAGCAGCAGTCTGTCTTATCTTTTGTTTGGATTCTAAATTTATACCATTTCAGTAACCTGAGTGAAGTAGAACCAAATTTTGTTTTCCTTTGTCAGCCTATAGTCTAATTTCTCATTCAAATCCTCCAATTAGTTCAAACCAGCACACCCAGAAAGATTTTTGTGAGAGACTGAAGGCTCTCCTTCATTTTGAATCAATGAAGATAAGGATTGCTGTCTCTTTTCCCCAAACTCAGACAACATTCCTGGCTGAACATTTAAGGAATGCAAATTATCAGAGATACAGCACTTTGCTGATGCTCTGAGAGAAATGCCTGCCAAGGGAAGAGCCCAGGAAGAAGAATCCAGGAAGAAGAACCAAAGAAGGAAGAACCCAGGGAGAAGAACTCAGGAAGGAAAACCCAAGGAACAACAACTCCACGAGCTAGAAGATGGACTCCTGATGAGTGCCATGGAGCATCCCTGGACCACGCACACCTCTCTTTCACCCCCCCCGTCTCTGTCTGATGGTAATATAATCTCTGCTTGTCTCCCTCCACTGCTCTTTTCCTCCTAATTTCTCCATTGTTCCCTCCCTCTCTCTCTCTGAGGAAGGAATTAGGGAACAGGAACTGTTCTTCAGGGAAGCACAGGAACAGTTTCTTGCTGTGTGACATCAGGGAAACAAGTGGTCTTCCTCCAGATTCTGCGGTAGCTGTGGGTTCTGTTGGACACCTGTTGGTACTGAGGTAGCTGGGAAAAAACTCAGAACAATGGAAAGAAACTATTATACAAGAACTATATTACAGAGAGCTGCTTTCTGACTTGGGTTTTAACCCTTTGTAGCCAGAGTGAGGTTTCTCTGACACTGAATGTCACCACTCTAAACCATGACCCAATATGGCAACCAGGGCCTTCTGCAGAGACTACACCTCTTATGGGTTTTCCCCCACCAGGAGCAGGAGTAACCCACACGGTTTTCCCCAAGAGACTCCTTTCACAGACTATGAGAACCCCATCCCCTCGTCTATAGGCAATAGGGAAGACTGGGCAGGACCAGCCCAATTGACTGATGCCCTGGTGTTCAACAGCCAGGTGGCTTCAGCTAAGTGTTTCTCCCAGTTCCTGAAGGTTCCACCTCCCATAGCTTTCAGGGTGGTTTTAAGGAGGCCATTGTGGCATTCGACCTTCCCTGCAGCTTGTGCATGGTATGGGATATGGAACATCCACTCAATCCCATGCTCTTTTGCCCAGTTGCCTACCAGGTTGTTCTCGAAATGGGTCCCATTATATGACTTGTGTCTCCACAGAATATGCCTCTCCAGGCCTAGAATGGTGTTATGGGCCTTGGCATGAGGTACTGGGTAGGTTTCCAGCCACCCAGTGCTTGCCTCTACCATGGTCAGAACATACTCCTTGCCAGTACAAGAGCGAGGCAGAGTGATGTAATCTATCTGCCAGGCCTCCCCATACTTGTACTTGGACCACCTCCCTCCATACTACAAAGGCTTCATGCACTTGGCCTGGTTTAAGGCCACGCAGGTGTCACACTCATGGATGACCTGTGCTATGGTATCCATGGGAATGTCCACTGACCTGTCCCTAGCCCATTGGTACGTACCATCTCTCCCCTGGTGACCAGAAGAGTCATGGGCCCACCTTGCTAGGAACAGTTCACCTTTGTGCTTCCAGTCCAAGTCAATATGGGATATCTTGGCAGATAGGTCAGCTTGGTGGTTGTGGTGTTCTTCTTCAGTGGCTCTGCTTCTTGTGATGTGAGGTCTGATGTGTCAGATCTTCATGGGCATTTTGTCCAGGTGGGCAGAAGTGTCCTGCCAGAGGTCAGCAGCCCAAATAGGTTTGCCTTTCCTCTGCCAGTCATTTCACTTCCACTCCTTCAGCCACCCCCATAGGGCATTTGCCACCATCCACGAGTCAGTGTAGATGTACAGCACTGGCCACTGTTCTCTCTCTGCCAGGTCTGGGGCTAGCTGGATCACTTTTACTTCAGCATATTGGCTGGATTCACCCTCCCCATCTCTTGCCTCTGCAACTCTACATGTAGGGTTCCAGACGGCAGCCTTTCATCCCCTCTTACTGCCCTTAAGATGGCAGGACCCATCTGTGAACAGGGTGTACTTCTTCTCTTCCTCAGGAAGGTCATTGTATGGGGGAGCTTCTTCAGCCTGGGCCACTGACTTCTCTTCTGGGGGTATTCCGAAGTCAGTAGCCTTTGGCCAGTTGCTGATGACCTCTACTATGCCAGGGCAATCAAAGCTTCCCATCCTAGCACTCTGGGTTATCAGAGCGGTCCATTTGCTCCAGGTGGCATCTGTGGCATGGTGTGGAGTGGAGCCCTTCCCTTTAAACATCCAGGTTAAAACAGGGAGCCTGGGAGCTAGAAGAAGTGGCACCTCAGTCCCAATTACCTCAGAAGCAGCTCGAACTCCCTCATAGGCAGCGAGGATTTCTTTCTCAGTGGGGGTGTAGTTGGCTTCGGAGCCTTTGTACGCTTTGCTCCAAAACCCGAGTGGGCAGCTTCATGTCTCTCCTGGAGCTCTTTTATCACAAGCTCCAGATGGGTCCATTCTCACCAGTGGCTGTGTAGAGGATGTTCTTGATCTCTGAACCAATTTGAACTGGTCCAAAGACCATAGCATGGACCACTTCTCACTTTATCTGGCCAAATGCTGCCTGCTCTTCAGGTCCCCACTCAAAGTTGTTTCTTTTTCGGGTTAGATTGAATAGAGGTTTCATGATTTGACTATACCAGGGAGTGTGCTTTTTCCAGAAGCCCACAAACCCCAAGAAGTACTGTGTTTCCCTCTCGTTGGTGGGCTCCACCATAGTGGCTACCTTATTAACCACTTCCATAGGAACACGGTGGTGGCCATCCTGCCATTGAACTCCCAGAAACTGGATTTCTCTGGCAGGTTCCTTCACTTTGCTTCTCTTGATAACAAAACCGGCCTCTAACAGAACGTTGATGATCTTCTTGCTTTTCTCAAAGACCTCCTCTGCTATGTTGCCCCATATGATGATGTCATGGATGAATTGCAAGTGCTCAGGAGCTCCACCCTTCTTAATTTCACAGCACAGAAATCTGTAACAACAGGTCTTGCTCCTCTGACAGAGATCATGTTAATCTCTGGCCTCCGGACCTTAACAATTGTGGAGTCTCCTTCTATGGAGACTTTCAAGGCCCATCTGGATGCATTCCTCTGTGACCTGATCTAGGTTGTATGGTCCTGCTTTAACAGGGGAGTTGGACTCAATGATCTCTTTTGGTCCCTTCCAACCCCTAACATCTCGAGATCCTATTACCCTCTGATATTTCTATGATTATTTTTGAAAGTGTGTATTAAGGACAGCTGACAAAATATCGCACAAATGTTCTCTCGTTAGGTCCTATTCATGCTTCGGTACTTCATTAAATGTCTCGCTGTCTGGTTGAGCATCTGCTCAGATACCTTTCTGGCTTCATGGATTTTGCTGAATGAAGATCCACGTACACATCTATCACAGTTCTGATAATCTTTCTAACAATGTAGTTTAGGTAGATCAGTCTGTAGATGTTTAAACTTCCCTGGAAAATGGTACTTGTATCAGCAGACACAGGATCTCACAGGCTCACAGGAAGAACCTCTGGAGAGCTTCCAGACCAACCCCCCTGCCACAGCAGGACCAGAGAATCTAGAACAGGTGGCACAGGAACACATCCAGAGCTGGAAAAGCTCCAGAGAAGGAGACTCCACAACTTCTCTGGATGGGCTGTGCCACTGCCCTGTCACCCTTACAGCAAAGAAGTTCTTCCTCCTTTTGAGATGCAACTTCTTGTGCTGCAATTTCCATGCCTAGCCATTGTGCTATGCCAGGGCACGAGTGAGCAGAGGCTGTCCCTGTCCCTTGTCCTGTCCCTTCCTTCCTGACCCCCAGCTCTCAGGTCTTGATAGACATTGCTCAGATCCCCTCTCATCTTTCCTCTCTGCAGACTGAATAGGCCCAGGGATCTCAGCCTCTCCTCATCAGGCAGTGCTCCGGGCTCTTCAGCATTCTTGTAGCCCTGTGTTAGACCCCTGTCCTCCAGAACTATAATGTGGTCAAGATGGAATTTGTCTGAAGGAAGGATGTGACTAGAGTTGAAGTATATGTTGTGGTGGACCTGACAGGGTCAGAACAGGCCTATACATATGCTGGCTTGCCCAGACATGTTTTTCTGTTCTCCTTCCTTCTGTTTTGGAGAGAATCAACTGCAGGAAAAAAGGACAAAAGACATGGAGCCATGGAGTCTGAGCACTCTGGCTTACACAACTTGTTTTTCTCCTGTTTTCATCCATGGTAAACAAGGTGCACACACTTGCCTTGTGCTAAGCTTGTGCTAGGCCTATACTCTCCTAAAATATGGGCATAGTAAGCCTATGGTTTCATCCAAATATGGTAAAGATTGGCTTACCAGTCTCAGGCATTGATATAAAAACAGATAAGCAGGTAACAAAACATGCTTTTGCTGTTTTTCTGTGCTTTTCTGTATTTTGTGTTCTACTGTATCCGTGCCTGTGATGCCTACCAGCAATGCTAATGCCTTATTATATATAGCAATATAAGCTACATTCCAGCCTGGAACTGCTTTGTGTTTACCAGGAGCAACTCTAATTGCTTTAACTCAATAGCTGCATATAACAGACAGCGTGACACATCTGCTGAGACACATCACGAGATGTCTGCCTGTATCTCCTAAGACAAGCAAGCCCTGGAGGCACACAGATAGTCAAAAGCCAGGAGCAGGTCAGAAACTTTCTGCACCTCCTTTCCCCCAGCAGCCTGTAGAGACAGGAAAGGAACTCTGAAATCTCAGCAGCGGCCAGTGACCAGACTAGCCAGAGTACTGTCTCAATTTATTCCTAGCCTCGCAAACCAAGAAATAATATTTGTGAGTAAATACCTTAAGGTTTTGTCATTTCCTAGCCTTCTGCCTAAGTGGAAAGGGGCCTGAGTCCCTCTAGAGGCCAAGCGGATAGCTAACTCAAAGAAAACTGCTCTTCCAGTTAACTGATTTCAATGGGATTTATTTGTTTATGTATATTGGTAGTTATCACTAGACCTAGCTATTATTTATGTAATGTGTTTCATTACCCTTACAATTGAACCAGGTTATTATTAAAATTAGTGGTCAGGGGTGGAAAAGTTTGAATATTAAAATTAATAAGCAATATTAATTTTGAAAAATCATCTTGCATTGATTAATCAGACCCCCATTCCATCTGAATTTATTGTGGGCAATTAACGAGGCAGGAATTATAAAATATCTAGTTTTTACAATTTCTAAAAGCCCTGCCTGCAATCTATGTACAAACTAGTTTAAATTTGGGTTCTAATTAGTTCAGAAAAATCTTCACAAGGATGCTTTTCAAACAATTTAGACAAATCATAAAATTGGAAAAGGTTTGGGCATAAAACAGCTTTGCCCTACTTACAAATGAAAGGCACTGCGGAGTCTGTGCTACTCATGGCAGTGGAGTAGGAATTTTGAAGTGGTTCCTTGGCTCCTTTGCAGGAGTGTCTTTCGTGGCAGCTTCTGGAGCTGTGAATTACGATCCATCAGTGGATCCAAGTGGTATAGAGTCCAATGCCCACCAAAGTCCAAAATTACTGTAGATATGGCTTTCATGAAGCCAAGATTGTGAAGCAAAGTAGGGAAAAGCCGGAGTGCTCTGTGGTGTTCCCACAAACGACAGCAGTTTACCACAGAGACAGGTCCCTCCAGCAGGAAGCCAGGATGCAACAGTGCAAAAGTGGGGACCTTGCACTTTCTTGTCACCGTTCTTCCAGATGCTCCTCAAGATCCAACTCAAGGTCTGACTCAAAGCCCAGCTAGACAATATGTCCAGTTGCCATATGTCCAGTTGCCAGCTGGGGCGATTTGTTTCTTCCCTGTTCAAGCCCACGGTAGGTGGGAGAAGGAACTTCACACCTACTTCTTTCCACATTCCTCAATGACAGAGATGGGGGGGAAGGAAAATAATTTTGCTCCCTATTCAAACCTCCGGTGGGTCAGGGACTTGGGTGCACCCTGCCACACCATTACAGTATAATAATTGCATGGATGGATGTTTAATGGTGAAAAAGGAAAATGGTTTTATAGAAAATAAGATTTAAAAAAAACCAAAAAAACCAAAAAAAACCAACACACAACACAAAACCAAAACAAACCCCAATTCTCAGGATTTTGGCATAGCTTAGCAATGAAGCATGGCAGAGTCAAAGATTATGTTCTCATGGACCTGTTGCAGAGACAGGATATCATAGGTATTTATAGTGATCAGGAAAGAGGGTGACAAGTAATGTTTCATGAGTCAGAGCATTTTTTAAACTCTGTTCATGTAGATATCAAAGAATAACAATTATGACTACGTTCTGGAAAATTTTTTGGACAGAAAAAAATGAGACTGAGGCATTTGGGAGTAACTCCCAGAGAAAAATGAAATTAATCTGTGTCAATAGGTGACATAAATCCAGACTAGAAAAACAACAGACTATGTGGTGAGTTGACCTTGTCCAACAGCTCAATTCCCACCCTGCCTTTTACTCATTGCTCTATCCTGGGAGGTGAAAGGAAAGGAAAATTTAAGGAAGGCAGAAAGAGTTGCAGGTTGAAACAGTGGCAGCTTATTAAGGAAAGAAGCAAGATCCAGCACAGGAAGAAAGAGGTGGTGAGCATTAATCCCTTCCATCAAAGTCAGAAAGAAATCTGGAGGAGAATCCATAGTAGCTGGAGGAGAATTCCCAGCACCTCTAAAGTGAAGGAAGCAGGAATAATTAAGAAATAACACAGAATGGCAACTACACGGGGGTAAAGACTCCTGCAATGAGCATGGAGAGGTTTAAGTAGAAGGCTCTATGAAGCTTTAGTTAAGCACAGTTTAAAGTAACTAGAATAAGTAGGACAAAATCAGTCTAGGTGGAAATTACAAAGTATGTGTCCCAGGTTGGGAACTATAGGGTTGCAAATTCTCTAGGGACTAGAAAATAATGGTGATTCAATCCCATAATTCTACTATCTCTTTATAAGCTCATGGCAAGGCCAGCTCGTTCTCCTTTCCTCCCCGTCCAGCCGTGTCTGGGCAAGAGCTGTGTTATCAGGACAAAACATGTAAGGGGTAGGCCTGTTTTGGAGCCTATGGATGGCAGAAGCATCGTGGGGCAGGGGGGGAGGATTGGAGCACTGGCGATTATAGATTTAGTTTTGGGATGCAGGCAGAATTCAAGGGGCTTGCTATGATTTCTGTATCTGCTCTGTAACTTCCTTTCTGTATCTTCCTTTCTGTATCTTCCTGGATCGTTCATCCAAAATATAATTCTGTTCTCTCTCCAATTCAGTTGAGAGCTTCATTCTGGTGGCAATAAAACCACAACAGAATCAATTGGTGGCCCGTGCGGGGAATGAAAGTTACTGGTTTGAATAGTTTCAATTGGGGAAAAATACAGAATTAAAGCTTAGGAAAAATGGTGCCTTTTGTTGGGATTGTAATGGAGAGCTGGAAGCAAGTTCAGGCAGATGTTACAGAGTTGGGGCCATGACTTGCGGTGTATATGTTTATGCTCATCCTGATCGAGAGTGTTGTCTTGTTGTCTGCAATAGTCTGGATCATTAGAAACTGCTGTGTGCTTTTGAACTCACTCCCTGGGCTGAAGTGGCAGAGGAGTGAGAGGGAAGTCTGCAGAGAGGAAGCACTTGTCCCTCCTACCAATGGCCGGTGGCTCGTGGTGGCCATGGAGGCATGGAGAAAAGCAACTTGGACAAGTGAGCCTCTCCCATCTTGGGTGACAAAGTGGGGAGAAGCAAGCAGCAGGTGGCAACTTGAAAAGTTTGAGGTACTTCAGGATGATCCAGGTCTGCCATCTCCCCAGCAGCCACAGTTAGACCTGGCCCATGGCATGGTGCTGAGTGGCACCACATGGGTTGAGCTGGGCAGGTGGGGTAGAGTGCAGCTGGAGAACCTGTTCATTTCTCCCCTTCCCAATGCAAATTCATAGGCAGTGGAAATGCAAGTGGCTGTGGGTGTGGAAATGCAGGTGGCTCTGGCTATGCCAGTAGCTCCGGGCAGCGTTACAAAGATGGCACCACATGGAAGCAGGGCATTCTTTGTTGGAGGGCTCATTGAAGTGGCAGCTATGGTGCAGGTCATCGCCATCCTCTTGCTGGACACAGACACTCCTCACTCAGGGGAGGAGCTGATGATGCCGCAAGAGTATTCATTCAGATGTTTTAGTGGTAAGAGGTAAATAGGATCACCTACGGAAAGACCAGAAGAGGCTCAACAAGGGAGAGCACTGTCCTGGTTTGATCTAGACCAGAGCTCATCTGGATCAGGAAATTTAGTGCACCCTCAGTAAATCTGCAGATGACAACCATCTGCAGATGGGTGGGAGTGTGGATCTGCTTGAGGGTAAGAAGGCTCTGTAGAGGGACCTGGACAAGCTGGGTCGAGGACAACTGTTTGAGATTCAACAAGGCCAAGTGCTGGGTACTGCACTTGGGTCAGAAAAACTCCATGAATGCTCCAGACTTGGGGCAGGGTGATTGGAAAACTGCACATCAGGAAAGAACGTGGGAGTGTTGCACAACAGCCAAAAATATACCCAGGTGCTCCAACAGCATCCTGGAATGCATCAACAAAAATGCAGCCAGCAGGACCAGGGACATCATTGTGTCCCTGTACTCTGCATTAGCAAAGTCAGATTTGGGTACAAGAAGGACATTGAGATGCTGGAGTGTGCCCAGGAAAGGGCAACAAAGATAGTGATGGATGTGGAGAACAGGGCTGGGGAGGATTACCTGAGGGAGCTGAGGTGTTTAGTCTGGAGAAGAAGAGACTCAAGGAGAGATCTCATTGCTCTCTACAGCTCCCTGAAAGGAGGTTGCAGTGAGGTGGGGTTGGGCTCTTCTCTCTAGTATCAGGTTATAGATTGAGAGGAAATGGACCGAAGTAGTGCCGGGGAGGTTTAGTTTGGGTAGTAGAACAAATTTCTTTGCTGCAAGTGGCCAGGAATCGGAACAGGCTGACCAGGGTAGGTGGTGCTCAAGAAACCTGTGGGCATGGCACTGTGGGGCATGGCGCTGTGGGGCATGGTTTAATGGCCATGGTGCTCAGTTTGATGGTTGAACTGCATGATTTTAGAGTTCTTTTCTGGCGCAAACAGTTCTATGGTTGTCACATTCATATAAGCCATCAAAATAACTTTACAGGTATGGGGATCGCCTTGTTTTCATGGGACATTGGATCCAAAGCTCAATTTCTGTAATTCCTAATAAAACTTAATATGCAACCCAAACGTTAAAGCATTTTGTAATAAAAATATTTTTGTGATCTATAACTGCCTGTAAAGGGAATACAGTCAGCAGGATTGGGATCATAGAAGGGTCTGTGTGGGAAGGGACCTCCAGATATCATCCAGTCCAATCCCCCCTGCATTCAGCAGGGATATCCTCAGTGAGAGCAGGTTGCCTAGAGTCCTGTCCAGCCCTTTTCCACAAGGTTGCTTTCTATCACCTCCTTCGCCAGCCTGTATTGACAGTGAGGATCGTTTTGGCCCAAGTTTCAGTCTTCATATATAATAGCAAAAACTTCTGGAAATGTAAGGTTTTGATTGACTTTGAAAGGATGTATCTGCAAACAAGATTAGCTTTTTCAGGCTGCATTCAAACAAGAATCTCATGATCTTCTATAAGGTGAAATGAAAGGTCAGGTACTTGTGTCAGGCCAATCCTTGATATCAACACAGGGTGGGGGGATGACGAAATTGAAAGCAGCCCTGCAGAAAAAGTCTTGGGGTTACTGGTGGACGAGAAGCTAGAAATGAACCAACAATAAGCACTTGCAGCCCAGAAGGCCAATGCCACTCTGGGCTGCATCAAAGGAAGGGTGGCCAGCACACAGAGAGAGGTGATTCTGCCAATCTGCTCTGCACTGAGGAGACCACACATGGTGTCCACCTTTGGGGCCCTCAACATAATAAGGATGTGGACCTGCATAAGCATGTCCAGAAGAGGGCCAAAAAGATTATCAGAGGGCTGAAGCACCTCTGCTACAAAGACAAGCTTGAGACAGTTTTTGGGTTGTTCAGCCTGGAGAAGAGAAGCATCCAAGGAGACCTTATAGTGGCCTTCCAGTACCTGAAGGTGGTCTGCAGGAAGGCTGGTGAGGGACTGTTTAGAAAGGGCTTGTAGTGATAGGGCAAGAGAGCAGAGTAGATTTAGGTTGGACATAAAGAGGAAGTTCTTCACAATGAGAATGCTGAAATACTGGAGCAGGTTCCCCAGGGTGATGGTTGAGGCTCCATCCCTGGAGACCTTCAGGGTCAAACTCCACATGGCCCTGAGCAGCCTGATCTAGTTGGAGATGCCACTGTTGACTGCAGGGGGATTTGGACAAGATGACCTTTGAGAGCCCTTTCCTACCAGATGCATTCTGTGATCAGCAGTTACAACAGGCTGATAATCAGTAAGTTACTGACAGATAAGAGCCAGGGGAAACATCGCTTGCAAGCAAGTGCATGAGCAGCAGCATTCGGGCTTCTGGGATGTCCTGGCCATACATCACAGAACTCTGAACCCAGATATGCCAAGAGCCTAGGTAGCTGGGTTGGAGTGGCACCAATTAGGACCATCACAATGGTGCGGTTCTTGGTGGGGACGCCTGCCTTAAGAATATGAGTGCCAGCCAGCCCTGCCTTCTATGCAGCTCAGGAGTTTTTCTGGTCAGTTGGATAGGGTGAGTATAACGTGCTCTTTGACCAACAGAGTTACTCGGCATTCCTTGTTACATACCTTTCTCTCTATGATTCTGTATCTGAGCTATAAGCATTGCAGTATCCAGTATACCTTTCTCTTTATGAATCTAGTATTTGAGCTACAATAAAGTGTTGAAACTGTACCCAGAGGGAGGTACACATTTGTGAGTGTGTTCCCTGGTCCCCAAAGATCTCACTGGAACAACTATGCATCCAACAGAAGATAGAACTACTGAAGTGTTTTGGGGTTGAGCATCAGCTGTGTCAGGTTGCTGTTTCTTCTGAAGGTCTCTGTACATTCATAAAGCTTACATTAGAGCCTAGGCTAATTGGATTTCCCCACCATTTTTAATCACCTTTGAAAAGCCAGGTTGAATTCTCATCTGGAGCTACACCAATTTATTAATTTATAATCAAATGGGGTAAATGACAAAAGGGATTTAATCCTTGTGATTTATGGTCATATAGATCAGACAAGAAAACACTTGTTCTCTGGAATCATTGAATTGGAACTGATTTGAGCTGTTAGCAGAACCATTTTCTAACATTCCCATGCAGGGTACAGAAGCACTGGGATCTTTCCTAAGTGTGCAACTGCTTGCAGCATTTGCAAACTGGAGCTTACCAATAGATAAGTGCATCAGTCTTGTTCAATGTATTCATCAGTGACTTGGAAGAAGGAAAAGAGTGGAGCCTCAGCAAGTCTAATGATGATACCAAAACCTCAGGCTGTGCTGCCATTCAGGACAGGCTGGAGAGTTGGGCATGATGTATCCTCATGTAGTTCAAACAGGGCAAGAGCAGAGTCCTGCACCTGGAGATGAATAACCTCCTGCACTGGTACAAGCTAGGGGCTGGGCTGCTGGAAAGCTGCTGTCTAGTAAAGAGCCTGGGAGTGGTGGTGGTGAAGTTCACCAAGAAGCAGCATTGTGCTCTCATGGCCAAGAAGGCAAATGGTATCCTGGGGTTCATTAAGGAAAGTGTGACCAGCAGGCCAAAGGAAGTTCTCCTCTCCAGCTCCTCTGCCCTGCTAAGGTTGCACCTGGAGTACTGGGTCCAGTCCCAAGCTGCACAGACCAAGAGAGACAGGGAACTATTGGAGAGGGTTCAATGGAGGACCATGAAGATGATGAAGGGGCTGGAGTATCTCTCTTATAAGGAAAGGTCGAGAGACTTGGGGCTGGTCAGCATGGGGAAGCCTGAGAGAGTGTAGTGGTTTGGCAGTTGCCTGCACCCCACACCTTGAAATAACCTAGGCTAGGACTCAGTCGGATGGAAATTGATAAATGAAGTTTTATATTTACAGCTATACACAGTATACAAGCAGATATTTACAATGTATAACAGATATTTACAGATATATACAGTAAAAAAAAAAAGGTAATACAGAAACACCACAGCCCTCCCAGAGATCAAAATCCCTAAGAGGGGTTTCTAACCACCCCTACCACCTTCCCCCCCTTCCCCAATCTTATTTCACCATCTGTTAATGCAGCAGACAGGCAAAGGTAGATCGGCCAGGGGGTGTTAGCAGTAGCAAAAGAAGTTAGTGGAATTATTCAGAATCAGCTACAAAAGGCAGGGAGAAAGGAGCCATGCAAGAGCAGTCACGTCCCCAGAGAGGTCTGAAGCGGTCTCACTTATCTATATTTGGGTTACAACTCTTAAAACATTTTTTTTTTCTTAGTAAAACTGTGAGTGAAGTAGCATCATGTGTTTTCATTTCTCAACCTATAGCCTAATTTCTCATTCAAATCTTCCAATCAGTTCAAACCAGCACAGAGAGGATCTTCTCTATGTTGATAAATAGATAATAGCCAGCAGTCATGAGTATGTGGCTGTGCTGTTTCAGACCTGTGACAGGACAAATTAGAACGCAAGACCTTTCACTTCAACTTCAGCAAAAACTGCACAATCCCAAGCACAACTCCAGGCTGGGTGGTCAATTGCTGAGAGCAACCCTGAGTAAAAAGAACCTGGGGGTCTGGACTGATGAAAAGCTCAACAGGGAGCTCACAGTGTGTGTGCAGCCCAGACAGCAACCATGTGCTGGGCTGCAGCAAGAGCAGTGTGGCCAGCAGGCAAGGTGGGGGATACTGCCCCTTTACTCTCCTGAGACCCCATCTGGAGTACTGTGTACAGTTCTGGAGCCTCCAGCACAGGAAGGACATGGAACTCTTGGAGAAAGTTCAGAGGAGGCCACAAAGATTCTCAAAGGGCTGCAGCAGCTCTGACGACAGGCTGAGAGAGTTGAGGCTCTACAGCCTAGAGAAGAGAAGGCTTCAAGAAGACCTTGGAGTGGCCTTGCAGTATCTGAAGGGGGCTTACAAGAAGGCTGGGAAGGGATTATTGACAAGCTCTTGCAATGACAAGATGAGGAGGAATGGGTTTAAAGTGGCAGAGGGGAGATTTAAATGGGATGTTAGGAATAATTTCTTTGCAGTGAGGGCAGTGAGACACTGGCACATGTTGCCCAGGGAGGTTGTGGCTGCTCCCTCCCTGGAGGTGTTGAAGGCCAAGTTGGATGAGGCCTTGAGCAACCTGTTCTAGTGGGAGGTGTCCCTGCCTATGGTGGGGGGTTGGAACTGGATGAGCTTTGAGGTCCCTTCCAATCTAAACTATTCTATGGTTCTATGATTCTAGGTCATTTCTAGACCAACCAACCAAACAAACAAAAGGCAAGCAGTGAACCTAGGTTTAGTTGGTTTTGCAGTTCAGAGCTTGTATCCTGTGTATCTAGCATATCACAGGATGAGGAATTCTGTTCTCTTGCTTGTTTTGCTTGAAATCTTGACCTCATTTTCTGCATTGGCCATCAGCAGGGTTACATAAACATCTCTGACCCTTTGGTCAGGTCTAGTCCAATTAAATTTACATAGCACTAAAAGCTCAGCTTTTGGGTTTCATTTGTCTGGCTAAAATTAACTGGCAGGCTTTAGCAGATCCTATTAGGTGAACAGATTTCTGCTGCCTGCATTTTGGCAATATTAATGCAGAAAATGGCACAGTTAGTTGATGCATCACCTCCTTCATACCTTCTGCCCTTTGTGCACCCTCTAGCTGACTTGAGACATTTCTGCCTGTCATTAAAGCACTCAAGGAGCTCCTGCCTCTGTTGCCATACATTAGCCTTCAAAGGACTGGGGTTCATTATAAGCATTAAATACATTACCAGAGACAGTCTCCAGTAGGGGAAAAAAACAAATTGATGGATTATGAGTCATCAAGAATAAAAACAAAATGTCTGTGGGAGAGAACAATAGGACAGGAAGATCAGGCCTGAAGTTTCTAAAGCAGTGAAATCTGCAGAGCATTTTGTAATTCAAAAGGATTTAAAAGAGCCTATTGTAAAGGGAAGATTTTGATCATCAAAGGATCACAGAATTGTCAGGGCTGAAAGGGACCACAAAGATCACAGAATTATTAGGACTGGAAAGGACCACAAGGATCATAGAATTATTAGGATTGGAAGGGACCACAAGGATCACAGGTGTATTAAGACTGGAAGGGACCACAAGGATGATAGAATTATTAGGATTGGAATGCACCACAAGGATCACACAATTGTCATTGTTGGAAGAAACCTCGATGATGATCTAGTTCTAACCCTCCTGCCGTGGGCAGTAACACTA
The DNA here is from genome assembly GCA_013396835.1 of Psilopogon haemacephalus. Classification (NCBI taxonomy): domain Eukaryota; kingdom Metazoa; phylum Chordata; class Aves; order Piciformes; family Megalaimidae; genus Psilopogon; species Psilopogon haemacephalus. Next base: position 95,093 of record VWZI01014498.1, read on the forward strand.
GATCAGCTTGCCCAGAACCACATCCAGTCTAGCCTTAAAAGCATCCAGGGATGAGGCTTCCGCCACCTCCCTGGGCAATACGTGGCAGTCTCTCACCACCCTCATGCTGAACAATATCCTAACATCTAATCTAAATCTGCCCTCCTCTAGCTTGGATCTATTCCCCCCCAGCACTCTAAAAAGTCCCTCCCCAGCTTTCTTGTAGCCGCCTTCAGATACTGGAAGGCCACATCATTTAAATCCACCTAAGAAGAGCTGGAAGGAGGGATCTGATGGACTAGAGGAACTGTAATGGCTCCAGCTTGCATCAGGAGAGGTTTAGGTTAGACATAAGGAAAAATTTCTTCCCCAAAAGGGTTGTCAAGCCCTGGTACAGGCTGCTCAGGGCAGTAGTTGTGTTGCTTTACCTGGAAGGATTTCAAAGACATGTTGCTTAGGGATGTCGTTTCATGGTGGACTTGGCAGTGTTATGTGGATGGTTAGACCCAATGATTTTAAAGGCCTTTTCCTCCCTAAAGGATTCTGGAATTCCATGGGTTGCTCTTTCAGCTTGCAGAAACAAATGTCATAGTCACATAATTCACATCACCATAGTAGCACCTAGTAAAGTTCCTTTCTTGCTACAGCTTTCATTAGCTTGTCACTGAATCACAAAACTTTAGAAGTTGGAAGGGACCTCCAGAGATCATCCAGTCCAACCTCCCTGCCAAAGGAGCATCATCCATACAGGAATGCATCCAGGTGGGGTTGGAAAGGCTCAAGAGAAGGAGACTCCACAACCTCTCTGGGCATCCTGCTCCAGGGCTCTGGCACCCTCACTCTAAAGAGGTTTCTCCTCATGTTCAGCTGAAACCCTTTTTGTAACAGTTTGGATCCATTGTTCCTTGGCTTAGTGCTGTGCACCACCCAGAAGATCTTGTCATCCCTCTGCTTGACACTCACCCCTCAGCTATTGATAGACATTGCTCAGATCCCCTCTCAGCTTTCTCTTCTCCAGACTAAACAGCCCCAGGGCTCTCAGCCTCTCTCCATAGGGGAGCTGCTCAAGTCCCCCAGTCATCCTTGTGGCTCTCTGCTGGACTCTCTCCAGCAGGTCCCTGTCTCTCTTGAACTTGGGAGCCCAAAACTGGACATAGTATTGCAGATGTGGTCTCAGCAGGGCAGATTAGAGGGGGAAGAGAACCTACCTAGCCCTGATGGCCACAGTTTTCTTGTTGCCCCTCAGGATGCCATTGGCTCTGTTGCCCACAAGGGTACATTGCTGCCCATGCAGAATGTGCTGCCCACCAGTACTCCAAGGTCTTTCTCCGTGGAGCTACTTTTCAGCAGGGCAGCCCCAACCTATCCTGGCGGCTGGTGTTATTGCTCTCCAGATGCAAGACCCTGCACTTGTCCCTAATGAACTTCATAAGGTTTGTCTTCACCTATCCTTTGGACTGTAACAGTGAAATCCTGCAACAACGAAAGCCAGAGCAAGTGCCAAAAATGTTCTCTTTCCATTCCATGTCCATGTTGTACTGGTTTGAACTAATTGGAGGATTTGAAATTAGACTATAAGCTGAGAAAGGGAAACACTGATGATGCTACTTCACTCATAACTTTACTGAGAAAGAAAAAAAGAAATTGTTAATAGTTGTAACCCAAATATGGATAAGTCAGACTGCTTCAGACCACTTTGGGCTGTGGCTACTCCTGCATGGCTCTTTCTCCCTTCCTAGCTGGATCTGAATAATTTCACTAAGGGATTTCACTAGTTATTTTGATCTCTGGGAGAGGTGTGGTGTTTCTGTATTACCTTTTTACTCTATATATCTGTAAATATCTGTTATACATTGTAAATATCTGCTTGTGTATTGTGCAAAGCTAGAAATATAAAGCTTCATTTATTAACTTCTAGCTGGATGAGTCCTAGCCTGGGTTATTTCAAAGTGTGTGTGTGGAGTGGGAGGAGGAGGCAGATTATTGCTGAACCACCACACATATTTAAGTAAAGTAGTAAATAAAGTATGTGGCATCTAGAGGTACTTGTGTAAGGATTTAAGTAATCTTTTCTGTTTCCCTTGATTTTTGCAGGTTGAGGTTTATCTCAATTTCATATCATCGACTGAATTTTGCAGGATTTTAAGCTTTTTCTCCATGATTATGCAGCATCTCTGGTAAAGATAAAATTCTGCATCTGTATGTGTTTCTTAAAAAAGGTATTTATCTAACCACTCACTGCACATAGCTGTGGCATGCTGAGATGTCTCAGCTTCTTTCCATGAAAATGAAGAACACTCAGCACCTTGGAGGACCAAGCCTCAATCTGGTTTAATTGATTGGCCATTTCATCTAATATTTCAATGTAGCACTTCAGATAAAATAATTGAATCATAGAACGGCTTAGGCTGAAAGAGATGTTCGAGATTATCTAATCCAAGCTCCCTGCCATGGCAAAGGATGCCTCTCAATCAGACCAGAGTACTCAAGGCTTCATCCACCCTGGCCTTGAACAACTCCAGGGTGGGAGCTGTTCAGTCTGCAGAGGAGAAGGCTGAGAGGAGATCTGAGCAATGACTATCAAGAGCTGAGGGCTGGGGATCAGGAAGGAAGGGACAGGACAAGGGACAGGGACAGCCTCTGCTCACTTGTGCCCTGGCATAGCACAAGGGCAAGGGATGGAAACTGCAGCACAGGAAGCTGCAGCTCAAGAGGAGGAAGAAGTTCTTTGCTGTAAGGGTGACAGAGCAGTGGCACAGGCTGCCCAGAGAGGTTGTGGAGTCTCCTTCTCTGGAGCCTTTCCTGCCCTGTCCGGATGTGTTCCTGTGCCACCTGTAACTCTGGTCCTTCTGTGGCAGGGGGGGGTTGGACTGGAAGCTCTCCAGATGTCCCTTCCAACCCCTAATACCCTATGAGCTTATGATCTACAACCTCTCTGGACAATCCATTCCAGAATTTTGTCACTCTCATAGTGAAGAACTTCTTCCTAATATCCAATCTAAACCTATTCTCATTCGGTTTAAATCCATTTCTCCTTATCCTGTCAGTGGACACTCTTGTAAAAAGTCTGCAGCCTTCCTGTACCTTCCCTGCAGCTATTAAGAAGGCAGCTCTAAGGTCCCCCCAGAGTTTTCTCTTCTCCAGACTGAACAATCCCAATTCTCTTAGCCTGTCCTCATAGCAGGGTGCTGGAGCCCTGCAGCAGTCCACCAGAAGGGTTGTGCAGTCTCTTCCTCTGGAAAGATCCAAACCCACTTGAGCTCTGTGTGACCCTGCTTTATTAGCAGTATTGGACTAGATTATTTCCAGAGATGCCTTCCAGCCCCACCATTATTTGATTCTGTGACTTCAGACTGTCTCACGCAGCTTCCTAAAATACAGGGAAAGAAGAATTACCTTGAGAAAGGTCAAAAGTCCAGCATCACACTTAAGCCTTTTCATTTCAATAATCATTCCAGTGTCCTATATTCTGAAAATAAGACAAAACTAGCTGCCCAGGGAGGTGGTTGAGTCACTAACCTTGGATGTGTTTAAGAGTAGTTTGGATGTGGTTCTTAGGGATGTGGCTTAAGGTGAACCTTGTAGAGTAGAGTTATAGTTTGGACTTGGTGTTCCTGAGGGGCTTTTCTAGCATGGGTGTTTCTGTGAAAACCAAACCAAAAAAACCCAAACGCAAATAAACAAGAACCCCAAACAAACAGTAAAACCAAGTATGTAATATAATGGTGGAGAAAAGAAGCCATGGCAGTCATTTTGAAAATCAAAAGCCCAAATCTAAGGGAGAACAGGGAGTAATCACAGGATCCCACAGAATGTGAGGGTGGGAAGGGACCTCCAAAGCTTATCCAGTCTAACCCCCCCCTGCCACAGCAGGAGCACCTACAGCAGATCACACAGGAACACATCCAGGCAGCTCTTGAATATCTCCAGAGATGGAGTCTCCACAACCCTCCTCAGTTTTCATGGAACTTCCACCACTGCCTCTTGTGCATCACCCAGTAGAGCCTGGCTCCAGCCTCTGGGCACTTACCCTGCACACATTCATCACCATGACTGAGGTCACCTTTCAGGCTCCTCCTCTCCAGGGAGCACAGCCCCAGCTCCCTCAGGCACTCCTCCTAAGGAAGATCTTCCACTGCCTTCAGCATCTTTGTGGGTCTGTGCTGGACTCCCTCAAGCCTGGCTCCAGCTTCTTGGCACTCATCCTTTAATATTTAAAATGAATCCAAAGTAGTCTCCAAATTACTGATTTGATTCTACTTTCAGCACATTCCCAGAACTGCTGTTCTCTGTGAGTCTTCTGGGTATAATTATTCTGTCCTTCAAGAACTATACTGGTTAAGGCAAAAAATGACAAATCTGAATACATTTTGTCTTATATATATGTATATATATATTTAGTACCATATTGCCCTTTAATACTGTGTAGGAGGGATTTTATATGTCTTTTCCCCCACCTCCCCTGTCATTTGTTACATCCTTAAGAGAGAAGGAATGATTGGAAGTGGGTAGCTTTTGACAATTTTCAGGTAGGCTTATTCTTTCAGATGCTGCACATCCAAAATTCTTATATAAACCCAGGATGCTTTCCCTTGTCAGGGCATCCCCAAAAATAACGACAACAATGGCTTCATTTTCTCCTGTCAGGTGTTTGGGGTTTTTTGGTTTGGTTTGGTTTGGGGTTTTTTGGTTTTTTTTTTTTTTTGCCTGCTTGTAAGGGGGGACAAAAATCATATTTCCTAGCTAACAAACCTACCACACAAAATGTATGGGAGGATGAACTTGTTGACAAGCTGCATTCTGGAGGCTTAGTAAAGAGTGAGCATCTATTTAAATAGGCAGCACCCATGGACTTGCATAAAACCATAGACATATCACAGAATCACATAATGAACCAGGTTTGGAAAGACCTCTAATATTATTGAGTCCAACCTATCACCCAACACCTTCTAATGAACTAAACCATGCCACCAAGTGCCTCATCCAGTCTCCTCTTAAATACCTCTTAGGATGCGGACTCCACCACCTTCCCAAGCAGCCCATTCCAATGCCAATCACTCTTGCTGGGAAGAACTTCTGGAGTGCTGGGCACAGAGGCAATAAATGAGTTTCATCAAAGACAAGTGCAGAGCCCTGCACCTGAGGAGGAATAATAAACTCCACAGGTTGGAAGGTGATCTGCTGGAGAGCAGCCCTGTGGGACCTGGGAGTCCTGGTGGATAACAAGTTAACCATGACACAACAGTGTGCCCTGTTGGGCCAGTGGGATCCCAGGGTGTATTAAGAAGAGTGTATCCAGCAGATCAAGGGAGGTTCTCCGCTCCTTTTACTCTACCCTGGTGAGATGTCATTGTGAATACTGCATTCAGTTTTGGGATCCCCAGAGGGATAGGGATCTGCTGGAGAAGGTCCAGCAGAGGGCTACAAGGATGATTAGGGGACTGGAGCACTGCCTGATAAGTAGAGCCTGAGGGACCTGGGGCTGTTCAGTCCAGAGGAGAGAATACTGAGAGGGGATTTAATAGATGTTTATAAATATCAAAGGGTTAGGGGTTGGGGGGGAAAGGGGGGTGATGGATGACGACAAGCTCTGCTGACTTGCTCCCTGTGATAGGACAAGAAGCAATGGATGTAAGTTGCAACACAGGAGGTTCCACCTCAACACAAGGGGAAACTTCTTGACTGTAAGGGTCCCAGAGCAGTGGCACAGGCTCCGCAGAGATGTTGTGGAGTCTCCTTCTCTGGAGACTTTCAAGGCCTGTTTGAATGTGTTCCTCTGTGGTCTGTGCTAAATTGTGTGGTCTTGCCCTGGCATGGAGGTTGGATTTGATGATATCTTTGGCTCCCTTCCAACCCTTGACATCCTTTGATCCTTTGATCCAGTGAACCTGCCCTGGTGCAGCTTGAGACTGTGTCTTTTTTTTTTCTGTCCCTGGGTGCTTGGCAAAAGAGACCAACCCCAGCTGGTTACAGCCTCCCTTCAGGTAGTTGTAGAGAGCAATGAGGTCTGCCCTGAGCCTCCTCTTCTCCAGGCTGCACATCTCCAGCTTTCTCAGCCTCTCCTCACAGGACTGTGCTCCAGCTCCCTCAAAAGCCTTGGTGCCCTTCTCTGGACACATTCAAACACCTCAACATCTTTCTTAAACTGAGGGGTCCAGAACTGGACACAGGACTCAAGGTGGAATCTAATCAATTGCAGTACAGGGTCAGAAGGACTGTCCTGCTCCTGATGGCCACACTGTTCCTGACACAGGCCAGGATGCCATTGGCCTTCTTGGTCACCTGGACACACTTTGGCTCACATTTAGTTAGAAGCCCTTTGTTATGTTTTGGTAGCTACACACAAATGTAGAGATATTTCAGATATGCTGAGCACCCGTGAAAATCTGTTGCTCTGCACTCACAGTGGTCAACATATGAGCTCATTGTACTACTTTTGAAGAGAAGTCTGCTGGAATTTAACACCTTATGATTATACTACTCATCCAAAAAGTGTGAGAAAGGGGTTCATTCTGCCCTTAACTGAAGAGTATCCAGCTCACGTATTTAATTTGCAGATGCTGTAATCATGAATCTTTATGTAAGTTGCTCTTTTTCTGCTTTGGTTAATAATTTCTTATGAAGGTGTAGGACTGGTCAGGCTAGTGACAGAAAATGCAAGATATTCTATGACTGTGTTGCCTCTGAAAGACCTACATGTGAGTCATGGAACCACAGGATATAGCTCCATGCTCATCCAGCCCAACTTTCCACCTAGCACTGAAAGGTCGACACCAAACTTTGTCCCTAAGTATCAGCTCCACAGGCTGCTGGAACACCTCCAGAGATGGGGACTCCAGCACTGCCCTGGACAGACCATTCCAGTCTCTGAGAACCCTCTCTGGGAAGAGAGATTTCCTAGCATCCAGCCTGAACTTCCCCTGTGGCAGCTTGGAATCGTTTCCTCTGCTCCTGTCTCTTGCCACCAAAGAGCAGAGGCTTCTCACTCCAACCTCTCTGAAAGGAGCTGCAGAGAGCAAGGTCTCCCTCAGGCTCATTCTCTCCAGCCAGAACACTGCCAGCTCTCTCAGCCTTTCCTCACAGCCCAGCTGCTCCAGGCCCTTCTCCAGCCTCACTGCCCTGCTCTGGACACAGTAGTGAAAATTGTGGCAGTGTAACTCAAGGGAGCTTTGGACTCCTTTGAGCTATACAGTCTGTATGAGAGCTCATGGCCCATGCTCATATGGAAACATGAAGCATATACACAATGCAAAAACACCCATCTTGTGTATTGGAAGCTCTTCACTTTGTAATGTTTTGGGTTTTTTTTGTGTTTCTCCCCCCCCACACACACACATTGCTGTAGTGCCCTGCGTGCTACATTTCTAACTATTAAAGCACACAATACACTTTAGATCAAGGCAAGAGCTTAAAAGTGTCCTTTTTGGAGTCTGGGGTAGGATCTAAGCAGGATGGAATCTTTATCTTGGTGTGAAGCCATCTTTAAAGACCTCATCTGCAATCGCATGCAGCTTTTGTGAATGAAGTAGAAAGGATTTTCAAAGCAATGTAGGGGAAGTGCAGCTTCCATTCTCCTTAAACAAAAGGTGAGTACCTTTCACCAAGCAGATGAGTGAAGAGTGAGGCACTCTGCAAGGTGGAATTTTCCAGACTCTATTTCAGTGTTTTTCAGTGCAAGTGCCAGGAGACTGCAAGCATCTTGATAGGCACATATTAGAGAACCACAGGCTGGTGGGGGATGGAAGTGACCTCTGGGGTTGGAAGTGACCTTTGAAGATCATCTGCTCCAACCCCCTTGCTAAAGGATGTTTGCACAAGAGTGCATCCAGAGAGGTTTTGAAAGTCTCCAGAGAAGAAGACTCCACAACCTCTCTGAACAGCCTGTTCCAGGTCTCCAGCATCCTCACAGCAAGGAAGTTTTTTCCTGGAGTTCAAGTAAAACCTCCTATGTTCTGATTTCACAGAAGTACAGAATAACAGAATTAACCAGGTTGGAAAAGTTGACATCATTGAGTCCAACCTATGACCTAACACCTTCTAATTAACTAAACCATGGCACCTCCTTTTAAACACCTACAGGGATGGGAAACCCACCACCTCCCTGGGCAGATCATTCCAATGCCATTCACTCCTGCTTTGAAGAACTTCTGCCTAACATCCAGCCTGAACTTGGCCTGGTACTGTTGGAGACTGTCTGCTTGTTCTAATTTGTCAGCATTGCCTCTTGTCCTATTGCAGGGCACCTCTGAAAAGAGCCCAGCCCCTTCTTCATGACTTCCATCCTTCAGCTGTTCTTCATTGGAAACCTTCACCTCCCAGGCTGTTCTTCTCCAGGCTAAACAACTACAGACCTCTCTTACTTACGGACATGCTCCAATCCCTCAGCCAGAGAGAGTGAAGCCTTGAAAATAATGGAGCTGCCGAAAAATACATGATTTCACAGAATCACAGGTAAGTCAGGGTTGGAAGAGACCTCAAGGATCACGTAATTCCAATTCCACTGCCATGGGCAAGGATACCTTCCACTAGATCAGATTGTTCAGAGCCACATCCAGCCTTGCCTTAGAGACTTCAGGGCCTTGGGACCAGTGGTAGAGGAATCAGGGACATAAATCATGTTTTCATCTGTTATTCCAACCTATGGCAGAGACACTGGAATAAGCAGCCCAATGTAATCTTTTAATACGTGGCTCTGTGGATGGTGTCACCACCATAAATTTTGGGGTTTTTTTCTAATGGTATAACAACTCTCTCTAAGGGGGAAGAGGGTCTTTGCAGAGGAGATAAGAGGGCTAGCTGACAGGGCTTTTAACGAGACGTGAAGAGGGAAGGGGACAAAGTAATGAGACCTCCATGTCCAAGTACAGACTGAGAAAAGCATGCTCAAAGAACAGGGTAAAGGAAAATGAGTAGGTAAGTCAGCTCCAATAGAGGCGCAATTCTGTCATCCTACTGATGCTATGGGAAGGTTCTGGGAAAGTCCCAGACTGGACTCAGTGGCAGATGGGAACCAGAATCAGAAACTGGATTCAGGAACACATGGATGGGCATCAAAAGTGGAAGGGACAGAGTCGTCCTTGGATGCTAGACATTGAAGAGGGGTCTTGACCCTGGTGGTTCCTCAGCTTTCTGCTGAAGATGTCCCAACATTAAGCCAGCACTGACAAGTCCACTGCTGAACCGTATCCCTCAGCACTATACCTTTATGTCTGTTAAATATCTCCTGGACAGCCTCTTCCAGGTCTTGACAACTCTTTCTGAACAACAGAATCAGAGAATCACAAAATTAACCAGGTTGGAACAGACCTCTAAGGTCATTGAGTCAAACCAATCACCTAACACCTCCTAATTAATTCAACCATGGCACCAAGTGCCTCATCCAGCCTCTGTTTAAACACCTCCAGGGATTGGGACTCCACTGCTTCCCCAGGCAGCCCATTCCAGTACCAATCACTTCTGATCTGAAGAACTCCTTCCTAACATCCAGCCAAAACCTATCTGCTGCAGCTTGAGCCTGTGTCCTCTTCTTCTGTCCCTGGGTGCATGGCAGAAGAGACCAACCCCACCTGGCTACAGCCTCCCTTCAGGTAGTTGTAGAGAGCAATGAGGTCTGCCCTGAGCCTCCTCTTCTCCAGGCTGCACACCCCCAGCTCCCTCAGCCTCTCCTCAGCAGCCTTCCCCTCCAGTCCCTTCCCCAGTCTCGTTGCTCTCCTCTGGCCCTGCTCCAGCCCCTCAAGATCTCTCTTGCAGTGAGGGCCCAGAGCTGCACACAGTGCTGGAGGTGAGGTCTGCCCAGTGCCAGCACAGGGCAGAATGACAGCCCTGGTGCTGCTGCCCACACTGCTCCTCATACAGACAAAGATACCATTGGCCTTCTGTGCCAATTAATTTAGATTATTGCATTGCACCTTTCAAAAGCAGACTCATAAAGCTCATGTAAATGAGAGAGGGAAGGCTTCTGGGGGGCTTCCAGGAGGATCTGCCTCTTTGGATACTTATATATGCCTTTTACCAAAAAGGAAGAACTGTGTGTGGGGATTGAGCAGTGGAGCTCAGGACTGGGTTGTCAGGGATAATCCAGGCTATCATGAAGTTTTTACTGTCAGAGGGTATTGTATGGGAAATTATGAATATTCCAATTTTCCATCCAATCAAGACAGTGGGACCAGCTATTCTCTAGGAGGCACTAAACTCATTCCTACCTACCTGTATGAAAATAGTTTTTCTTTACAGAGTAAAGAGTTTTAGCCACTGACATTCTAAATGGGGCCTTGGCTGATGTGATGGATAATATTTTGAGCAGCTCGAGACTTATTTTGCATTGTTATTATGATCCTTTTATAATCCTGAAAGGTCAGCTGTCAGGAAGAGCCAAAGTTTATCATCACTTTTTCCCTCCTCTCAGGATTTTAGTTAGTAAGCAATGAGGATAAATTTCAGTAACAGGTGCTATATCAAACTTGTCACTAGAATGGAAGCATGTATGTCCTGTCCTCAGGTACATGGAGAACAGCCCTGAGGAAAAGGACCTGAGGGTCTGGACTGATGAAAAGCTCAACATGAGCCAGCAGTGTGTGTGCAGCCCAGACAGCAACTGTGTGCTGGGCTGCAGCAAGAGCAGCATGGCCAGCAGGGCAAGGGAGGGGATTCTGACCATTTACACTAATCTCATCAGACTGGAGTACTGTGTGCAGTTCTGGAGCCCCCACCGCAAGAAGGACATGGAAGTGTTGAGTGAGTCCAGAGGAGGTCATGAAGAAAAGGACCTGGGGGCCTTGGTGGACGAAAAGCTCAACATGAGCTGGCTGGAGCAGCTCTGCTGTGAGGGCAGGCTATGACAGCTAGGGCTCTGCAGCCTGGAGAAGAAAAGGCTTCAAGGAGACCTTGGAGTGGCCTTCCAGTATCTGAAGGGAGCTTAAAAAAAGTCTAGGAAGGTACTATTTACAAGCTCTTGTAATGAAAAGATGAGGAGGAATGGCTCTAAAATGGCAGAGGGGAGATTGAAAGTAGATGCTAGGAAGAAGTTCTTTGCAGTGAGGGTGGTGAGACACTGGAATGGGTTGACTGGGGAAGTTGTGGCTACTCCCTTCCTGAAGGTATTCAAGGCCAGGATGGATGAGGCCTTGAGTGACCTGTTCTAGTGGGAGGTGTCCCTGCCTGTGGTGAGGTCCCTTCCAACCTAAACCATTCTATGATTCTATACATGCCTGCAGTGGTCCTGCCAAGAGTAAGGAATGGTTTCAAATGAGGAATGACACAACAAAGCCTACTCCAATTGGACTCCTATTGAGCCACAGCAATTAGATGGAAAATTTCACTGCTTCTTACAGAATTGTAGTAGGAAGGCTTAGCTTCATAGAATCATAGAATCATAGAATGGTTTAGGTTGGAAGAGACCTTAAAGATCACCCAGTTCCAACCTCCTGCCATAGGCAGGGACACCTCCCACTAGATCAGGTCACTCGAGACCTCATCCAGCCTGGCCTTGAACACATCCAGGGAGGGAGCAGCCACAATCTCCCTGGGCAACCCATTCCAGTGCCTCACCACCCTCACTGTGAAGAATTTCTTCCTAACATCCTGTTCTAATCTCCCCTCTGCCAATTTGAACCCATTCCCCCTCGTTCTGTCATTACAAGACCTTGTGAATAGTCCCTCCCCAGCCCTCCTTTAGGCCCCCCTCAGATACTGGTAGGCTGGAGTGCTCCGTGGTGTTCCCATGAATGGCTGCAGTTTACCGATAGAGGCAAGTCCTGCAGCAAGAAGCCAGGATGTGATGGTGTAAAAGCGGGGACCGTGCACTTCTTTGTTGCTGTCCTTCCAGATACTCCCCAAGGTCTGGCTCAAAGGCCCTGCAAGGTCCGTGAAAGATCTGTCTCCAGGTCCGTGCAAGGACTTGACTCAGGGTCCAAATACAGGTCCCAGTTCAGATCCTAGTTCAGGTCTGACTCCAATCTGTCCAGCTGCCATATATATACTGGGGTGATTTGTTCCCTCCCTGTTCAAGCCTNGGGGGGCAGGGAGGGGGGTGGTGTGGGAGAAGGTACTTTATGCCTATTCCAAACCTCCAGTGACAGAGGTGGGGAGGTGGGGAGGGAGGAAGACCGTTTCCCGCCCCATTCACATCTCCAGTGGGGCAGTGCCCTGTCCTGCCGCAGTGGTCTTGGGTGTGCACTGCCACAGTTCACACCCCATTCAAACCTCCGTAGGGGCAGGGACTTAGGTGTGCCCTGCCACAGCCAACCAGTCCCCCCAGGTCCCTCTCTGCCTGGCTGCTCTCCAGTCACTCTGTCCCCAGCCTCAAACATTGCATGGGATTGTTGTGGCCAAAGTGCACAACCTGGCACTTGGACTTATTAAACCTCCTGTCATTGGACTGTGTCCATCTGCCCAGCCTGTCCAGGTCCCTCTGCAGGGCCCTCCTGCCATCTCTTACAGATCCACACATGCTTCTAGCTTGGTCATCCTTCTTGTATTGAAATCAAAGGGAAACTTATGGAATGGAATAACTCTGGATCAAGATATTAATTTGTTGTGATTGCAGATTGTTGTGCTGCTCATTCAACTCGGTGGACTCCTCTGTTTGCTCACTTCTCCTGTAGGTTGTCTAGATGAGAAAGCAAGAGGTGCTGTAGGAAGCTAAGACATTGAATTAAACTAGTGCAGTTTAATGCAGAGGTTCATGAATAGTCCATTTATTCCTTGTTAAAAATAAATAAATTAATTGAAAGATCATTAAAATGTTTTTTTTTCTGATTGTTTTATGTAGCCAGTGAAGCTCAGCTAAACTTAGGTGCATTAAGGACAGTGTGACCAGTAGGTTGAGGGAGGTTCTTCTCCTCCTCTGCTCTGCTCTGTTGAGGCTGCACCTGCAGGTTTGTGTCCAGTTCTGTGATCCCTTGTTCAAGAGAGACAGGAAACTATTAGAGGGAGTCCAATGGAGGGCTACAAAGATGCTAAGGGATCTGGAGCACCTCTGTGAGGAGAAAATGCTTAGAGAACTGGCACTGTTCAGCCTGGGAAAGAGCAGCCTGAGAGGGGATCTGATCAATGCATTTAAGTATCTAAAGGCTTGAGGTCACGAGGTTGGGTCTGGGCTCTTTCAGTGGTGGCCCATGATAGGACGAGGTGTAGTAGGCACAAACTGGAACACAGAGTGTTTCACTTGAATTTAAGGAAGAATTTCTTTACTTTGAGAATGACAGAGCACTGCAGTAGGCTTCCAAGAGGAATTGTGGAGTCCCGTTCTCTGTAGACTTTCAAAATCCATCAGGATGTGTTCCTGTGCAACTCACTCCAGGCAAACCTGCTTTAGCAGTTGATGTTGGACTAGAAGATCTCTAGAGGTCCCTTCCAGGCCCTACCATTCTGTGATTGTGTGAAACTTGAGTAGTCATTCATATCCCAAAAAAGAGAGTTAGTCACTAAGGGGGTATAATAAAGGAACTTAAGTGATTAACTCCTTTTCCAGAGTGATGAGGAACCCTTCAGGCAGAGAAATCATGTATCTTTGTTATGCATATACAGCTGCTATCTCAAATAAGTCTCTAATCCTGCCAGACATCTTTGACCACTACAGCAGCACATGCAATAAACAGCATTGCTGTGAACAAGGAGACGGGGAGACAGTTTGATGCAAACTAGTTCCATTTATTACATGCAATTGCTTATCTTATATATGCTTAGATATTCTAAAGGAGGCAACGTGTAACTATTTTATTGGCTACTTACCCATCCGAATAGGTAAAGCTAATGCAATGATTGGCTTAACTAAAAGTACGAAATCGCACGTTTCTATTTGATACAAAATACAGACACTGCCCAACACCCAAGAACGCAAACTGTGAGTTCTTTGTTTTACCTTCTGTAGTGGGTTTGCAGTGACCTGCCCCCCCCTACCTTTTAAAACCCCAGCTAAAACTCAGAAAAACACACTGGAAGTTAATAAATGAAGCTTATATTTACAGCAATGCAAATATACGAGCAAGTATTTACAAGATATAACAGATATTTACAGAAATATACAGTAAAAAAGAAATACAAACACCCCACCCCTCCTGAAGACCAAAATCCCCAAGAGAGGGAAACCAAACCCCCCTACCACCTTTCCCTCCTTCCCCCAGCTTTATCTCACCACTTGATGATGCTGCAGATAAGCTGAAGATCAGTCAGAAAGATTAGTGGCAAGAAGGAATGAATGGTTTTAGTGATTTTACTCTGAATTAGTTCAAAGGCAGAAAGACAAAGGAAAGAAGCTGCTGAAGCCTGCCCGGACCCAGAGCCGACTGACTGCGCAAGCACACTGGCTTATCTGGATGTTTTGGGAACATTCTAAAACAATCTTCTTTCTTCTCTCTCAGTCAAACTGGGTGAAGTGACATGCTATGTTTAATTTCTCACTCAAATTCTCCAACTAGCTCAAACCAACACACCTTCTTATCAGAGTTTTTACAAACTCTAGGTCTTTTTGCCCCTGACTCCACCATACACCACATTCCACATCGCCTGTGCGTCAACTCCTACATGTAGCAGCTGTGTATCCACACAGCATAGCAGTTGCCTTTGCCAGTGAGTAAGCAGTGATCATAGAGAGCTCTCTTCTGTTTCTGTTCATACAACAGCAGGAAAGAGAAACAATGAGTATGAAATCAGTATGCAACAACTAATTATTTTTTTTTTCTGAATTGAAAAAGAGAATATATCGTCAAATCCTTCTTTCCTAAATCATCCACACACTCTAATCACAGAATCACAGAATTAACAAGGTTGGGAAAGATCTCTGAGATCATTGAGTCCAATCTATCACCTAACCCCTTCTCATTAAATAAACTGTGGCACCAAGTGCCTCATCCATCCTCCTTTTAAACACCTCCAGGGACAGTGACTCTACCACCTCCCTGGGCAGACCATTCCAGTGTCAATCACTCTGGCTGGAAAGAACTTCTTAACATCCAGCCTGAACCGGCCCTGTGTCTTCTTCTTCTGTTCCTGGGTGCCTGGCAGAAGAGACCAACCCCACCTGGCTAAAGCCTTCCTTCAGGTATCTGTAGAGAGCAATGAGGTCTGCCCTGAGCCTCCTCTTCTCCAGGCTGCACACCCCCAGCTCCCTCAGCCTCTCCTCACAGGGCTGTGCTCCAGCCCCCTCACCAGCCTTGCTGCCCTTCTGTGCACTCATTCAAGCACCTCAACATCTTTCTTAAATTGAGGAGCCCAGAACTGGACAGAGGACTCATGGTGTGGCCTAACCAGTGCCAGTACAGGGGCAGAAGGACTTCTCTGCTCCTGCTGGCCACACTGTTCCTGATACAGGCCAGGATGCCTGTATTGTTTTTTATATACACTGGGAATCCAAACTTCTCAGCCTGTAGTGTCTTTTACTTCACTGTAAGAAAATGTTAAATCTTCTGAGCTGTGTTTTACACAGGTAGAAGTGCTGATACATGCTACAAGCAATGATGATGACAACAAAAACTCACAACAAACTAATAGAATAATAATATACACTTTAAATCTCCCCTCTGCCACTTTAAACCCATTCTTCCTCATCCTGTCATCACAAGACCTTGTCAATAGTCCCTCCCCAGCCTTCTTGTAGCCCTCTTCAGATACTGGAAGGCCAGTTCAAGGTCTCCTGAAAGCCTTCTTTTCTCCAGGCTGCAGAGCCCCAACTCTTACATAGAATCATAGAATCACAGAATGGTTTAGGTTGGAAGAGACCTCAAAGATCATCCAGTTCCAACCCCCTGCCATAGGCAGGGACACCTCCCACTAGATCAGGACGCTCAAGACTTCATCCAGCCTGGCCTTGAACACCTCCAGGGAGGGAGCAGCCACAACCTCCCTGGGCAACCTGTTCCAGTGTCTTGCCACCCTTACTGTGAAGAACTTCCTCCTAACATCCCTTTTAAATCTCCCCTCTGCCAGTTTGAACCCATTCCCCCTCGTCCTGTCATTACAAGACCTTGTGAATAGTCCCTTCCCAGCCTTCCCGTAGCCCCCTTCAGATGCTGGAAAGTTACTATAAGGTCTCCTCAAAGACTTCTCTTCTCCAGGCTGAAAAGCCCCAACTCAGACCTTAAATATCCATTCTTTTCCTTTGTGCTCCTTCATCATGAATCACTCTCAGCAGGAGCAGCAGATCTTCACGTGCACACAAATGGCATTCTGTTTTGACTGACTATGCTTCAGTAAATGATTTATATATTAACAAAGAGTCAATGACAGCCTGACTTGGGATCTGGAGGCCTGGACTGAATCCATTGCAGGCTCTGGCACTGATGAGTTTTGATTGCTGATGTTCACCATGGCATTGGCAGAGGGTTAAACAAAAACTGTCTTCAAGTGCTCTTGATTTTTTTCCTTCTTCCTCTGCTCCCTAAAATATAAAGCAGATAAAAATGCAGAAATGGGGAACAATCTAAGTCAAATCACCAGAAAAATCAATTTGTACATTTACTAAACAGTTTAAAGTGTGAGGCTTGCCATTGCTCTTGGAATCAGCAGAAGACCAATTCATTCTTTATACTCCAATTAAATACTAATTATGACAGTGAGTGATTTATAATAAGTAGTTCCTAGGCTTTAAGCTCCCTATCTGCATAGATCTAGGCTGAACCAAAAGGATTCACAGAAAACATCGAGTTGGAAGAGACCTCAAGATCATGCAGCCCAACCTTCTCCCTTCAGCCTCCTTTTCTCCAGTTCCCTCAATCACTCCTCATCAGCCCTGTTCTCAAGAAAAGCTTCATTGCCCTTCTCTAAACCAGCTCCAACACAGGATCACAGAGTCACAGAAAACATCCAGTAGGATCCAAAGTTCCTCCAGTCCAACCTTCAACCCAGTTTAGGGTCAACACTAAATCATGTCCCTAAGTATCAGCTCGACAGGCTGCTTGAACACTTCCAGGGATGGAGACTCCAGCACTGCCCTGGGCAGATCATTCCAGTGTCTGAGAACCAGCCCTGGGAAGAAAGATTTCCTAGCATCCAGCCTGAACCTTCCCTGGGTCAGCTTGCAACCATTTCCTCTGCTCCTGTCCCTTGGCACCAAGGAGCAGAGGCTGCCTCCTCCTCACTCAAACCTCCTTGCAGGGAGCTGTAGAGAGCAAGGAGGTCTCCCTCAGCCTCCTCTTCTCCAGCCTGAACACCCCCAGCTCCCTGAGATGCTCCTTGTAGGCCATGTCAAGCATTGGAACAGACTGCCCAGAGGAGTGGTGATGGAGTCACCATCCATGGGCATATTTCAAAGACATTTAGATTCAGTGCTGAGCGATGCGGTTTAGTGCTGATTTAGCAGTGATGCTCAAAGGTTGGACTTGATGGTCTCAACAGCCTCTTCAAACCACATTGATTGTATCATTCCTTGATTCTATGTGTAGTGGGTTTGCAGTGACCTGCCCCCCCACCTTTTAGAACCCCGGCTAAAACTCAGAAAAACACACTGGAAGTTAATAAATGAAGCTTATATTTACAGCAATGCAAATATACAAGCAAATATTTACAAGATATAACAGATATTTACAGAAATATACAGTAAAAAGAAATACAGACACCACACCCCTCCTGGAGACCAAAATCCCCAAGAGAGGGAAACCAAACGCCCCTGTACCACCTCTCCCTCCTCCCCCCAGCCTTATCTCACCACTTGATGATGCTGCAGATAAGCTGAAGATCGGTCAGAAAGATTAGTGGCAGGAAGGAATGAATGGTTTTAGTAATTTTACTCTGAATTAGTTCAAAGGCAGAGAGACAAAGGAAAGAAGCTGGTGAAGCCCAGCGCCGACCCAGAGCCGACTGAACTGCGCAAGCACACTGGCTTATCTGGATGTTTTGGGAACATTCTAAAACAACCTTCTTTCTTCTCTCTCATTCAAAACTGGGTGAAGGGACATAGTGTTTAATTTCTCACTCTCAGGCAGCAGTCTAATTTCTCACACAAATTCTCCAATTAGCTCAAACCAACACACTATGATACAGTATTATTGAAAATTACAACACCTTTGTCATAGACTCATAGAATTTAAATATCGCCTCCACCAGTTTAAACTCCTTTCCCCTCATTCTGTCATTACAAGACCTTGTGAATAGTCCCTCCCCAGCATTCCTGTAGGCTCCTTGATGAGATGCTGATCCACATCACACATGGCCAGTGCATGAATGCTCAGATATCCTGTATGAGTTACCTTGGCAATACATTGTGTATACTGCTCATAGAATCAGTCACAGAATGTCAGGTGCTGGAAAGGACCTCCAAAGCTCATCCAGTCCAACAGCCCTGCCAGAACAGGAGCACCTAGAACAGATCACACAGGAACACATTCAGGCAGGTCTTGAATATCTTCATAGAAGGAGAATCCAGAACCCCCTGGGCAGCCTCTTCCAGGCTTCTGTCACCTTCACAGGGAAAAAAGTCCTCCTCACGTTTCCATAGAACTTCCTATGCCTCAGTTTCCACCACTGCCCCTTGTGCCCCAGCCTCTGGGCACTCACACTGCACATCTTTATCAACATTGATGAAGTCACCTCCCAGTCTCCTCCCAACAGCACAGCCCCAGCTCCTTCAGGCTCTCCTTGTAACAGAGATTCCCTTGATCATCTTTGTGGCTCACCAGGGCATAGTAGGTAGGCAGAAGAACCTCTCTTGACCCACTAACTACAGCCCTTCTAATCCACCCTAGAATGGCATTGCCCCTCCTGGTTAGCAGAGAACATTGCTGGCTCATGGTCAAACAGATACTCCAACAGTAAGAGCAACAAGAAATGTACAGCATTTTTGAAGGCAACAATTTTGTCTGATATGTCACATACTAGATTTACAAAAGTACTTCATCTTTTCACTAATAATGAAGCTGCAGGTGTTGTGGTAGAGACCTAAGCACACAGATTTTGAAGTAGCCTTATTACTCTTATTTCTACTGGAGATGTGAAGGCATGAATAGTTATAACACAGGAGACTTCACACAGTGGAGTTCCACTACAAGATCCCAGGATCCCAGGATGTTAGATGTTGGAAGGGACCTCTGGAGAGCTTCCAGTCCAACCCCTTTGCCACAGCAGGACTAGAGAATCTAGCACAGGCAGCACAAGAACACATCCAAACAGAGCTGGAAAGGCTCCAGAGAAGGAGACTCCACAATCTCTCTGGGCAGCCTGTGCCACTGCTCTGTCACCCTTACACCAAAGAAGTTCTTGCTCGTCTTGAGGTGCGACTACCTCTGCTGCTGTTTTCATCCCTTGTCCCTTGCCCTATGCCAGGGCACAAGTGGGCAGAGGCTGTCCCTGTGCCTTCCTTCCTGACTCCCAGCCCTCAGCTCTTGTTAGACATTGCTCAGATCCCCTCTCATCCTTCTCCTCTGCAGACTGAACAGCCCCAGGGCTCTCAGCCTCTCCTCATCAGGCAGTGCTCCAGTCTCTTCAGCATCCTTGTAGCCCTGTGATGGACTCTCTCCAGTAGACCCTTATCCCTGTTGAAGTGGGGAGCCCAGATCTGGATGCAATATTGCAGGTGGGGCCTGACTAGGGCAGAGTAGAGGTGGAGGAGCACCTCCCTCGATCTGCTGGACACACAATGATTAATGCCCTGCAGGATCCCATTTGCCATCTTGGGTACCAGGGCACAGTGCTGACCCATGCAGAACTTGGTCTCCATCATCACTCCCAGGTCCTTCTCCGCTTAAAAAAACACAACAAAACAATGAAAAAACAAAACAAAACAAAACAAAAAAAACAACACAAAATTAAAAAAAAAACAACAAACCAAAAGGCATACCAAGAGCATTCTTCTTTTTTACACTCTTGTTTCTCTCCTGGATATATAATTTAATTGTAGTTTGCAAGTTGCTAATCCCACTAACAAAATTTTGTATTGAGATGACTTTCTTTCTCTTATGGGAGGCAGCAGAAGCTGTGTGGGTGGAATACTCATGAGTAAGCCAAGAAACCTGTATTCAGCTCTCTCTCTGTCTCTCTGAAAGCATTTGAACTTCCAGCTTTCAGTAGTCAACTGTAACTATAATTTTTAAGGGAATCTGAAGCAAAGGATGATACACTCAGACTGTATTATTTATGTGTTACTTCAACAGAAAGAGCTCTTGGGTGAGAGGTAAAAATTCCCAAGCAACTACTACAAAGGAGCAAGCAATAGTATGGACACTTGGATTTCTCTTTTCAAGAGCCCATGAATCTTTTAAAATATAGAATCAGACTCTTTTTCTTACTCCATGATCTGATGAATTGCATTAATCCCTTTAACTGGGAGAGCAGCAGACATCTGCTGCACATTGGAGCACCTTGGAAGTGGAAACATTTGCATCTATCACCTCATCTGTGAATCATAGCATCATAGAATGGTTTGGATTGAAAGGGACCTGAAAGATCGTCTGGTTTCCATCCCCTCATCGTGGGCAGGGACACCTTCCACTAGCCCAGGTTGCTCAAGGTCCTGCCCAACTTGGTCTTGAACACCTCCAGGGAGGGGACATCCACAACTTCCCCAGGAAACTTGCTGAGTGACTCACCAACCTCATTACAAAGAATTTCTTCCTAATATCCAGTCTAAATCTCCCCTCTTCCAGCTTTAATCGATTCTCTCTCATCCTATCACTACAAGCGCTTGTCAAAAGTTCCTCTCCAGATTTCTTTTAGACCCCCTTCAGGTCCTGGAATGCCATTCTGAGGTCTCTATGCAGCCTTTTTTTCTCCAAGCTGAATAGGTGAGATCAGAAGCTGTCAAAATCAGTGAGTTCAAGCAGACAAAACAAGGAAACATAGAATCAGTTAGGGTTGGAAGAGACCACAAAGGTCATCTAGTTCCAACCCCTCTGCCATGGGCAGGGACACACTACCCTAGATCAGTCTGGCCAGAGCCATAGATCTGTGTCCTGAGTAAATCCTGTGGCCATGCTAAATGCGATAAAATAAGTATCAAACCCCCTTTTTTTTTTTGGGTGCATCTTCAGTGTAGCTCTATGGCTGAGAGCTATGTTACTTTGTTTTGGTATTTAGCTCTTCAGCTGTCCCAACTGTCCACTTATTAGTGTCACTACTGAGATTCTCCCAGATACATGGAGGAGTTCCTTTAGGAAAAAAAAAAAAAAAAAAAAAAAAAAAAAAGACCTCATGAATGCTTTCCATACATGTAGAATATGTATTTAACTCAAAAGTTAACCAAAATCCAAAGAAGTTATACAGTGTAGATACAGCTTTTCACCACCTGCTTCCAAACCATGAAGTGCAGGTCTGTGCTTCTCCCAGAAGCTTCTTCCATTCCTGCATCTCTTGGAAGCTTCATTCCATTCCTGTTCTCTTGGGAGTTCATTAACAGGTTTAGGAGGGTTCTCTTCCTCCTCTACTCTTCCCCAGTGAAGTCACATCTGGACTACTGGGGCCGGCTCTGAGCTCCCCAGTTCAAAAGAGACAGAACTATTGGAGAGAGTCCAACGAAAGGCCATGAAGGTACCGAGGGGCCTGGAGCATCTCACATGAGGAGGAAAGGCTGAGAGCCCCTGGGCTGTTTAGCCTGGAGAAGAGCAGCCTGAGAGGGACTTTCTCAATGCTGATCAATAACTAAAGGTTAGGTGGGAAGAGGATGAGGCTGGGTTCTTCTCAGTGGTTGCCAGTGGTAGGGCAAGGGGCAGTGGGCACAAATTGAAGGCAGGAAGTTTCACTGGAACTTCAGGAAAGATATCTACTTTGAGGGTACCAGAACCCTGGAGCAGGCTGCTGAGATGTTGTGGAGTCTTCTTTTCTAGAGACTTTCTAAACCTGCCTGTTTTAGTTCTTGCTAAACCAGCTCTAGCTGACCCTGCTTTAGCAAGGGGTTTGGACTCCATGGTCCCCAATGGTACCTTCCCCTGCCACCATCCTGGGATACTGGGACTCTCTGGTTCCACTGACAGTGTCTATGAAATGTCCTGTAGGAGGCAGTTTTGGAGAGTGACTGAACATGAACCAGAGTGTGCCCAGGTGGCCAAGAAGGCCAATGGCATTCTAGCCTGGATCAGAAACAGTGTGGCCAGAGGAGCAGGACAGTCCTTCTGCCCCTGTACTCACCACTGGTTAGTCCATACCTTGAGTCCTGTGTCCGGTTGTGGGCCCTTCAGTTTAAGAAAGATGTTGAGGTGCTGGAACGTATCCAGAGAAGGGCAGCAAGGCTGGTGAGGGGGCTGGAGCACAGCCCCAAGAGGAGAGGCTGAGGGAGCTGGGGGTGTGCAGCCTGGAGAAGAGGAGGCTCAGGGCAGACCTCATTGCTCTCTACAGATAGCTGAGAGGAGGCTGTAGCCAGGTGGGGTTGGTCTCTTCTGCCAGGCACCCAGGGACAGAAGAAAAGGACCCAGCCTCAAGCTGCAGCAGGGCAGGTTCAGGCTGGATGTTAAGAAGAAGTTCTTTCCAGCCAGAGTGATTGGCACTGGAATAGTCTGCCCAGGGAGGTGGTGGAGTCTCCATCCCTGGAGTTTTTAGAAGGAGACTGGATGAAGCACTTGGTGTGATGGGTTCCTTAATTAGGTGGTGTTGGGTCATAGGTTGGACTTGATGACCTTAGAGGTCTTTTCCAACCTGTGATTCTACGAAGAAAGGGAAACATTTAAATTGTGACCTAAAAACAGCTCCAAAATGATTCTCTATCACCCTAGAAAACCAGCTGAGAGATTTTATTGCTGGAAACAAAGAAATAGCTGTGCTCTGCCCAGGAATGCTGTACAGATTGTCTGATGCTAGTGGCTATTTAAGTTGCTAAACTCACATGGCAAAGCTCTTTACCAGACCCAGCTTGGATATGGAGGAAACACGATCATCTTCTGATCAGCAATTCAAAAGTCTCTGTCTGCTGGGGAAGAAAGAGGTGGTATTGAGCTTGCTTCATTAAATGACCATTTTCTGACTACACTGAACAGTAAATAAGGCAGCTGTGCTATTTAGATGTCCTACAACATGAGATAAGATTGCAGAGAGATATGTAGGCTGCTTCAATATTATCTCTGTTGCAGTAACTGTAACATGAAGCTCAGTGTCATGAGCTTTTTGCTTCTGAAGTAGAAGTAATTTTCTCTTTCCATTATCAATGGAAAATCATTTTTACAGGGACACTGAATTACTTGTTGACATTGACCCACAAGACTTAGGTCCAAAAGAGTACATCAGCCTGAAACAGGTAGCCCAGGAAGATGGTTGGGTCCAAATCCCTGCAGATATTCAAGGTGAGGCAGGACAGGGCTATGGACAACCTGATCTAGTGGAGGATGTCTCTGCTGACTGCAGGGGGGATTGGATTAGATGAGCTTTGGAGGTCCCTTCCAACCCTGTCCATTTTATGATTCTATGATTCTGTGATTCTATGATTCTATGATCCTATGATCCTATGATTCTAGGTCTATGATTCTGTGATTATCTGTACCAGCAATAGTGTGGGCAGTAGGAGCAGGGATGTGATTATCCCCCTGCTCTCAGCAGTGATGAAGCCACACCTCAAATACTAGGTTCAGTTTTGGGCCCCACACTACAAGAAAGACATTAAAAGGCCAACGTGTGTCCAGAGAAGGGCAATAGTGGTGGTGGATGGTCTAGAGAACAGGTCTGGGGTTGTTTTGTCTGGAGGAGGCTGAAGGGAGACCTCATTGCTCTCTAGAATTGCCTGAAAGGAGGTTGTGGCTAAGTAGGGATAGGTGTTTTTTTCCCAAGCAAGAAGAAATAGGACAAGAGAGAGTAGCCTGAAGTTGCACCAAGGTAGCCTTATGTTGGACATGACAGAATCACAGAATCATTGAGGCTGAAATAGACCTCTGAGATCATCAGGTCCAGCCTATGACCTAACACCACCACAGTGACCAGACCATGGCACTGTCTGCCACATTCAATCTGTCCTTAAACACCTCCAGGGACAGCCACTCCACCACCTCCCTGGGCACTCCATTCCAGTCTCTAATTCCCCTCTCCCCTGGCACAGCTTCAGGCCATGCCCTCTCCTCTTGGCACAAGCTGCCTGGGAGCAGAGCCTGACCCCCACCTGCCTGCAACTTCCCTTCAGGTAACTGCAGAGAGTCCTAGGGTCCCCCCTGAGTCTCCTCTTCTCCAGGCTGCACACCCCCAGCTCCCTCAGCCTCTCCTCAGCAGCCTTCCCCTCCAGTCCCTTCCCCAGTCTCGTTGCTCTCCTCTGGCCCTGCTCCAGCCCCTCAAGATCTCTCTTGCAGTGAGGGCCCAGAGCTGCACACAGTGCTTGAGGTGAGGTCTGCCCAGTGCCAGCACAGGGCAGAATGACAGCCCTGGTGCTGCTGCCCACACTGCTCCTCACACAGACCAAGACACCAATGGCTTTCTGTGCCAGCTGGGCACAATTTCTTTCCTGAAAATGTTGTCAAAGCCTGGAGTAGGCTGCCCTGGGAAGTGATGTAGTCACCATTCCTGAAGGTATTTGAAAGCCATGTGGATGTGGTGATGAGGGTGATGGTTTAAAGGTGGGCTAGCAGTGCCGGGTTAAAAGTTGAAATTGATGACCTCGAATGTGTCTTCCATCCGAAACAATACTACAGTCTTTTGATTTTGACAAGTTCACTCTTGGGAAAAAAAATGGAAATTGGAACTGCACAGACCAAGAGCCTTCTAATAGAAAACCCAAACAATTTGCAGTTCTCTCAGAACCTCAAGAGCTGGATTTTTTTGGTGTCTGACTGCAGCAGCCACAAGACAAATCATAGAACCGTAGGAATCGATAGCAATAATTTAGTCAGCAGGTTTGCTGAATTAATGGCCTGACATAAAGCTCAAAGCATGCAGACTTTGTGTTCTGCTCTAAATGCCATCAACTGGGGTCTTTGAAACAGAAAAGGTGACCAGTTTGCAGGACTATTTGTTACGGGGTGGGAACAAATCACAGAATCACAGAAAAGAAGCAGGTTGATAAAGGCCTCTGAGGTCATCAAATCCAACCTATCACCTAATTAACTAGACCATGGCACCAAATGTCTCATCCAGCCTCTATTTAAACATCTCCAGGGACAGTGACTCCACCACCTCCCTGGGCAGACTATTCCAATGCCAATCACTCTGGCTGGAAAGAACTTCCTAACATCCAGCCTAAACCTGCCCTGCTGCAGCTTGAGGCTGGGTCCTCTTCTTCTGTCCCTGGGTGTCTGGCAGAAGAAACCAACCCCACCTGGCTACAGCTTCCCTTCAGGTAGTTGGAGAGAGCAATGAGGTCCTCCCTGAGCCTCTTATTCTCCAGGCTGCACACCCCCAGCTCCCTCAGCCTCTCCTCCCAGGGCTGTGCTCCAGCCCCCTCACCAGCCTTGGTGCCCTTCTCTGGATACATTCCAGCACCTCAACATCTTTCTTAAATTGAGGAGCCCACAACTGGACACAGGACTCAAGTATTTAAAGCACATAAACAAGCAGTAGAAGATGCAATTACTGCTTCAGAAAGCTTGTAATTTGTGTCAGGCAGGTTGTGACAAGCAGAGGGGAAAGGACAATTAAGTGCCTTTTGCTAGCAGAAGTAACTATCTCCTTGTGTTGTCTTGCTTATTTCTTGTCCTCTTTTCCAAGCTAGCACTGAAATGAGGGTCTGACAGCAAAAGAAACTTGCCAATGACTTGGTCATTTTTTAATGGGCTGTTTTCTTTATGCGTTAAAGGCAGCTAAAGGAAGCCTTCCAGTATCTGAAGGGGGCTACAGGAGGACTGGGGAGGGACTATTGACAAGGTCTTGTGATGACAGGAGGAGGAGGAGGAATGGGTTTAAAGTGGCAGAGGGGAGATTTCAACTAGATGTTAGGAGGAAGTTCTTTGCAGTGAGGGTGGTGAGACACTGGCAGAGTTTGCCCAGGAAGGTTGTGGCTGCTCCCTCCCTGGAGGTGTTCAAGGCCAGGTTGGATGAGGCCATGAGCAACCTGTTCATGTGGGAGGTGTCCCTGCCTCTGGCAGGGGCTGGAATTGGGTGAGCTTTGAGGTCCCTTCCAACTTAAAGTATTCTATGATTCTAAAATATTTGCCTAGTTAGGCTGTAGAGGTGTTCAAGGCAAAGTTGGACAGGGCCTGGAGCAATCTGGTCTGATGGAAGGTGTCCATGCCCATGATAGTAGGGTTGGAACTTTAATGTCCCTTCCAATCCAACCCAGTCTATGAATTGTGGAGGAGTTTAAGTAAACATCAGAGTCCTCCCACATGATAATTTATATATCTTACATTTGGCACCCCTGTTACACATAGCTAAACTCTGAAAGCAGCTAAAAAAGCCTTACTGTTTTCCACCCTTACATCAGTCTTTATTTCACTGGACGTCAGACTGAATCCTGCTCATTTAAGTTAAATGGTTATGTCAACATAGCCTCTCATGGTTAAATGGATTATGTCAACATAAAATAGAATGAAGCCTTCAAACTGCTCAAGAAGTTCAAACCCCAGGGATTCATAAACTGAACAGCAACAGAAATCTTTGGAATTTTTTTTACTGAGCACTCAGTATTAACAAAATGAAATAAAAATCAGTTCCTAAAATCAAGCATAGTAATTCATCAGGATAAGCGCTAATGGCTTCAAACTGGAAGGAGCTTGATCTGGAGGATACATTAGGAAGAAATTCATCTCCATGAGGGTGACGAAATAGTTTGCCCAGAGAAGATATGTGGGCTCCAAGCCTGGAAGTGATCAAAGCTAAGTTGGATGAAGCCTTGTTCAACCTAGTCTGATTAAACACATCCCTGCCTATGGCAGGGGGGGGTTGAAATCAGATGAGCAGTACTGAGTCCAGTCCTGTTTAATGTCTTCATTGATGATCTAGTTGAGAGGATTGAGTTCAGCATCACTGAGTCTACAGATGATGCCAAATTGGGAGCCTGTGTGGATTTGTTAGAGAAGGCAGAAGGACCCTGCTGAGGGACCTGGACAGGCTGGACAGATGGGCACAATCCAGTGAAAGGAGTTTTAAGAAGTCCAAGTGCCAGGTTCTGCACTTTGGCAACAACAACCTCATGCATTGCTACAGGATGGAGACAGAGTGGCTGGAGAGCAGCCACTCAGAGAGGGACCTGGTGGGGACTGATTTGCACCAGCTGAACATGAACCAGCAGTGTGCCCAGGTGGCCAAGAAGGCCAGTGGCATCCTGGCCTGTATCAGGAACAGTGTGGCCAGCAGGATCAGGGAAGTCCTTCTGCCCCTGTACTGGCACTGGTTAGGCCACACCATGAGTCCTGTGTCCAGTTCTGGGCTCCTCAGTTTAAGAAAGATGTTGAGGTTCTAGAACGTGTCCAGAGAAGGGCAGCAAGGCTGGTGAGGGGGCTGGAGCACAGCCCTGTGAGGAGAGGCTGAGGGAGCTGGGGGTGTGCAGCCTGGAGAAGAGAAGGCTCAGGGCAGACCTCATTGCTCTCTACAGATAGCTGAGAGGAGGCTGTAGCCAGGTGGGGTTGGTCTCTTCTGCCAGGCACCCAGGAACAGAAGAAGAAGACACAGGGCAGGTTTAGGCTGGATGTTAAGAAGAAGTTCTTTCCAGCCAGAGTGATTGGCATTGGAATGGTCTGCCCAGGGAGGTGGTGGAGTCCCCATCCCTGGAGATATTTAAAAGGAAGCTGGATGAGGTACTTGGTACCACAGGTTAGTTAATTAGAGGGTGTTGGGTGGCAAGTTGGACTCAATGATCTCAGACGTCTTTTCCAACCTGGTTCTTTCTGTGATTCTGTGATTTTGTGATTCTGTATCCTCTAAGGTCCCTTCCATCCCAGACCATTCAATGATTTATATGTGCCTTTGAATATCTCTGAAAGCTTTATGAAGCCTAAACCTGAGTTGCAGTGACTCCTGTGACTTAAAGCTGTGTAAACTTGAGGGAAGTTAGTCAACTAACGTGGATTTATTATGCTAATTGCATGCAGCTTATATCAGAATTGGATCATTTCTTTTTCATTCCTGAGCTAAGGAAATTCAGAAGGATCAACGTATCTGAAAAGAAAAAGCCATATTTTAAGTCAGAGAACCAAAATACCACTGAATGGTAGAGGTCGGAAAGGACTTCTGGAGATCAATGAGTCCAAGTTCCCTTGCCAAGGCAGCTTCACCTACAAATGGTCAGATAGAATCACATCCAGGCAGTTTTTGAGTGTCTCCAGAGATGAAGACTCCATCACTCCTCCGAGCATCCTGTTCCAGTGCCCCAGGACCCTTAAAAAAGTTCCTCCTCATGTTTAGATGGAACTTCTTATGCCTGTTTCTGCCTGTTTCTGCCTGTTCCCCCTTGTCCTGGGCAGCACTGAAAAAAGTGTAGCCCCATCCTCCTTATATCCACCCTTCAAGGTGAGCATTGATGAGATTTACCTTGTGTCTTTTCTCCAGACTAAAAAGCCCTCGGTCTTTCCTCAGAAGAATCACAGAATGGTCTGGGCTGGAAGGGACCTCCAAAGCTCATCCTGTCCACCCCCCTCTAAAGCAGGTTGCCTAGAGCCCTGTCTTCAGGGATGGGGACAAAACCACCTCTCTGGGCAACCTGTTCCACCTTCCTGGTGCAGAAATTGTTCCCCACATCCAATCTCAATGTAGTCTGCTCTAGTTTGAAGCCATTGCTCTCATCTTGTCCCTGCAGGCCTTTGAAAACTATCTCACTGCAAACTTCTTGTAGCCCCTTCAGGTTCTGGCAGGCTGCTCTTAGGTCTGCCTGGAACCTTCTCTTTTCCAGGCTGCACACCCCCAAATCCCCCAGCCTGTCCTCCTAGAAGAGCTGCTCTATTTCTAAGTGCATCCTCACAGAGACTGTATTTTGCTATCTCTAAGGAAGAAAAGGCTGGGAAAATGCTTTCTGGCAGCTACAGGTATTTGCAGCTTGGGTTGGAATAGGTCCAATCTATCCTTAGTTTTCTGCAGCTCTTCAGTGAAAGAGCTTCTTCTGAGTATGCTTCTGAAAACCACCTAAAAGGATTCAGAAGTTCACCTCTTAACTAGAACGGACTTTCCAAAGTGCCTGTTTCTCTTAAATTTGTTTGCTTCCATCTTGTAGTATGATGCACATAACTAAAGTATCAGAGTGGAAGACCTATGAGGAAATGCTGATACTTGGGACTCTTCAGCCTGGAGAAGAGAAGGTTCTAGGGAGATTTTATTGTGGCCTTTCATTGTCAATCAGAAAGCTAGAGACAGACTTTTCAGCAGGGGCTTTTGTGACAGGACAAGGGGTCATGGTTTGAAGCTAAAAGAAGGAATTTAGACTAGAGAGAGAGAAAAAATGTATCACAGTAAGGGTAGTGAGAATCTGGCCCAGGTTGCCCAAAGAGGTGGTAGTTGACTCATCCCTGGAACCATTCCAGGCAAGGTTGTTTAAGGCTCTAGGCAACTTGCTTTGTGTAAAGATGTATTTACTGACTGCATGGAGGTTGGTTTAGATGGCCCTTAAAAATCCCAAACCATTTAATTATTCTTTGATTCCGTATTCAAGGGAATGGTTACTTTTATTGCCTTTGATGTTTGTTGATATCACAAAATCACAGAATTGTTTTGGTTGGAAAAGACCTCGTCAACCAAAAGAGGTTGCCTAGAGCCCTAAACAACCTGACCTGCAGTGATTTCAAAGATGGGACTTCTACCACTAGTCTGGGCAGACTGGGCCAGTGTTTAACCACCCTCATTGTAAATAATTTTCTCCTTTCTACACTAAATGTCCCTCCTTTAGTTTCAAACCATCACCCCTTGTCCTGTCACAACAGGCCCTGCTTCAAAGTTTGTCCCCAGTTTTCTTATCAGTTCCTTTAAGCACTAAAACGCCACCAGAAGGACTCCCTGGAGCCTTCCCTTCTCCAGAAATTGCCATGTCCACATATTTCTTGAACACCTCCACCTCCCTGGGCTGTGTGTGCCAATCCCTGACCACTCTTGAAGCAAAGATATTTTTCCTATTAGGAGATTCTTGTGCATTTTGTAAGCTGTGCATTTTCCTACATTTTGCCTTTGCTATTCTTATGCAATGTGAAAATTGAGAGCTTCAAAATAAGACATGAGCCCTGCTTCTCCACCTGCTTGGATTAAATTCAGTGAGCATGTAAAAGTAGTTTTCAGTGAATAAAATTACTGAGAGCAATGGCTTTGCATCTTATGGTAAAGAGTATCACAAGCAACAAAATTTCCACTAACCTAAGTTAGCAGGAGTCCCACTTCCCATTTGCACTTCCCCAGCAGTACATATGTGGCTTGATTACAAGGCTCGTTGAAGAGGAAGAAATTATCTTCTGTTTCTGGAACACAGACTTTGAAGTTACCTTCTTACACTTATTTCTCTTAGAGAAGTGAAGGTATGAATATTTATAACATAGGAAATATCACACAAGGGAGTTCCATCACAGGATCCCAGGCTGTTAGGGTTTGGAAGAGACCTCTGGAGAGCTTCCAGACCAACCCCCCCATCACAGAAGGACCAGAGGATCTGGCACAGGTGGCACAGGAATACATCCAGACAGGGCTTGAAAGGCTCCAGAGAAGGAGACTCCACAACCTCTCTGGGCAGCCTGTGCACCCTTACAGCAAAGTTCTTCCTTGTCTTGAGGTACAACTTCCTGTGCTGCAGTTTCCATCCCTTGCCTCTTGTGCTGTGACAGGGCACAAGTGTGCAGAAGCTGTCTCTGTGCCATGCTTCCTGACCCCCAGCCCTCAGCTCGTGATAGACATTGTTCAGATCCCCTCTCAGCCTTCTCCTCTGCAGACTGAACAGCCCCAGGGCTCTCAGCCTCTCTTCATCAGGCAGTGCTCCAGGCCCTTCAGCATACTTGGAGCCCTGCAGTGTACTCTCTCCAGCAGATTCCTGTCCCTCTTGAAATGGGGAACCCATACCTGGATGAAATATTCTTTTTTCTGCCATTTGTGAAATCCACAGAAAATTGTTAATTTTCATGGAAATTGTCCAAAGAGATTTCCTCACAAGTTTGGCTGCTCTTCTATTCCTGTCCAGTGCTGTAAAGACACAGATCTTACACAAGTACTCTCATATTCCTGGAAGGTTTGGATTAAAGCAATAGGGAAGAGTGGGTAGAAAGCTGCCCCACAGAAAATGACCTGGGAGTGCTGATCAACAAACAGCTGGCATGTGCTAGCCAGCATGTCTGTGACATGGACACAAATGGAACAAAGAAAGTTCTACCTCAACATTAGGAAAAACTTCTTTGCTGTAAGGGTGACAGAGTCCTGGAACAGGCTGTGTGACCTGCTCTAGGTGATCTTGCTCTGGCATTGCAGCTGGATTGGATGACCTCTGTGCAAACTCTTCCAGCAGCTACCATTCTGTGGTTCTGGGTATCTGGATGTTACAGATGCTCAGAACTTTGAACCCTTGCTCCAAAGAAAAAGACCTGGGGGTCTTGGTGGGTGAAAAGTTCAATGTGAGCTGGCTGCAGCAGTTCTGCTATGAGGACAAGCTATGAGAGTTGGGGCTCTGAAGCCTGGAGAAGAGAAGGCTTCAAGGAGATCTTACAGTAGCCTTCCAGTATCTGAAGTGGGCTACAGGCGGGCTGGGGAGAAACTAGGTACAAGGTCCTGTAATGACAGGACAAGGAGGAATGGGTTTAAAATGACAGAGGGGAGATTGACAGTGAATGTTAGGAAAAAGTTTTTTGCAGTGAGGATTGCCCAGGGAGGTTGTGGCAGCTCCCTCCCTGGAGGTGTTGAAGGCCAGGTTGGATGAGGCCTTGAACGATGTCCCTGCCTGTAGTGGGGGTTTGAACTGGATGATCTTTGAGGTCCCTTCCAACCTAAACCATTCTATGATTCTCTGATTTCCAGAGACCACAGAAAGGTTTGTTTCAGTAAATCACTCTACCCCAGGGAAGGCATTAAAGCTGAACTATTTAGAATGTATCCAGGAAAGAATTTAGAATCTAGGAACTTAAATATCTTAGTGAAGCCCCAAAATAATGGATTTATTATTTTGTTTTGCTAAACACCTCACGAAATATGAACCAAATCAATACAAATACAGTATTTTACCTCGGATAGCTCTGGAACCAAGTTAATGTTTTTAGGTTTTTTTTTTTGTTTTTTTTTTTTAATTTGGATTTTAATATTTTTTTAAATACCTGTTCAGAAATGGTGCTGAAACACCTGCATTTTTCAAATTTCCATTTCTGTCCAGACAAAATGAACCTATTGAATTCATGCAATGTCAAGAGAGCTACTGCATAATTCTCTGTGCAAATATGTGCTGAATTACTGAGGTCAACAATAAGCATAGTTTTGTCCACTGTTGAAACTCAAGAAATCACAGAAGGAGTCCAGAATAAGTCAGATTTTTAGACCCTTTAATTTTTTTTTATTTGCTTGGTCAGGACATGGCCTTTTGGCAAACTTTTGCTCCATGTTATATGAGCAAAAGACGAAAACATTCAACCTTGTTGCTGTATGGGAGTAACAATAAACTTACTTTTCTCCACCCTGTGGACTTGCATCTTTGTTTCCTTTTCAACAACTCAAAATCTCACGTTTGAATCAGCAGCAGATATCTGTCACAGAAAATAAGTGGTGTCCAGTTTTGGGTGCTGTAGTCCAAGAAGCCCTCAGGGAATTGCTCAAGAGAGTCCAGCACAGAGCCACAAAGATGCTGAAGGCAATCTCCTCCTTAGGCGGAGAGCCTTAGGGAGCTGGGGCTGAGCTGCTGAGAGAGGAGGAGCCTGAGGGGTGCCTTCAGTCATGGTGATAAAGATGTGCAGGATGAGTGCTCAGAGGCTGGAGCCAGGCTCTGCTGGGTGGTGCCCAATGACAACACAAGGGGCAGTGGTGGAAGATGAAGCATAGGAAGTTCCATGGAAACATGGGGAAGATTTTTTTTCCCTTTAAGGGTGACAGAAGCCTGTATTGATTGGGGGCGATTGAAGAGGCTGAAATTATAAGTTATGTAGCTTTTATAATTTCCAAAAGCCCCACCCACAATCTGTGTGTAGATTAGTTTAAGTTTGGGTTCTAATTCGGTCAGGAAAAGTCTTCACCAGGACGCCTTTTCTTGTAATTCAAGAAAAATCAGAAAAAATTGAAAGGTTTGGGCATGAAACAGCTTTGCCCTACTTACAAATGGGAGACTGTCTCAAAGTCCGTGCGAGGTTTGTGTCTCCAGGTCCGTGCAGGTCCCAGTGCAGGTCCCAGTGCAGGTCCGTGCAAGTCCCAGTGAAGGTCCGAGCAAGTCCTAGCAGGTCCTGCTGCAATCTGTCCAGCTGCCAGATATATACTGAGGTGATTTGTTGCCTCCCTGTTCAAGCCCATGGAGGGTGGGAGAAGGCACTTCGCACCTATTGTACTAAGCCTCCGGTGACAGAGGTGGGGAGGCAGGAAGACCGTTTCCTGCCCCATTCACACCTCTGGTGGGGCAGTGGACTGGGGTGTGCTCTGCCAAAGTTCATACCCCATTCAAACCTCCGGTGGGGCAGCGTCCTGCCCCACCACAGTTTACACCTCATTTAAACCTCCACTGGGGCAGTGCCCTGCTCTGCCACAAAGCCTGAAAGAGGCTGTGCAGGGGGTTGCGGAATCTCCCTCTCTGGAGATATTGCAAACATGCCTGAAGGTGTTCCTATGTGACCTGCTGTAGGTGCTCCTGCTCTGGCAGGGGGGTTAGACTGGATGATCTTAGAAGGTCCCTTCCACTCCCTAACATTCTGTGATTCTTGGAGGTTGGTTTTGTGTGGTTTCTGCCTGAGGGTCAGAAGACTCTGCAAAGGGATCTTGACAGGTTTAATGAGGCCAAACACTGGATCATGCACTTGGGTCATAACAGCCCCGTGAATGCTCCAGGCTTACAGCAGAGTGGCTGGAATATTACTCTTAAGAAAAGGACCAGGGGGCATTGACTGGCAGCTGTTTCAGCATGAGCCAGCAATGGGTCCAGGTGGCCAAGATGACAAACAGCCTCCTGGCCTGAATCAGGAATAGTGTGGCTAGCAGGGGTAGAGAAGTGATTGTGCATCTGTAGTCAGCATTGATGAGGCCACACCTCAGTTTTGGGCCCCTCACTACAGCAAAGACATTGAGGTGCTGAAGAATGTCCAGAGAAGGGCAAAAAAGATGCTGAAGGGTCTCAAGAACAGGGCTGGTGAGGAGCAGCTGAGGGAAGTGGGATGGTTTAGTCTACAGAAGAGGAGGCTGAGGGGAGACCTAGTGGAAGGCTACAGTGAGGTGAGGGCTGGGCTCTTCTCCCTACCATCAGTTTATAGGACAAGAGGAAATGGCCTGAAATTATGCCAGGGGAGGACATAATTGCAAATTAAAAAAAACCTGTTTCCTCTGAGAGTGGTCAGGGATTGGAACAGGCTGCCCAAAGACTTAGTGAAGTCACCATCCAGGGAGGTGTTCAAGAAATGGCAACTGAGGCCAAGGTTTGATGACCATGATGGTCTTAGGCTGATGGTTGGACTTGATGATCTTAGACTTCTTTTTCAACTGAAACAATTCTGATTGTTGAATGAAGCAGCTCATTAACTTGTCAATGCCTAAAAGAAAAAAATAAAATAGGAAAGCTTTTAAATTTTATTCCTACTCCCTCCCTCCTTTTACCATATTTATTTTTAAATAACATATATTTATTTGGAAGCTGTTTGGAAAAAAAAAACCAAAACCAAAACAAAACAAGATACAGAGCCTCTACTTTGAGCTGGGATATTTCTTTTCCTGAGTGAGCAGAAACAAGTGTCTGCCTTTGATAACTGCGCAGACATTAGTCTGTGAATATTAAAGAGGCTTGGCAGCTAGGCTACAAACTGGAGCATTTGCCATGTCTGGAAATATTGTGTCATTCATACCAGAAAAGTCAGCTCCAGTGTTTTGTCTGCTGTGTTTCTGCTTTGGCTAACAAAAACAATAAAAAAAAAGGGGTGGGGGAGAAAGACAAAATAAAAGAGCTAAACTGGGAATTATTTAAACTGGGAATTCTTGAAAATAGTGATTTTCACAGAATCACAGAATTAACCAGGTTGGGAAAGACTTCTAAGATCAACGAGCCCAACCTATGACTCAATACCTTCTAATTAACTAAACCATGGCACCAAGTGCCTCATCCAGCCTCCGTTTAAACACCTCCAGGGATGGGGACTCCACCACCTCCCTGGGCAGACCACTCCAATGCCAATCACTCTTGCTGGAAAGAGCTTCCACTACCTCCATTCCATAGCAACCTGTGAAGAACTTCTTCCTAAGATCCAGCCTTAACCTTCCCTGCTGCAGCTTGAGCCTGTGTCCTCTTCTTCTGTCCCTGGGTGCATGGCAGAAGAGACCAACCCCACCTGGCTACAGCCTTCTTTCAGGTAGTTGGAGAGAGCAATGAGGTCTGCCCTGAGCCTCCTCTTCTCCAGGCTACACACCCCCAGCTCCCTCAGCCTCTCCTCACAGGGCTGTGCTCCAACCCCCTCACCATCCTTACTGCCCTTCTCTGGACACGTTTCAGCACCTCAACATCTTTCTTAAACTGAGGGGCTCAGAACTGGACAGAGGACTCATGGTGTGTCTTGACCAGTGCCAGTACAGGGGCAGAAGGACTTCTCTGATTCTCCTGGCCACAATGTTCTTGATACAGGCCAGGATGCAATATCTTCCTGACAACACATATTGAACTAGCCAGCAGCCTGTATGATATATATATTGATTGATATATATATATATAATAATACACTGCTTGGATGTATTCTGTTAGGATAGGCACTATCATCTTCCTAAGCCAAGCAGGATGCCTGGGACTGGTGAAACTGCTGCCTGTTTTTCCCAGAATCCTAGAACCATTTTAGTTGGAAAGACCTGTAAGATCAATGAGTACAACTGTTTTCTAAATCTGCTGAGTCTGATGTTAAATCATCTCCATCCAGCACCACATCTTTGTGGCTTTTAATTATCTCTGGGGATGGGAATTCAACCACCTCCCTAAAGCCAGTGAAGAAGTTTCTTCTCATGTCCTATCTAAACCTTCCCTCGTAAAATTTGAGGCGAGGAGGCTCTTGTGGCCAGGAGGTCCAATGCCATTCTGGGGTGTATTAAAAGGGCTGTGGTGAGTAGGTCAAAGGAGGTTCTCCTGCCCCTCTACTCTGTCCTGATGAGGCCATGTGTTGGTTTGAGCTAATTGGAGAATTTGAGTGAGAAATTAAACTATTTTCTGAGAGAGGTAATCACAATATCTTACTTCATCAGAGTTTTATTAAGAAAGAAAAGAAGTTGTTTTTAAGAACTGTTCTGAAAACAACCAGATTGCAGATGGTTTCTGACCGCTCTGGCTGCGGCTGCTTCTCTTTGCATAGTCTCCTTTGTCTCTGCCTTGGCAGCTAATTCTCAGTAATTCTACTAATTACTTTCTTGCTTCTAATCCCCCTGGCCGATCTACCTCATCTTATCTGCAGCATCAACAGGTGATGAGATAAGACTGGGGAAGGGGGGAAAGGTGGTAGGGGGTGTTTGGTTACCCTCTCTTGGAGATTTGGATCTCTGGGAGGGGTGTGGTGTCTGTATTACCTTTTCATTGTATGTATCTGTAAATATCTGTTATACCTTGTAAATATTTGCTTGTATATTGTGCATTGCTGTAAATATAAAGCTTCATTTATTAACTTTCAGGGTTTTCTGAGTCTTAGCCGGAGTTTATAAAAGGTGGGAGGGCAGGTAACTGCTAAACTGCTACAGGCCACATCTGGAATATTGTGTCCAGTTTTGGGCTCCCCCAGTTCAAGAAGGACCTCAGAGAACTGCTTGAGAGAGTTCAGCACAGAGCCACAAAGAAGATTAGGGGAGTGGAAGATCTTTCTTAGGAGGAGAGCCTGAGGGAGCTGGGGCTGAGCTGCTGAGAGAGGAGGAGCCTGAGGGGTGACCTCAGTCACGGTGATGAAAATGTGCAAGGTGAGAGCCCAGAGGCTGCAGCCAGGCTCTGCTGGGTGATGCCCAATGACAGCACAAGGGGCAGTGGTGGAAGTTGAGGCATAGGAAGTTCCATGGAAACATAAGGAGGATTTTTTTTTTCCTTTGAGGCTGACAGAAGCCTGGAAGAGGCTGCTCAAGGGGGTTGTGGAATCTCCCTCTCTGGAGATATTCAAAACCCGTCTGGATGTGTTTCTGTGTGAGCTCCTGTAGGTGCTCCTGCTGTAGCAGGGAAGTTGGACTGGATTAGATTTGGAGTTCCCTTTCAGCCCCTGACGTTCTGTGATCCTGTGATTTTGTGATTCTCTGATTTTCTTGACCTATCACTTGTAACTAGAGAGTAGAGATCACCACCCATCTTGCTCCAACATTCTTTCAGAGAGCTGTAGAGATCAAGAACATCTTCTTTCAGGCATCTCTTCTCCAGACCAAAGACCCCCAGTTCTTTCAGCTGCTCCTCACCAGCCTTGTTCTCCAGATGTTTCAACAGCTTTGCCACTCTTCTCTGGACCCCAACCAGAACCTCAATGTCATTCCTGAGTCTAATTATTATTATGAAATTCTTCAGGCTCTGAAAATTGAAGGCTTTGTCATAAAAAATAATTTACTCTGAATCTGGAAATTCTAAGCTATTTCTAAATCATGTGGATGGATCCTACTGGAATTCTGATGTTGCTAGACAAGTCCAATAGGTTTCCTAAGGAGGTGATGGAGTCAATGCCTCCAGAGTTGATCAGGAAACCTGTGGATGTGACACTTTAAGACATGGTTTAATGGCCTAAATGGTCTTAGGTTGAAGGTTGGACTTGATGATCTTGAGGTCTTTTCCAACTGAAACCATTTTATGATTCCATGAAACAGTTCTAGACATCTGAGGCATACAGGTGAGCTATAAGATGTTCCCATCCGTATGGAACACTTCTGCCAGCAGGCACTTTTCTCTGCTGCTGTGGAAAATCTGAAAATGACGTATCAGGGAGTGACTATTGCTCAGCGTGTTTCCAATGACATCAAAAGGTAATTAGCCTTCATCAAGGATTGCTTCTCATCAAATTTCATCAATTCAATTATGCTGGGTCAGGAATTAGTTAGGAAAAACAAATATGGAAAGAAAAAATCCAGTTCTCAGTATGTCATAGATTCTTCTTTGTTAATTTGTTTTTGGGCAAGACATTAACAACTTTGAAAGGTATAGGTTGATCTTGAGAGCTTTGCAGAACTTCTCACTCTCACCCACATTACTCTCCTGTTTCTCAGAAGTGGAGCAGAGGAAGCTATGTTAGGTCTGTAGTTTTCCCTACATTATGCAAGACATCTCCAAACAACTCCAAAAAGCAAAAGAATGCTGTGAGAAGACAAACGGAGCAAGGGTTTCTTTCATCAAGCATGGGAGACAGGAACACAGGTTTGTGATTAACTCAGTTTCACTCCAGTTTGTAGCACTGGGATGCTGCACAATGAAAATCATAGAATCATAGAATGGTTCATATTGGAAGGGACCTCAAAGTTCATCCAGTTCCAATCCCCTGCCATAGGCAGGGACACCTCCCACTAGAACAGATTGGTCAGGCAACCTGGCCTTGAACACTTCCAGGGAGGGAGCAGCCACAACCTCCCTGGGCAACCTGTGTCGAAGTCTCACCACCCTCACTGCAAAGAACTTCTTCCTAACATCCAGTTTACATCTCCCCTCTGCCAGTTTGAACCTATTCCTCCTCATCCTCTCACTACAAAATAGATCCAAATGGGTATTACGCATAAACAGTTGGAGACCTCTGGTTTTAAGGTAACCCCACTAAGGTTTGCAGGATTCCTATTTCCTGGAATATTTTGCAGGTGGGAGAACAATTTTTGGCATCAACCAAGCCCAGCACCTTGTTGTTATCTCCCCTCTCTGCCACAATTTTTTGGTTTAAGACTCTGCAGTTTTTATTTTCAGTGGGGGTTCAGATTGGAAGTTAGGAACAACTTCTTCTCTGAAAACATTGTCCAGCCCTGGGACAGGCTGCCCAGGGCAGTAGTGGAGTTCCCATCCCTGGAGGGGTTGAAAAGCTGGGTAGATGTTGGCTGAGGGGCATGGTTTTGTGGTGACCTGGCAGTGCTGGCTTGAGAGTTGGACTTGGTGGTCTTCCAACATAAACAGCTTTATGATTCTATGAAACTTAGACCTGGCTGAGGAAACACTGAGCAATGGTCATCTTGGAAAAGAAAATAAAACTGATGTTTGTTCCCAGACTGCTACCTCCTAAAACTGAAACCATTCAAAGACACATGAATCAGAGAATCAGAGAATCAGAGAACTAGAGAATCATTGACTCATAGAAACCCAGAATAACAGAATTATTGAATCATAGAATCATAAAATCACTGAATCATAGAATCACAGAATGGTCTGGGTTGGAAAGGACCTCCAAAGGTCATCCAGTCCAACTCCCTCTGCAGTCAGCAGGGGCATCCCTCTCCTGGTATGGGCATAATTACTACCCAGAATTGGTTCACCTCCTGGGGCTCCCTCCCCCCTCTGTGGTAAGGTCCAGAGGTGGGTCGCAGGGGCAGACCACATGGTTCTGGAACCAGGAAGTCTTGGGCTGCATGCACAAGTCACGCACACGAGTCAGTTGATCTGTGCTGTCTCTTAGGGTGTCAGAACCCACCCCTGGGCGCGGGACTTTTGAACCAATTGGCTATTCAATGGATACTAAGTGCCTATTGGTCAGTTCCATGCTCTCCTAATGAGGTATTTAAGGGGGTGCAATGGCCATTAGTTGATTCTTTTTCTCTCTCCACTGCTGTGAGGAACACACACCTCCACACCCCATCCAACACTGGCCACGATCTTTGCAGCCAGCAGCAGCAGCAGCATCATCAGGGTTTGGAAAGTGGCAAAGGCAAAACCCCCTTCTTTTCCTCTTTATTCGAGACAAGCTCCTTCTTTCTCTTTATCTTGGGAAAAGCACTGTATCTAGCATGCATTTTGTGGGTATTTCCAGGCACGGTTAGGATTGCTTTTGTATTAGGCTCTCTGTTTCCTAAGTTCTGACTGTTTAAACTGTTTAATTCTGTGTTTTAAGCGACTTTGTGTATTTATTCTTGCCAAGTGAACATCCAAAGAACCTGAGGGAACTATTCCTGGAACCCCTGCGATTATTAATAGTAGTAAAAATTAATTATCACAACAATCCCCCACTAGATCAGGTGGCTCAGAACTCCATCAGTCGTCACCTGGGATGGGGACCCAACCACCTTCCTAGGCAACCTGAAAATACTTCTTGGAATTTGGAGTGTGTAGTATATATACTATATAGAGTATATAGAGAGTATTTATACTCTAGACACCATAGAGTATCTATGGTATGCAGTCCACAAGCTGTATAGAGAAGAATGGAGAGCAACACAGATTCAGATCCTGATTTTTAGCCCACATTACTGGGTTTAAATCTGTGTATCACAAAACTTTGCTGAAGGACTATTAGAAGCAAAGTCCTCCCTATTTCTAGAAAAATCTGCTAGCCACAGGAGTCTATCAACTTTGTTTTGTGCATCCTCTCTGTGGAATTATTTTCCTAACGGTGGCATCACTTCAGCAAGAGAAGAGATATTTGCATGCCTTAGGTTACAGCCTGCTATTGCTGAGTTGGCTTTGACCATTACCTTGGCTTTGACAGGGCAAGGCAGATGTAGAATGGCAACATCATAAAAGAAGAAAACTAGAATCATAAAATCATTAAGGTTGGAACAGACCCAGCTAAGACCATCAAGTCCAACTGCCACCCCAACATGGCTATGCCCATCAAACCCATGTCTGCACAACCTACAAACAACTCCAGAACAGGCTACCTGGAGAAGCTGTGGAGTCTCCTTCTCTGGAGAATTTAAAGGCCTGTCTGGATGTGTTCCTGTGTGACCTGAACTAGATTGTATGGTCCTGCTCTGGCAGGGGGGTTGAATTTGATGATCCCTTTGCGTCCCTTCCAACTCCTGACATACTGTGATCCAGGGATGGGGACTCCACCACCTCCCTGGCAGCCTGCTCCAATGCCTCACTACTCTTGCAGCAAAGACATTTTCCTAATATCCAACCTAATACTCTCCTGGGGAATTTCAGGCTATTTCCTCTTGTCCTGTACTCTTTACTTAGAAGAAGAGACCAACTCTCACCTCACTGTAACCTCCTTTCAGGAGAACAAGCAGCTATCTCCTCAGGCTCCTTTTTTGAAGGCTAAATAAAACTGGACACTCAGCTTCTCACAAAACCTGTTATTTAGACCTTTCATCAGATTTGCTGGCCCTCCCTGGACATGCTCCAGCACTCTTTTCAGTGGGAGCCTGAAACTGAACCCAAGAGTCAGGGTGTGGCCTTACCAGTGCTGAGTACAGGGCCACTATCACATCCCTAATCCTGCTGGCCACATTTTTGCTCATCCAGGCTAGGAGGCTGTTGGCCTTCTTGGCTATCTAGGCACACACACACTGACTCATCTTCAGCTGGCTGTTGACCAATATGGAATCACAGAATCAAAAATGTCAGGGTCTAGAAAGGACCTCCAAAGCTCATCCAGTCTAACCCCTCCGCCAGAGCAGGAGCACCTAGAATAGGTCACACAGGAACACATCCAGGCAGCTATTGAATATCTCCAGAGAGGGAGATTCCACAACTCCCCATGGCAGCCTGTTCCACAGTTCTGACACCTTTACATGGAAAAAAAAAATCCTTTTCAAGTTTCCATGGAACTTCCTATGCCTCAGCTTCCACTACTGCCTCTTGTGCTGTCATCGAGCACCACCCAGCAGAGCCTGGCTCCAGCCTGCCTCTGGGCACTCACCCTGCACATCTTTATCAACATTGATGAGGTCACCTTTCAGTCTCCTCCTCTCCAAGCAGCACAGCCCCAGGTCCCCCAGACTCTCCTCATAAGGTTTCTTTGCTGGGCAACTTTCCAGCCACTCTGTCACAAGCCTATAGCATTGTGTGGGGTTGTTGTTGTTACCCAAGTCTACACCTGACACTTCCCCTTGTTGAACCTCATCTCATTGACCTTTGCCCACCAATTCATCTTGTCCAAGTCCCTCTGTGGAGCCTTCCTACCTTCAAGCAGATCAGCACACCCACTGAATTTTATGTTCTCTTCAGACTTATTGGGGGTGCTCTCAGTCCCCTTGTCCAGATCACTGAAAAAGATCTGAACTGGCCCCGGTATAGAGTCCTGGTAAGCAATATCTGCAGCTGGCCACCAGCTGGCTTTAACTCTGCTTCACACAGATCTGTGCCCAGCTGTCTAGTCAGTTGTTTTAACCAGAGAAAAACACATTCATCCAAGCCATGAGTCACCAGATTCTCCATGAAGCAAGTACTTCATGGGCCCTGGTGGTGAAGAGAGTCAATGGGAGCCTGGAGGACATCAGGAAAAGTGTGGCCAACAGGGCTAGGGAGGTTCTTCTCCCCCTCTGCTCTGCCTTGCTGAGACCACATCTGCAATACTGTGTCCAGTTTTGGGCTCCCCAGTTCAAGAGAGAAAGGGACCTGCTGGAGAGAGTCCAGCAGAGAGCCACGAGGATGACTTGGGGACATAAGCATCTCTCCTATGGAGAGAGACTGAGAGCCCTGGGGCTGTTTAGTCTGGAGAAGAGAAGGCTGAGAGGAGATCTGAGCAATGTCTATCAATAGCTGAGGGGTGGGTGTCAAGTGGAGGGGGGCAAGTAATTTTGACTGGTGCACAGTAATAAGCCAAGGAACAATGGATGCAAACTGGAACAGAGAATGTTTCAGCTGAACATGAGGAGAAACTTCTCTAGAGTGAGGGTGCCAGAGCCCTGGAGCAGGCTGCCCAGAGAGGTTGTGGAGTCTCCTTCTCTGGAGCCTTTCCAAACCCAGCTGGATGCATTCCTGTGTGGATTACTCTGGGTGATCCTTCCTTGGCTAGGGGTTGGACTGGATGATCTCTGGAGGTCCCTTCCAACCTCTAAATTTCTGTGATTCTGTAAATTCTGTGGGAGACACTGTCAAAGGCTTTATTAGAGACTAAAAGTCGTACATTAATGCTGCCTAACTTGGGATGAATCACAGATTCACAGAACTTTGATGGTTGGAAGTGACCTCCAGAAATCATCAAGTCCAAATCCATGAGTTTGAGAAAACTGATCAAATCACCAGTAGCAGAAGCAAAAACTGTTGTTGTGCCTCTTGCACTACTTGAATATAATACTCAGAAAGCAAACAGCCAAACAGAAACCTCCATGAGCACAGCTCCAGGCACGGGTTGCTCCCCACAAAAGTATTTCCTCCTGGTCCTGACTAGAAATTTGGCTCACACAGAATTAGCAGCTGAAGAAGGAAGCTTCTGACTATGACACTGAGGTAGCTACCAAAGCCCCATTCTTTTAGGTCTGTGCATTTAATTGCTGAGAAAGATCACCTCAGTGCTGAAGGTAATTTCTAAATGAGAAAGGGATGAGAAATGCCAGTGATAAGCAGATTGCCTCCATGACAGCATCTAATTGCTGCCCCTATAATCCTATTGTGCCAAACCACAATGGATCTTAACTGAGGAACTTCCTGATTCTGTGGAGCAGAAATGAAATTAAAACCTCTGCTCAGGCTGCTCTCACATCACTGTGCTTACTGATGTTGATGGGCTTCATCCTGGAAGATGATGAGTACTGCTATGAAGAATGTATTTTCCCATGGAATCAGAGAATCACAGAATGTCAGAAGGGGCAAGGGGCTCCAAGCCAACCCCCCAGCCAGAGCAGGAGCACTTAGGGCAGATCACACAGAAAAACATCCAAGTGGGGTTTGAATATTTTCATAGAAGGAGACTCCACAACATCCCTGAGCAACCTCTTCCAGGGTTCTGTCACCCTCAAAGGAAAAAATTCCTCCCTGTATTTCCACGGAACTTCCTATGTGTCAGCTTCCACCATTGCCCCTTGTTCTGTCATTGAGCATCATTCAGGAGAGCCTGGCTCCAGTCCCTGGGCACTCACCCTGCACATCTTTATCAACATGACTGGGGGCACCTCTCAGTCTCCTCCTCTCCCAGCAGCACAGCCTTAGATCTCTCAGGCTCTCCTCATAACAGAGATCTTCCATTCCCTTCAGCATCTTTGTGGCTCTGTGCTAGACTCTCTCAAGCAGTTCTATGTCCCTCTTGAACTGATGGACCTAGAAATGAACACAGTATGCCAGATGCAGCCTCACCAGGGCAGAGTAAAGGGGCAGGAGAAAGTCTCTCCACCTGTCAGTGGACAGCTGATAGTCTCCATCATCATTCCATAGGCTCCTTCAGGACCCTGCAGAATGGAGCTTCCCATCCAAGCCTTACAAAACAGCTTTGGGATTAATTC
Organism: Psilopogon haemacephalus; assembly: GCA_013396835.1. Lineage (NCBI taxonomy): Eukaryota > Metazoa > Chordata > Aves > Piciformes > Megalaimidae > Psilopogon > Psilopogon haemacephalus. Next base: position 139,247 of record VWZI01014498.1, read on the forward strand.
TTGTGCTTTGTCTTCTTCCTCAGCATTTAGCATTGGTGTAATTTGCCTAGAAACCTTATCAAATCAGTTCAATTTCAACCTGAAACCCTGACAAAACCAAGCTTAAAGTGGTTTTATTTTCTTTTGACTGCTGCCTTCAGTTGGTCACATATATGCCAGCTCTGTGGTCCATGGTTTACACTCAGTGTGATGCAAGTGCACATGAAGAATTGCACTCTACTCTGCTCTGGTAAGACAACATCAGGGATATTGCATCCAGCTATGGAGCCCTCAACACAGGAAGGACCTGACAGAGAAGGTTCAGAGGAAGCCATGAAAATCATCAGGAAGCTGGAAGAGCTCTGCTAAGATGACAGGCAGAGGGAGATGGGGGTGTGCAGCCTGGAGAAGAGAAGGCTCCAGGCAGACTTAATAGCAGCCTGACAGGACCTGAAGGGGATAAAAGAAGGCTGCAGAGAGACTGTTTTCAAAGACCTGCAGGGACAGGATGAGGGCAATGGCTTCAAACTAGAGCAGATTTAGATTGAGTTTGGATGTGAGGAACAAGTTCTGCACCAGGAGACCTGCTGGAACACTAACAGGTTGCACAAGGAGGTGGTTAGTTCCCCATGCCTGGAGATACTCCAGGTGAGTCTGGACAGTGCCATGGGCAACTTGATCTAGTTGAGGATGTCTCTGCTGACTGCAGAGTGTGATGGACTGGATGAGTCTTGGAGGTTCCTTCCAACCCAGGTGATTCTATACAGGTGAAATCAGTCTTGGTTTCTGTATTCATAGACATTGTTCCGGAAATGCTCTGTGTGGTAGTTTGGCAGTTACCTGCCCCCCCCCATTCTTTGATATAACCCAGGCTAGGACTCAGTCGGCTGGAATTTGATAAATGAAGCTTTATATTTGCAGCCATGCACAATATACAAGCAGGTATTTACAATGTATAACAGATATTTACAGATTTATACAGTGAAAAGGTAATACAGAAACACCACACCCCTCCCAGAGATCAAAATCCCTAAAAGGGGTTTCTAACCACCCCTACCATCTTCCCCCCCTTCCCCAATCTTATCTCACCATCTATCGATGCAGCAGATAGGCAAAGGCAGATAGGCCAGAGAAGGTTAGCAGTAGGAAAGAAGTTAGTGGAATCAACTACAAAAGGCAGGGAAAAGGAGCCATGCAAGGAGCCAGCCACAGCCCAGAGAGGTCTGAAACTGTCTGACTTACCTATGTTTAGGGTACAACTCTTAAAAGATTTTAAAAAATTTCTCAGTAAAGCTCTGAGTGGAGTAGCATCTGTTTTCCTCTCTCAACCTTGTGCTGGTTTGAACTAATTGGAGAATTTGAGTGAGAAATTAGACTATTGGCTGAGAGAGGTAAACACAGTGTGTCACTTCACCAGAGTTTTACTGAGAAAGAAAATAATTGTTTTTAAGTATTGTACCCAAAACATTAGATTGCAGACGGTTTCTGATCGCTCTGGCTGCGGCTGCTTCTCTTTGCATGGTCTCCTTTGTCTCTGCCTTGGTAGCTAATTCTCAGTAATTCTACTAACTACTTTCNATACTATAGCCAAATTTCTCATTCAAATCCTCCAATTAGTTCAAACCAGCACACTCTGTTAGTACCCTGTACCATGCACTCTACCACAGCATTTAACTGTCTTGATTAGTACTAATTAGTTAAAAGTAGAATAAAATATCTACAGGGTTAGCAAGCCAACTTATGCAAGCTAAATCTCCCAGAACTCAACTTAGCCAATGGAAATCAGTGATTCACAGAATCAAAGAATCACAGAATTAATCATGTTGGAAAAGACCTTCAAGATCATCCAGTCCAACCTATCACCTAACACTTCTAATCAACTAAACTATGTCACCACGTGCCCAGTCTCTTTTTAAACACTTCTAGGGATGAGGACTCCATCACCTCCATGGGCAGATCATTCCAATGCCAATCACTCTTACTGTGAAGAACTTCTTCCTAACATCCAGCCTAAACCTTCCCACACATTCACACATTCTTAGCCTAAAATTAAGAAAAGGCATGAATTAGTGGGAGACAATGCTTCAGGGAGGCTCAGGGCAGACCTCATTGCTCTCTGCAGTTACCTGAAGGGAGGCAGTAGCCAGGTGGGGTTGGTCTCTTCTGCCAGGCACCCAGGGGCAAAAGAAGAAGACCCAGCCTCAAGGCACAGCAGAGCAGGTTCACGCTGGATGTTAGAAAGAAGTTCTTTCCAGCAAGAGTGATTGGCATTGGAATGGTCTGCCTGGGGAGGTGATGGAGTCCCCATCTCTGTAGGTGTTTAAGAGGAGGCTGGATGAGGCATTTGGTGCCACAGTTTAGTTAATGAGAAGGGGTTAGGTGATAGATTGGACTCAATGATCTCAAAGGTCTCTTCCAAGATGGTTAATTTGTTGAGGCTGGTGCTGGGTGGGGGCTGGTCTCTTCTCCCTCGTAGGAAGGGATAGGACAAGAGAAAATGGACTCAAGTTGCTGCAGGGGAGGTTAGATTGGTGACTAGAAGAAACTTCTTCCCTGAAGAGTTCTCAACTATGTAAGAGGCTTTCCAGGGAGGTGGCTGAATTCTCATCTCTGGCCATGTTCCAGAGAGGCTGAGATAGGGTGTTGAAGGACATGGTCTAGCTACAGACCTGGTAGAGTGAGAGAATGGTTGGATTCAGTGATTTTAAAGGTATTTTCCAACCAAAATTATGAATTATTTTGGTTGGAAGACACCATTAAGATCAAGCCCAGACATTAACCCAAGACTTCCAGGTTACCACTAAACCATGTCCCTCAACACTGCACCTGTGCTAACAATGCAGCAGTCAAAAATCAGCTGCATAGAAATTCAAGAAGAAAACTAGGTTGAGGGGACACTAAGCATTTTTATAGGTTTGGCAGGGCCTGGGTTGAGAGCAGCCCTGAAGAAAAGGATTTCAGGGTGCTGGTGGATGAGAAGCTCATATGAGCCAGCAGTGTGCACTTGACGTCCAGAGAGCCAAGCAGAGCCTGGGATGCATCCAGAGCAGTGTGGGCAGCAAGGTGAGGGAGGGGATTCTGTCCCTCTGCACCATTCTGTTGAGACCCCACCTGGAGCACTGTGTCCAGTTCTGGAGCCCCTGGGGCAGGAAAGGTCTGGAGGGGCTGGAAGGTGTCCAGAGAAGGGCCATGAAGATGACCAGAGGGCTGGAGCTGCTTTGCTAAGAGCACAGCCTGAGAGACTTGAGGTTGTTCAGTTTGAAGAGGAGAAAGCTCTGAGGAGACCTTCTTGTGGCCTTCCAGTATCTGAAGGGGGCTACAAGAAAGCTGGGGAGGGACTTTTTAGGGTGTCAGATAGTCTTAGGACAGGGGGGAAATGGATCTAAACTAGAGGAGGGCAGACTGAGATTAGACATTAGGAAGAAGTTCTTTAGAATGGGGGTGGTGAGAAATTAGCACAGGTTACCCAGGGAGATGGTGAAAGTCTCATTCCTGGAAGTTTAAGGCCAGGCTGGATGTGGCTCTGATCAAGGCAGATCTAGTGTGAGGTGTTGCTGCCCATGGCAGCACTGAGGGTTACACCTCAGTGATTCGTGAAGTCCCTTCCAACCCTGACAATTCTTTGGTTCTGTGAAGGTTTGATGCACTGAAGTCTATGCATCCACAACGACTGTAATTTTTTTTCACTCATTGAACATGTAAATGGTCTAGTATCATCCCAGCACATCAGTGCTGCAAAAGAGATATCCTAGCATCTGGTTATTGTCATGTGGAAAGTAGACCTATACTTCTGAGAGTCTTTTTTATTTTAATAAAACACTGCAACTACTGTGTTTATGAGCTCTTAAAGATTCTCCAGTGTTCAATGTTTTACACTTACTCTGCTCTAGACTCAGGAGAATTCCAGACCAGTGAAGAACAGCAAAATGCTTGATTAAAAATAAACCACTTCAAACCAACACAGCTTCTGCCTTTTCTTCTCTGCAGTTTCCATGGAATTCTTATGACAGTTGGCTGCAGAATGTGATTTGGTTTTATGGCTTCTTTAAAACCATGGTTTGAAGTTTATAATAACTCCTTTTTAAGACTGGGAGCAGTTTTGTTGCTTGTAAGGGGAAGAAATGGTTGGGAGATTTTATGGTCTACAGCTGGAATGGAAGCCTGACTGTGTAGCAACCAAGAAGATAAAAACAAGGATGCTCAAAATTCTTATGAACAGCAGGAAAAGGTCATAGAGAATTTATAATGTGCTAAAGAACCGTGCAGGAGCATCTACAGCAGCAAGATAATGTGGATGAGATAACTACCAATGAATGGAATGATACTCAGAACTTGGCACAGGCTGCCCAGGGAGGCTGTGGAGTCCCCATCCCTGGAGGTGTTCAAGAAACCTGTAGACATGACACTTTGGGAGATGGTTTAATGGCCATAGTGGTGTTGGGTGGAGAGTTGGATTAAATGATTTTAGGAGGTATTTTCCAACCAAAACAATTCTAGAATTTTATGAAATTATCTGTTTGGTGGGAATGGATGTTTTTAGGATTTTAATTCTTCAGTAATAGGAATTTACATGGAAGGTAGATGTCACGGGAATGAGTTAACGAAACACAGTATCCCGTGGAAGGAGGGGGGAACGGTACCCTCCTCGCCGGTTCTTCGGGTTTCGATCGGCAGAAAAAGACACGGATACCGCTTAAACGTCAGGTATAAACGTTTAACAACCAGGACAGGGGAAAACAGAGAGCTTACGCGCGAGACAGATCCCAATCGCACCTAGAGGTATCCGCGGAAGTGCGAGGCAAAGGGGGGGAAACACGCCCCTTCCCGAACTGAGAGGGAAGACCGCGGAAGGAGGGAGACCGATTTAAGGAAAACAGAAG
>VWZI01014499.1:5475-18711 GCA_013396835.1 Psilopogon haemacephalus
AAAGAGAAAAAAAAAAAAAAAAAAAAAAGAAAAAAGGAAAAAAAAAAAAAAAGAAAGTAAAAAAATTAAAGCAAATGAAAGGATTTGCATCCTGTCCTGAGAGGTGCACAGCAGCATCCCTGGAAACGCTTTCCAGAAGCAGCTGGGGACACTCACGAGCACCTTGCAGGGCCAGGCTCTGAGGAAATAAAACACCATAAAACAAAACAAGAAGTGGAAGAAAAGAGAGAGAGAGAAAATGAAATTAATTTTCACCAAAATAGTAAGAATCAAAATGATGCCTAACTGAGTTTGGTCATCGATTTCAAGCAGGTTATACACAATCAGCCTATTTTAACTCATGACTTCGACATTGCTGTGCATTGTGCTGGGTTCACTCCTCAATATTACTTTATCAAGTACAGCTAAAAGAAGCAAACATGTCTAGGTAAATTATTCTTTGTTGCAATTCCACTCAGTGAAAGATTTGCAGTTGTTTCTCTTCCTCATCAAACCTTTGTGCAGCTTTAAATTTTAACTCCCGTGTGCAGGATTACTTTTGCCAATTAGGAAATTCAATGTGCCTGGCCAGAGATGATAGGGCACTTTGATTTTATGCTTAAATCTTGTATTCAGTATCACAGATTTAAAGACAAGTTGGGCAATGAGCATTACACATTTGAGTGAAAAAAAAAAAGTGAAAAATCACAGCACATCAGTGAGATACCAGAGCTGAATTACTAAATCAATGCGAATGCATTTTCCTAATTTCTCAAATCATTAAAGCCACTCTGTTAAAAACCCTGGGACAGGCCTCCACTACCTATCACACAACCCAAGGCATGCTGAGGGATGCAGCTAGCCCTTCTGAAAATGCATTTTTTTCCTTGATGACAACATATCAAACTCATTAAAATTCAGAGCAAATCAACCCTCCCACTTTTATGCTCTCAACGCCAAGCTAAAACGCCTCTCGCTTTTAGAAGCCTGTGCTTGACAAAGAAAGAAAGGTTTCATTTGCTTCCCTAGAGTAGTGGACATGTCATTCATAAATAAATAAACAAATAAATAAGGAGTTGATTTGGGTTCTAATTAAACATTGTGACCTGAATTCTCCTGCTCCTTCGCAGGAAAACTTAGTGAGGAGTTTGCCAGCTCATTACAGAGATAAACATCTTCCACGTCATCGTGTCGTCAGTCCAACGAAACTTGGAAGCCAAGGACTCAGTGGAGCTGAAGCAGGCCTTTATGTTCTTTTGCTGAGAGATACATGAAGATTAAACTGGCAAATATCTCGTTCTCGAGGACAGTGTTTGCTAGATAAAGTAAATACGCCGCAGAGATTTGCGGGCGCGATACATAAAACGTCTATCTGAAAGCGTTATTTTTGGTGGCTGCTATTTCACTGAGCAATCTCAGGCCCGGATTGATAACTTTACCTTCTTGTCTGATATCTTATCTTGTTTAATTATGTTTATATTGCTATGAAAAGCAGTGGAGGAAAAAAAAAAAAATAAAAAAGGGTCCAGATTCACAAGGAAAGCAAGAAGCAACCCGACACAAGAGATAGCAATAGGGAAAAAGGCAGACTGTAATCTGAGTCCTAGGACTCTCCAGCCAGGACTCAGACATGTCCTGTGATTTATTCTTTATTCTTCAGCATAGGATATTATTTTATTCTTCAACATAGGATTTTTTTCTAATTCTTCAAAATAGGATTTTTTTTATTCTTCAACATAGGATATTTTTTCATTCTTCAACATAGTTTTTTTAATTCTTCAGCATAGGATTTTTTTATTCTTCAACATAGGATTTTTTTTTTTTATTCTTCAACATAAGATTTTTTTTATTTCTTCAACATAGGATTTTTTTTATTCTTCAACATGTTTTTTTTTTTTTTATTCTTCAGCATGGATTTTTTTTATTCTTCAGCATAGGATTTTTTTTATTCTTCAACATGTTTTTTTTTTTTTTATTCTTCAGCATGGATTTTTTTTATTCTTCAGCATAGGATTTTTTTTATTCTTCAACATAGGATATTTTCTTATTCTTCAGCATAGGATTTTTATTTTTTTTTATTCTTCAACATAGGATTTCTTTTATTCTTCAAGCATAGGATTTCTTTTATTCTTCAAGCTTAGGATTTTTTTTATTCTTCAATATAGGATATTTTCTTATTCTTCAGCATAGGATTTTTATTTTTTTTTATTCTTCAACATAGGATTTCTTTTATTCTTCAAGCATAGGATTTTTTTAATTCTTCAACATAGGATTTTTTTTATTCTTCAACATGTTTTTTTTTTTATTCTTCAACATAGGATTTTTTTTATTCTTCAGCATAGGATTTCTTTTATTCTTCAACATAGGATATTTTTTTATTCTTCAACATAGGAATTTTTTTATTCTTCAACATAGGATATTTTTTTCTTTATGGATACTTTGGAGTGTTTAAGAATGCATTAAAAAATATATAAAAGAAAGTAAAGATAACAAAACCAGCCTATTATAGATAAGTATTGTCCTACCTCATTTCAGTATCATACAATCACAGAATGGCCCAGGTTGGAAGGAACCTCTGAGATCATCTAGTCCAACCTTCCCACCATGGGCAGGGAAGCTTCTTGGCTGGATTTGGCTGTGCAAGACCTCATCCGACCTGGCATTGATCACCCCCAGGCAGGAGACATCCACAACCTCCCTGGGCAGCATGTTCCATGATCATCCTGAAGAACTTCTTCCTCAGCTCCAGTATAACCCTGCTCTTCCTTAGCTTCAAACCATGCCCCCTTGGCATGTCTCTAGACACCCGCAGGAAAAATCCCTCTGCAGCCTTCCTGTAGGATCCCTTATTGTCTGATGCAAGAATCTTAAGCATCTTAAGATCCTTTAAGTTTTATGTGGCCTACTTCCCATTTTCCATTCCATTGATTTTCCATTCAATTCCTTTGCCGTCTAGCAAACCCTAAATAACAAATGACTTTCAGTTGCTTTTGACAGCAGTGGGATTCCTTTCTGTTGCACAAACAGAAGAATAATCTTAAGCAATAGACCCTTTAATTTTTTACGTGTTAGTTTGATGCTCTTCAAGCCGTTGCAATGAATATTTGTGGAACACAGAGTCATAAAGAAGTTCAGGTTTGCTCAGGGGGGTCACAAAACTCAGAATCCTGCCCAGGATAATACCAAATGCCAAATACTACTTCAGAACAGCAGGATGCACACGCAGATCTCAAAACTTTCTCTCTCAAAAAAAAAAAAAAAAAATAGACTCTACAATGTCTCTGGGCAACATGCTACTGAGTTTATCTATCCTAATAATTTCTTTTTTCCTTAGGTCATGCTGAAACCTCCTTTGTTTGGAAGAATACAGCACCGAACAGCTTTGGAAAGAGCACAACTCCATCCCTTGAGGTCAGCTCCTCTTAGAAGAAAATGCCTGCTAGAAAAACCTCTCCTGCCTGATGCTAAACACAGCCAGCTCCACCCCCAGCCTCTCTTCACAAATCTTGCACTTCAGACTCCAAGCAGCTTTGTGACCCTTGCTGGAGTTTATTCAAGCATTGGGGAGCCCACAACAGCTCACAGTACTTCAATACGGTATAATGAATGCTAATGTGGGAATAATCACTCTCTTTGATTAACTAACTACTGCCAATGGAAATGCAGAACTCTCCAGCTCAATCGACAAGACAAAACAAAAAAGGAAACTTCAGTGCTGGAGTGAGCTGATATAATTTTGAAGTCAGATCTCCCTGATAGCTGATAACAGGTACTCTTCCCATTTTCCCATTTCTATAAGTGCTTCTTCTAACATTTCAGATACAGCCTCCTTATCTCTAACACCTTCAGGAGTCTGAAATAATTGTGGGGGGGGAAATATCTTAAATGAGCTCTACAAAACCTGTGCTCTGCTTTTCCTCTGTGCTGCTACCCACTGAAAAAGTGCAATTATTCTTCCAGAACTATTGGCTGATACACACAGACACACACAGGAAAGGGGAGATTTGTGGCAAATAAGATTCTGCTTTAGAGACAGTTCCATGATACTAGACATTAAAATCCATCTGCTCAATGAGCAGACTGAAGACCTACTTCAGAACTGCAGCATTTCATTTGCAAAATTATTTGAGACAGACTATGATGCAAGCTCTGCATTGATACAGTGTTTGGAGTAACAGAAGCTTGGTTTTGCAGGATTGCTAAGTGAAAATACTACTATTTTTGTATATATTAAAATATATATTTTCAATATATATATTACATAAATAAATATATATTATATGTTGTTGTTTGATTATTTATTTATTTATTTATTTTTATATAATCATAGAATCAGTCAGGGTTGGAAGGGATCACGAGGATCATCTAGTTCCAACCTCTTTGCCATGCCCAGGGACACCTGACACTAGATCAGGCTGCCCACAGCCTCATCCAGCCTGGCCTTAAACACCTCCAGGGATGAGTCTTCCACCACCTCCCTGGGCAACCCCTTCCAGGCTCTCACCATAGAATCATAGAATCAGTCAGGGTTGGAAGGGACCACAAGGATCATCTTGTTCCAACCACCCCTGTCATATACTGGGAGCAGTGATACCCAAACTGTGTAGCCTGACTCTTATCTTGATGTCATCATAGAATCCATCAGGGACCACAAGGACCAGCCAGTTCCAATCCCCCTGCCATGCCCAGGGACATCCTATCCTAGATTAGGCTGCCCACAGCCTCATCCAGCCTTGCCTTAAACATCTCCAGGGATGTGGCCCCAACCACCCCCCTGGGCAACCCATTCCAGGGCCTCACCACTCTCATGTTGAAGAACTTCTTCCTCACGTCCAGTCTAAATCTCCCCATTTCTAACTTTGTTCCATTCCCCCGAGCCCTATCACAACCTGACATCCTAAAAAGTTCCTCCCCAGCTTTCTTGTAGACCCCCTTAAGATTCTGAAAGGCCACTTTGGAGCCTTCTCCTCTCCACACAAAATATATAAGTATCAAAAAGAAAACCAAAACCAAAGCAAATAGAAAACAACAACAAAGTGCTCAGTTAATTCTCTAATCAGATACTGGATTTTGCAGTGCAGCCTCTAAGTGTGTGGGAAGAGCAGAAATGATCATAAACAGTGTTTGATGAGAGGGAAATGCAACCCTAGGTCTGGCACAGCTACAGAGAGTCAGGAATGAGCAGTGCAAATGAAGATTGACCACATTTCATGCCATGCTACCTGGTTGTGAAGCTTCTGAGTGCTCTTGATGTAGCAGCGCACATAAGAAAAAAACCTCACTTGAGCAAAACTGCTCTTGTATAGCCTGTGGAAGATGGCATGTAGGGGCATGAAAGTAGAAAACATCTCATGAGTTCACCCTTTGGGATTCTAGAAGGTTCAGGTCAATACTAAATCTTGCCAGTCCTCCAAAGTGAGATCAATATTGAGAGCATCAACAGAGAGATCCATTCTTAGGCATAAACTTTCAGTGGTCTAGAGGGAGAGTGCTGCTTTTAGCCTCAACAGCAGCCCAGCCTCAGACTGCTCCCTGGTAAGGCATCAGCTGTGCTCTCCTACTAGCATCCCAGGCTGACTTTTTATTTAGCAGCTTGATTTGGTACACTCTGGGCTGAGGAATTCTTCTTGCCATGATGATAAAAGATTTTGTACCTTAATCCTTGACCTGCAGGAACCCACTGCCCCTCTCCACTGCCCACAGTTGGAGGCAAACTCAGGAACAGACACATGACCAATTCTGGATAAACTGCATCAGGTTCTTCAGTTTTGGTCAATAAAGACAGACACAATCTCACAAGAGAGCCAGAGGACTCAGCCTGGTTGACCTCAAATGTGATTTTAAATTGAATTGATTTCAGTTGTTTTCCTAAAAGGTGTGGTTCTACCATGCTCTATACAAATTGATTCCGTGCAAAGTGCATCCTCGATTCAAACTGAACCCCTCCACCACTTTAACCTCCAGCAGCTGTCAGCTTCTCTCTGATAGGAGTTTGTTTTAAAAGCAGAATTAAGAGACGTGCTTAAATACAGACTGTAATACCTGGAGCCCAAGACACCTTTAATTGAAAATCTATGTTCTAGAGAGCAACACAGCTTATGAGAAAGATAATAAACCATAAACAGCGCAGATCAGAGGGAAGACAAAAATTGATTAGCAGAGTTAATATTTGCCTTTTTTCTTTCTTCCCCCTTGTTCCAACACATGGCTGCCTAGGAATATCACACAGAAGTGAATTTATACCAGTCAGGAACACACAGTCTTTATCCCTTGTGGGATAAAGGCTGGCTGGCCCCATTACTAATATTTTACACACCACTGAAGTTCTCTGGGCTGCTTTCAGATATTTGCAAAACAAGCATGGCCTGACATTAAATCATGCTCAGCATGGTACCTGTAAAATTCCTACAGAGGACTTTCCACCCAAAATCTCCCCACAGATTTTAGGGGAGGGGAGAGATGGAGGCATTTCCTTTCTTAATTTTTGCCTAAGGATCAGAAAAGCAAAGCACCTGGGAACTTGAATCATAGAATGGTCTAGGTTGGAAGAGACCTCAAAGATCATCCAGTTCCAACCCCCCTGTGCCATAGGCAGGGACACCTACCACTACATCAGGTCACTCAAGACCTCATCCAGCCTGGCCTTGAACACATCCAGGGAGGAAGCAGACACAACCTCCCTGGATTTGATTGATATTGAATATTTAGCTATAACTCCATCATAGCTATCAGTCACTATTAGAGTGCCTGGAGTTTAATTCCTGCTTTAAAATCCATACTGATAACTTCTCATCCTTATCTCACACACGACACTGTCTTCCTTTCTGTCCCAAATAGGGATCATATCATGACTATGCATAGGCTAAAAAACAAATTCAAGTCTCTATTCTGCAGGATAGTTTGCGTTTGATTTGTGCTTTGTAACTTCAGTGGATTGAATACTTGGTCTGACGCAGACAGAATGCTTCTGTTTGTGGAATTATGAGTAACTCACACAGGAGAAGAGAAGACTGATTGTAAATAAATATGCTGCAAGTACAGCTTAAAGGATTAATGAGATTAATAACTGGTAGCTGTGTTTATTTTATTTAAATGCCATCACTCTGAGTGATATACCAACCAGACAGTGCTGTTGCTGTGGCTTTGAAAATGAACATGTAAATCAGTAAAGGGGAAGTGGAGCTATAAAAGTGTTAGCTTGGGCATAAGCTATAAACCAACACACTCTGTGTAGCTCAGCACACAGAGCACACACAATGTGCATCTTATCCTAGCAAATAAACCTGGATACTTTCCCACCATTCCTTCACTTTTCTTGGGATAAGGGCTGTGAAGAAATGTCAAGGAAAGAAGCTCCCCTGCTTCTCTTGCTCAGACATCTCTCTTGTACAACCAGCCTGAGAAGAGGGCAGACAACAGCTTGCACTGCAAAGCCCTTTGCACAAAGATCTCACAAGTTGTAAGGCTTCATCTTAGACCCCTAGCACAAAGATCTCACAAGTTGTAAGGCTTCATCTTAGACCCTTAGCACAAAGATCTCACAAGTTGTAAGGCTTCATCCTAGACCCTTAGCACAAAGATCTCACAAGTTGTAAAGCTTCATCCTAGACCCTTAGCACAAAGATCTCACACGTTGTAAGGCTTCATCTTAGACCCTTAGCACAAAGATCTCACAAGTTGTAAGGCTTCATCTTAGGCCCTTAGCACAAAGATCTCACAAGTTGTAAGGCTTCATCTTAGACCCTTAGCACAAAGATCTCACAAGTTGTAAGGCTTCATCTTAGGCCCCTAGCACAAAGATCTCACAAATTGTAAAGCTTCATCCTAGACCCTTAGCACAAAGATCTCACAAGTTGTAAGGCTTCATCTTAGACCCTTAGCACAAAGATCTCACAAGTTTATAAGGCTTCATCCTAGACCCCTAGCACAAAGATCTCACAAGTTGTAAGGCTTCATGCTAGACCCTTAGCACAAAGATCTCACAAGTTGTAAGGCTTCATCTTATGAGCACAATTAAAGAAATGAAGAAAAGACTCTTACCCCATCTTTTTCACCAGCCGCTGGGCATGTTGATGAATACTGGATAGTGCTGAATACAACAGAGTATCAAGGCATTCCTGTGAGATAATCTTAGCTCTAGCAAATTCCATGTTCTCCCATTCATCACAGCAGAGAGAAAATTATTCCAGACGTTGTTTTTTAGGGCTTCTGTACAAGACTACCTCCTCAATCCAGATCTTACTGCATCAGAACCAACAGTGAGATAAATCATAATATTTAAAATCTTTTCCAGAATATCCAGGATTTGAGATTGTTTATCATAATACTCAACAGTTGAATGAGTTTCTTCTTCCCCTTATCAAAGCCTGCATTTCTCTTTCTCTGAATTGCACATTTCAGGAAAATTAAGACTTTTGTTTGGCTGCTTGGGCGTCAGACCTGACTCCTTAGCTCACTGCATCACTGGGCTGTGACAGGCCCTGCCACAACCTCTGCCTGCTCAAATAGCTTTGCCACTGCCTGCACTGTGACCATCTTCCACATGATCCTCCCTGCTGGAGCCACTCTGCTTCTTCTCCTCCCTGCCAAGAACCAGCCACCTAACACTGCTTTCCCATACCAGAATAAACCCCATCTAAAGAATCACCACCACCACTTCTCCACTGGAACTTAATGTGACTGACTTTTTAGATAGCTAAAAGACTAAACCTAAAGATTCCTAAACCTAGGGGCTATCAATCAGTAATCAATCCAAAGTCTAGAAAGGCACAACAAGATTCATGTGCCAGTTGTGTACCACCTTTCCAGAGCTGTGTTCAATAGCTCAACCGAAATCCCTTTAAATGCCTTACAGTTACTGTCCACTTCAAGCACAGATAGGATCCTCCTAAATCAAACTGAGTCAGGGATTGAACACAAACATGTAAAATATTGCAGGATCAGGACCAAAATCTTCCCCATATGAATGAAAATACCCTGTCCCTTTTTCTATCTAGAGCTTTGCCTTCCTCAATATACAAAACATAAATCCTCAGTTAGCTTATAAGCAAGTAGCATAAAAAAATACAGTAAGCTTCTGCTATAAGCAACATATAAAAAGGTAAATAAGATGGAAAGGGAAAAGAAAAAGAAAATAACAACATAAAAAGTGGTTTGGATCTACACGGCAAAGATGTAGCAACTGAGCTGCCAGGGGACTGCTGTGTGTGCTGGAGAGGGCTGGTCCCAGCAGACTCCCAATAGATCCACCCCAAGACACAGCTAAACTCCTCAGCACCTCCGGGGAAATGTATTTCAGGAAGGGGAAAGACCTGGAGCCAGAAAGAGAGGAAGATGGAGAATAAAGTGAGAAAGAGTAGAAGGAATCCAAAGGTGAGAGGAAGTGCTGCAGGCACAAGAGCAGATACTCCCCTGCAGTCCATGGAGAGAACAGTGGAGCACAGGTGTTTTTCCTAAAGGACTTCAAGCCATGACAAACTCATGCTGGAGGGATGAAAAAGGTGAATGGGAAGGGGCAAGAGAGAAACTGCTACCTACTGACCACAGACTGACCCTCCTGCAGCCGTCACTGCTCAGGGATGAGCAGAGGAATATGAAGTGAAGGAGTGAAGATAGGAAAGAGAGGAGGAAAAGTGGTGTCTCAGGGTTTGTTTTTCTGTCTAGCCTTGTGAACCTAATTTTGCCCACAACAGAAACAGGTAAGCAACACTCTGAGCTTTCTTACCCTTTTTTCTGCCCTTACCCTGCTGCAGAGTGGAGCAGGCGAGCAGCTGGGTAGGCACTTGGCCTTTAGCCAAGGTTAATCCTCCACAACATGGAACTGGCTTACTTCCTCTAGTGAAAATCCTCCCCTGGGAGGTAAGATTTGAGTTCTAGTCTGAACATCTGTCCTCACAGCACCAAGGACCTTCCCCTGCACCATCCACAAACTACATTAACACTTAAATGCTTCCTCAAACAGCTGTTCTGGAACAATTCCAAAGAGCTATGCTCAGATACTCAGCAAAAGAGAACATTTAAAACCTAAGTGCCTCCATGTAGATGGCATGAGGTTAGTCAACATCTCAATATATATATATATTTTACCAGATGGAGGGTCACATAGGAAAACAAAAGAGCCTACACACAAACATAGACTTAATTTCCTTCATCACCTCTTCCGCTTCTGCTAAATCTTAGACACATTCCTCTCCCTCCACTGCCTCTCCAGCTACTTCTGGGATATTTACAGAATCCTTAAAAATGTTCTATACAAATGAAACAGTGATACTATCATGATATGCATGAAATGAACCTAAGTAACCATGTAATCTTCTTACTGCCATCCTCCTCAGCTCCCACCCTCCTCCGCTATTTGTTGTGCTCCCTTGTTCTGTCATGTCTAAAATTAGACTTGTGTGCTTCTCCAGGCAGAAACCATGGCTTATGTGCTTTGTGAAGTCTGTAACGTGGTTAGTCCTGGGTGAGAAACATCTTCCCCACTTCATAATACTTCTCAGGTTTTCAAAGAAATATTCCTCCCCAGAAGAAAAAAAAAAAAAGTCTCTCAAGTTGAGAGCCACGAAGAGTTGTGCTCGTGGGAGGGCACTTGAGAGAAGCACTGCCATAAGCTTCCTGATGCTTTTAATTCTCCTGTAGACAACTACTTCTGCCCACAGTTCCATAAAGGACTCAGTTAAATGAATTAAAACTCTACTGCACCCTTGGTGTTCACCAGGCAATGGAGAAAGCCCACAAGTATTTTCCAAACTGCCCTATTCTATCCCACTCCATTCTATTCTATCCCATTCCATTCCACTCCACTCCATTCTATTCTATCCCATTCCATTCCACTCCATTCCATTCTATTCTATCCCATCCCATTCCACTCCATTCTATCCTATCCCATTCCATTCCACTCCATTCTATCCCATTCCACTCCATTCTACTCTATGATATTCATTTAAGTTCTTGCCAGTAACTGACATAAGCACACAACCCCCCCCGCCTTTTACTCCCTTTCAAGAGGTCCTCCTTTCTCCTTTTTCATCATTTTCTCCTTTTTCATCATTTTCTCCTCATTTTCTCCTATTTTATCTTATATAGACTAGAAATTCTACAAGAAATCTCAAAATCGTAGGGGGAAAAAAAAAATCACATTTTCTAGGAATTATAGAATCAGTCAGGGTTGGAAGGGACCACAAGGATCAGCTAGTTCCAACCCCCCTGCCATGCCCAGGGACACCTCACACTAGAATCATAGAATCAGTCAGGTTTGGAAGGGACCACAAAGCTTCATCTAGGTCCAAACCTCCTGCTATGGCCAGGGACACCTCATACTAGATCAGGCTGTCCAGAGCACCTTAAACACCTTCAGGGATGGGGTTTCCACCACCTGGAATGGGAGACCCATTCCAGGGTCTCACCACCTTCACACTGAAGAGTTTCTGCCTAACATCCAGTCCAAATCTTCCCACTTCTAGCTTTGTTCCATTCTCCCGAGTCCTATCACTACCTGATATCCTACAAAGTCCCTCCCCAGCTTTCTTGTAGTCCCTTTAAGATATTGAAAGGCCACAATAAGGTCACTGTGGAGCCTTCTCCTCTCCAGACTGAACAACCCCAACTTCCTCAGTCTCTTCTCACAGGAGAGGTGTTCCAGCCCTCTGATCATCAATGTTTTGTTTAACCACATTTCCCACTGGAAAAAAAAAACAAACCCTACCTCACCAATGATTGCTTGCTATGATCAATAAATTATATATTATGGACATGATTCTGCAATTCACAGTCTAAGCATATGCAGCAAATTAGGTCCTCCCAATACAGGAATTAATGTAACTGTATGCAACAGGAAAAAAAAAAAAAGCTGTGTTTACAGATCCACACAGTATGTGTAGTACATTAGGCTATAATTTAGGTTCTATCAATACTCATCAGTGAAGAATCCTGTGAAAAGCTGTTTTGTTTTTTCCTCTTAACTCTGCATTTTAGCACCAGACATCCAATTCCAGCGATGCTCTCTTCTGATATGAAATGCTCTAAAAATCTCCTAACTGTTTTAATTGTCAGTGCTGATTCTACAGTCCAGCATTTAATTACTTCACTGCTGCTTTTACGCATTAATTTCATCATTTTCAAGTGAATTTCCTGGCAATACCATCAAAATTATAATGGACATTCTGGCAGCAGGAGTTGTATTTTTCACAAAGGCCTTCATCTGCTAAAATAAATTATTTTAAATTTGATTGTTGTCTTCCATGGCTTCTCTTGGGAAAATTCTCCTAATAGCTCTAAGTGGATCTGAGTAACTGCAGCAAAAAAATCACAGAGGATGTGTTTTTTTTCCTTCACAGAGTGCAAAGAACCTCTGGGGAACTGCATGAAACAATCAGAATTAGTGATTTTTTGCTATTTGTGAGCTATTTCAAGGTACCCTGTCCAAATGATAGCTGTTTTTAAAGTGCAGACAGTATGGTCTGGCGCAAAAATGGCAGATCAAATTGTTCAGATGATGCCTTTCTGTGAAATAAGGACCAGTCGCACCAGAACTATAGGGACCATCCCTTTCTATTAGTTTGCTTTCGAAGAACATACCCTTAATAAAATAATTACTGTCTTCAGGACCAGAGGGAAATAAAAATAAACCACAAAAGCAGGCCATAGAGCTGAGAGATGGAAAATCCTCACTCTTTGCTACAGTTATGACTCTTCCTTATTTATTCCTTTGCCCACCTCACACATACCAAATTAGGTTTTCATCAGAATGGGTGCCAGAACTACTGCAGTATGCGGAGACTTTCCATGCTCCTGAGCAATAAACCCACAGGCACTAACCCAGCAGTGCTGTCAAACGTGGATAAACCCAGAGTTTACACAGCCAAACATCCTGGGTTGATCCTGGAAAGCTAACATGTCTTTGGTGAGCATTACAAAACACAGCTAATATTTGCCAAGATAATCTTTCCTTCACACTTGGCAGAGAGGAAACAGCACGAAATAGGAAGAAAAACTAACCCAAAGGTAGAATCCCTTCAACTCAATGCTGCGCTTCATGTCTACATTTTTATTGGTGCTGCTTAAGTTATCACTCAAGTGTCTCCAAACCCGGTAAATCGGTTACTGAGCAGTGGTGCTCAAATTGCTTGGGCACAAATGGATATAACATTTTAGTATATTGTAAATCAAGGCAAAAACGGAAGATCCTTTGCATTCTTAGTGCTATGTCTCATGGAGATGCTAAAAAAGGATCAACATCTTTTAAAAAAATTTATATAT
>VWZI01014499.1:23621-35004 GCA_013396835.1 Psilopogon haemacephalus
TTTCCCCCTCCTTTTTTTTCCCCCCCTCCACATTGGCATTTCCAACTGCCAAATGCCCTAACCAAAACGTTTATGATCCTTGGATTCTTCTTCCCCAGGACTGAAAGCCTACCTGTTTACCACTCTGCCACGCTGTATGAATCACTTCAAGCGACAGCTTGCAATCTCAGCACATGCCATCAAGCCTAGAGTGAACTGCTCAGACACAAGTTTGCAAACCAGGAGTTATTAAACAGGGAAGTAGGGAAAAACTTACCTAAATTGTCACTTACTACAACAACCAAAAAAAAAAATTAAAAAAAAAAATAAAAAAAAATATTCAGGTGCATATTCTGAACCAACTTAGATGACAGTTGCAGCTTTTGTTTCATAATGGTCATGATGCCGGTAACATTCATAAAGGCCCAAATTCAAGGCCACGTTTTTCACCATTGCTTCAAATACTAACTCCAGCCTAAAAGAGCTTTTTACCCTCTGTGTGTTCACCTCAGGGGATCAGCATTTACTTCTCCTTAGCTGCATCCCATGGTAGCTGCATCCCGTGTTAGCTTCGCTGGCTTCTACACAGCTTCGTCTAGACCTTAGCTAGCATCTACAGGTAATAATTTCTCACCATCTGCAGGACTATTTCCCACACCTTAGGGGTTTCACTGTGGACTTCTCTGATACACAAAGAACTTATACAGACAAGAGACAGGGGCAAACGAGTTAATGAAACGCACAGGACAGGAAAGAAAGTGACATTAGACAGCACCCTCTACGAGGTAGATTTATTAATTCATTAAAGTTGTCATAATCAGGAGGAATGTTCTTTTTTTTCATGGAGCATAGCAAATATTAACAGGAGAAATCCATGGTGCCTGCTATTTGTCATACTGATGATTCTTTTTTTCCAATTTTTTTTTTCCCCTCTCAACTCTACTGCTCTCTGGACTAGGGAAAGCAAATAACGAAAGCCTCTGCAAAAACATATCCTGTTGCTGACTGGGGTTTGCAGCAGCATTTCAAATGAGGCTGCAACAAAAAAAAAAATAAATAAAAAGACCCTGAGTGCTGAAAAGTACAGCAAAATCAAGAATCATCACACAAGCCAGAGAAAGTTCCTTTATAACCTCCACCAACTGAAGCATTACCTCAGATGCACTTCCATTTCTAATCACTACAGCTGCATTGCAATGCACCCTCCTCTTATTTAGAATCCTAGAATCAGTCAGGGTTGGAAGGGACCAAAAGGATCAGCCAGTTCCAGCCCCCCTGCCATGCCCAGGGACACCCTACCCTACATCAGGCTGCCCACGGCCTCTTGCAGCCTGGCTGCAAACACCTCCAGGGATGTGGCCCCAAACATCCCTGGGAAACCCATTCCAGGCTCTCACCACTCTCATGGTGAAGAACTTCCTCCTCACATCTAATTTGAATCTCCCCACCTCCAGCTTTGCTCTGTTCCCCCTAATCCTGGCACTACCTGAGAGCCTAAAAAGTCCTTCCCCAGCTTTTCTGTAGCCCACTTCAGATACTGGAAGGCCACAAGAAGGTCACCTGGGAGCCTCCTCTTCTTCAAACTGAACAGTCCCAATTCTTTCAGTCTGAGACAAGTTCGAGAGGTGGATTATCAATTTACCCCCTCCCAAAATTAATTAAATTCTCTTTGCTATTTTAAGTTTGTTACTTGCAACTTGATTTCACTTTCCTTCCTCATCTGAAAAAAAGAGTAAATATGATTTATCTTCTCCACACCGTCCTCTGTGCCCTACAAATTCATCAGTTCTCCTCCCATGGTCCTATGTTCTCATCTGAACAGTTTCACTGTTTTAAGAAGGATTTGTGTGTTTGTTTTAATTAGTAAAATTTGCATTATTTTAGCCCAAGCTAATAAATAGTTCGATTTCTTTCTTTTATTTTTCTTTTCCTGTAACAAACCTGAAAACTTCTGAATTAGTTTTCCTCTGTTACGTGGCAACAGCAACAACAAAATAACAATTGCTGTGTATTACAAAGAGTTTTATCCTTTAAAAAATGCCAGGCCTATAACTAGCAAACATCCTGACACCCTGATAAATCCCTCTCAATCCTGAAAAGAAAATGTATTTACTACTTCCCAAGTTCTAAATTACTTTGATACTAAAAGTGATTGCCAAACATATGATTTTTTTTCCCCCTTCAATTAGGAATATCTCATTAAGTAATCCTTCACATCCTGTTGGTAGATAAACACCTGAAGGTTTTTATTTTTACTTCCCTACCCTAGAAACCTTTGTCCCACCTTTCAATGAAAACCTGAAGCCCAGAAGTGAGCTCTTGTATGAACCAATCAGTTGGATGCTGAAGAGATTGCAATTCTTGCTTCCTTGCTAGCACTGACAACCAGCAGCCCTCATCCTCATTCACCTACCACCCACACATCCTCTTCACAGCACCATCTAGGAGCTGGAAGTCTCCCTCCACCTCTCCAATTTGATCAGAGCCTGTCAGGGTACTGAATACATCAGCTCAGGATTTCTTCCAGACTATGCTTCCAAGAAATTGTGATTCTCGAAGTAGTATTTCAACAATGTAGTCACTAGATCCAAACTGCTTCTGGACACCTGCAGCAACTCACTCCTTTCTAGAGCTAGGCTATGGATACTTCTTTTTCTCTCTCTTAATTTGGAGGAAGGACAATTAAACTTTTTTTTTTTTTATTACTGAACACCACTCACTCACCTTCGTTCTGTACCTAACCCTGAAATCTGACTTAAATGCATTGCTTTAAGCACCACATGGCCTACCTGCATCTAATCTCTTATTTTGCCTCCAGCCTGCATCTAATCTCTTATTTCCCCCCCAGCCTGCCAAAACAAATGTTTGTGACTTAAAGAACATCGGAAGGATGTTTGCCATGCTGATTGTTAGAATCATAGAATGGTTTAGGTTGGAAGAGACCTCAAAGATCATCCAGTTCCAACCCCCCTGTGCCATAGGCAGGGACACCTCCCACTAGATCAGGATGCTCAAAACCCCATCCAGCCTGGCCTTGAACACCTCCAGGGAGGGAGCAGCCACAACCTCCCTGGGCAACCTGTTCCAGTGTCTCACCACCCTCACTGAGAAGAACTTTCTCCTAATATCCCATTTAAATCTCCCCTCTGCCAGTTTGAACCCATTCACCCTCATCCTGTCATTACAAGACCTTGTCAATAGTCCCTCCCCAGCCTTCCTGTAGGCCCCCTTGTTAAAGCAAGGCAAAGGAATCTCTGCCACAAGGAATGAAAAATAAGATTCAGCTGCCTAAATATCAATGTCTCAGAGTTTTCAAAATTCCCAATGTGTTCAAGATCTTTTGAAGGATCTGGTGTCTGTGGCCGAGGACCTGCAGCATCCTCCACCTGTCTGTAAAGGCAGCCAGTGCATGGTGCTGCTCACTGTGTGCACACAACTTTCCATCAATTCCAATATTTCCAAGCATATCCCTTTCCACACAAATTAATCTGAAGTGTGCTTATCAAGATTTTCTTCTTTATTTGTTCCTCGTCTCTGCTGCACTTCCCCTCGGAGAAGAAACAAACTGGGAATTGATTTTAATCTCATTACCATAAGCTAACCTGTGTAGTTCTTCCACCAGTGCCATCTGAATCCCATCCAGACTTTGTGTGAGAAAAGCCTCAAGGCCAAAATCAATATCTGCCTTGAACAAGCCTCCTCAAAATTCACTCATAAAATGCAGACAGTGAACTGAAATGTGAACTGGGGAACTGTGGCTGCCTGCTTCAGAACCAGAGCCAGTTTGTCACATCTCCTTCACATCTCAGAGACAATGTCACTCTCTTTATCTCTTTAAATTATTTCACTTCTCCTACTGAACTGTGGACTCTCAAAAGCAAGAATTTGGTATTTTTTTTCCTTAAGGAGACATGACCCTGCCTGGTGACGCTCACTGGAGGCTGTCCTGTGTTACAAGGAAGCCAAATTAAGCTCTCACAATCACCCCAAAATCCCCAAGGCTTTCACCTGTGGAGCCACTCTCGTACGTGCAGAGGGGCCTAAGACCATCATCTCCCTCAGTTTTGCCTTTTCTACAGGCACAACTGAAAGTCAGGATGAGGAGGAAGGTTCACCATCATTACCATGCCCATCGACATCTAAGCTGGAGGCAGAACTGAGCTTCTGGCAGCAGCAGAGCAGGACAATGAGAGCAGCCTCTGCTATCCACCTCCCCAGCACCTCTGTCTAATTACAGTTACATTTGAAGCAAGGTGAAAATTCCTTTCATTGCAGTAAATGAAGGGCACACTGACCAGAATTTTGACATGCTCAACTACTCACTCCCTTCTGCCATGCCCATTTATTAGGAAGGGAGAGCAAATGTGAGAAAATAAGAGAAGGAAGTGTGTGGAGGAGAAATAAAACTAATCAAAAGCCTTTCTCAGGTACTTTTTTTGCAACTTGAGATAGTACAGCAAAGCAGAGCAAGGTACAAAATTGGGCTAACTGCTCCCATTTTTCTTCTGGACGGGGCTCATTCCTTACGTGCTGTCAACCACATGCCCAGAGACTTTCCTAACCCTGAAGGGCTGGCAGAGGAACTTCTCTGAACCTACATCACACTAAACCTTTCTCATTTCCAGTGCAAAGTATCTACCAAGTAAATTGCTCCAGAACAAGAACTTCAGTGCTGTAGGACTCATTAGCTTGAAACTGTCTTGTATCACCGGTGCTGGTGCTCTAATACAGGAACACTGCATCTCTGCTTCTACAAAAGCAAGTTAACAGCAAAGGGACATCCTGTTCTGTGTAAAACTAAAGCTGTTTTTCGTGGGAAAGGGCAAAAACTTCTTTTAAACATCTGGCAGAAGGGAAAGGAACTGCACAAACTTCTTCTGCCAGCCACCGCCTCGCTGTTTGCCCCATTAAAATGTTTCTAGGTGGCATTCCTGGAGGAAGCAGAGAGGCAGCAGCTCTGGGTGGTTTGCTGTCTTTATCCTGCTGAGATGATAGAAATTATCTCATTTCCATGATTCTGACAGCTAGAGGTTCTCTCTTGTAAAGCCTGCAGGCAAGTCCTAACTGGCATGGGTAGGTGCCACACACATCTAACAGCCACACAAAACAAAACAGGACCAAACGAAACATAGAAAGTGCCAGAACAGGCTTGTCTGAGGAAAACATATTTCTATTTCTACTCTTCTCTGCCATGCTGGAAGATGATGAACATTCTGATATCATAAAGGTTTGCTCCTTTCTAATCAAATCCATTAAACCCCTCAGCTGATGTAGGGTTTTAAACCACAGGGCTGAGAAGGTCTGAACTGTCTTAATTGTTTTCGAGTAAGAGTGAGGCTTTTGTTGCTACAGGCAGAACTTCTGGTGAGACTAGAACAGAACCAAGCAGGCTCACCTCTGTTCTTTAGTCCAAAATGCCATGATGAGCTTTACACTGAAGCAATTTCACCATCATTAGAGTGAACACAGGAGGATTTCCACAGATACAACCGAAATGCTTGCAGGCCACCCCACTGATTTAGCTTCAGCATCAAACCCAGTTACCGTGCTCCTTGTTTGCAGATTGATTTCTGCTCAGGCCCTGTTGGTGCCTAAATGAGTCCTGCTCTTAATGAATCAGAGGCTGGAGAAGCCACACAGACTCCTGCTTAGCAGCTAAATCAGAAAGATGAGCAGGAGCTAAGTAATTCTCATACCTCTGCCTCCAGGAATTTGTAGGGAACAGGCTTATTTTTTCTCCAGATACTGGATAAGATTCAAAGCCAAGAGACATTCTCAATTCATTTCCTTATTTTAAACATATGCTTCTGGTCTGATGTCTAACATTTAGCCACAAAACAAGTCTAGTATTTATTTCCCCTCCAAGGAAGCCACCTTCTAGGCTTCCAAGAAGGGAGGGTTTTAAAAATCTGTTTAGATCTGGGGCTTTCTTTTCCTGTCTTATTTTCCTCTTCACTTTAGCTCTATTTGCACCTTTTCAGAATATAATGGACAGAGATCATTGAGAGTCAGAGGAATTTAGGGAATCTGAGTTTTTAGCCAAATTTGAAGGAATTATTTTCCATTCTGAAGTATGAAACTGATAATTAACTCTTTTTTAAGAGTAGTGACATTTAATAGCACTTCCAATTTGCCTATTGTGTTACAACTATCTCAGGGCAACTTAAGACTGTAGCTATGATTAACATTATACAACGACACAAGGTCTGTGTGCTAGAATAAAAGGCTCCTTCCATTACTCAGGTTTCCCTGCCCTCTCAAAGCAGAGCTCTGTCCTGTAGGTTTTCCTGTCCTGTAACCCTCTCAAAGTAGAGCTCTGAAATTCCACCCTGCTCTTCCCCTGAACATTGCATAAGGGTCAACATATTTAGCAAGCAAATAATGCTTCTTTTCACACGCTTGGCTCGTTGAGCATTAAAGCAGCCCCTTTCAAACCTCACTGCCTTTTTTTTTTTTTTGGCTTGCTATTCTGACATGTTTCTGAGCCCTCCAGGAGCAGGGCAAATAGAAATCATGGCTGCTGATGTTCCATTTATCATCCTATCACTATAACTCCACCATCATTACTCTTGAGGAAACTTTTCACTCTGAAGTCAAGGTGTTCCAAGAAGGATGCGTGAAATGACTTCAATAAATAGGATGTCTCCTGCTTTGCTGTTTTGATTTTTTTGGGGGGGAAAAAAAAACCAAACCAAACAACACAACAGCTCAGCTGCTGATTGAATTCATTTTCTGATGCATTTAGGCAATCTGTAAATTCAGTCACTGGTGCTAAAAGGAGTCAATCAGTTAACTTGCACGCTTTGAATTTACCACTTGCATCCAGTCAGTCAAAATCTTTTGACAGCACTTCTGAGATGCTTATTGACTCTCTTCCCATTCCGCTAGACTCTTGTGTTTCGTTCTTTAGCTTGGAGGACTCCATGGGTTTGTACATCTCACCAGGTTACTGCTACTGTGCATTCATGGGGAGCTACCATTTCCTTCTCCAGAGTAAAACACACATTATAAACCCCAAACAAGGCAGATAAGCCTCCTTTCCTCTACCTCCAAAACCAGAAGAGGCATTGCTTTTCTCCAAAGCGTCAGAAAACGCTCAGATATCTGGAGAGCATCCCTTCTCTTCAGGCACATTTTGTGTTATTCCATGCTATGATTTGCTAAGTAAACACACAAAGTGCCTAATGTAGACTTGCCTCTTCTTTGATTCTCTTGTCACATGCAGAGCAGACAATATTTTGACAAAACACAGTGATCCAACACAAAAAAAAAAAAAAAAAAGGAATATTCAGCACTTCTGCTACAGACTCTTCTTTTTTTTTTCCTCAGCGAACTGCTTCACACAAGCAATCCAACATTCTTCTCATGTACTACATGTGCTGGCAATTAGCAAGGGCCGTTAATTATAAGGATGAAACGCTGCATATGTTCCGACAACGCCAGGATCTTTCAACACTAAACAACATCGTTCCTCAGACTGCTTTTTACCTTCTCAGCAAGGCCCATGGGAGCATCTGCTAATGGATGGTAACATGGTACAGAGAGACTCACTAATCACAGTCCATGGTAGATATCAGACATGGTTTGGGGATGTTGCACAACACTGACAAAAGCCTTCAGAAGCCCAACGGAAGCTGCTTACCCAAGGCACTAAACAAGGTAGATGAGATCTACCTTGATTGTAGTTAAACCCAACCAGATAAACATAAGTTCCTTGACGAGAAATGTCACTGTTTTGACTGCTGGGATACTTCCAAAAGCAGATTCCATGCTATGGATGTTTTGCTTTTCAACTGAGCAGAGGTTTTCAACTAGGAGAAGCAGCAGACTGTACAGAATCTTTTGGAAGCAATCAGTTAAAGTTCATTAAAAAAAAAAAAAAAATCTCTGACTTTCAAATAGTTGTGGAACAGTCTTGGAAAGTGTGGAATTGCTGGCATGCCTGCATTCATGTCTATCTACAGGATAATTTCTAGTCCAATGCCAACATCCCCACTTGAACTGCAACTGAGGCAAAAACTGTCTTAAAACTGCAAGGCAGTAAGAGAAGCAGATTTCAAGGTTGCCATCTGGATTGCCCTATTAAATGCTGAATCCATTCCTGCAAACACCTCAGAACATATGCTGTAGTTCTCCAGAGAGGCCTCAGGAGATAAAATTCTCACAGGAAGAATGCTTGTTGAGAATAAAGGGCAAATATTCCAACTTCCTACTCGAATAAATAGCAACATGGTAATTTAGTAACCGCAGCTCCACGGCAACCAGAGAAAAAGCAGCTCCCTCTCATTCTGCCATCCCTCCTTTCCCACTGAGATACTTTTCAAGGGGTAGCTTGAAAAAAAATCAGTCAGACAAGCTCAAGGACAGAAATCAACTGATCAAAAAGCTGAAATGAAAATGAAGACTGATGAGATGTAAAAGGCTGTGCACCAGCTGCAGAGGGAGAGGCTGCTCAGGAGTCCGCACAGGTAGTAAGCAGCAGCAGCAGGCTGTGCCTGAGCTTCTCCACAGAAAAGATGAAGATAGATATTGTGGAGGCATTTTCAAAACTCTTGTCTTCTTTTATTATGTCATATCCCAGCTGGCAAGAGGCAAAATCTCTAATTTGGTGATGGGGTTTTTGTCACTGCCTACGAGGAAAAGGAAGAAGTAATTGATGCTCAATGCTTTGGTAGCTGGAACAGGCACTAGGGCTTGACTTGGGAGAAGAAGGGCAACAGAATTCTGCTGAAGGGAGCAGACAGCAAGAAGGGCTACCATACAGAGAGTAGTGCATGGAGAGGGATCAAACCCTTCAACCTGAGTAGCCATGGTTCAGTGTTAAGTAGGGCACAGGTTGGTGTTCATTGACACAAGAGTTACTGGCGCTCCAAAAAACTCAGCATAAGCTCAAGAGCTCAGCATACAATCATGGAATCATTTGGGTTGGAAAAGATCTTTATGATCATCAAGTCCTACCATCAGTAGATCATTTTATCCAGGGTAGTTTGTCTGCTTCACAGCCGATCTGTGAAGGTAAAGCATCATGCAGGTGTATCTCCTCCAGTTAGGGAGAGAGGGCACTTAAGAGAAGACTGCTTCATGGCAGGCTGACACATACACAGCAAAAAAATCATGCCTAGTCAGAGAAACCCTTCAGCGTGCAGGGCATGGCTTGAAATGCAATAAATCAGGTGCAACATGATTGGATAAAAATAAATAAGCAGTTTAGCCTCCAATCTGTGTTTTCAGAAAAGCTTCACAAAAACCTGGATGTTTAAAATCATACACAAGAGGCCCTAAAAGCTATAAGGCAGCCATGAGAAAAGCCAGGTACAAGTTAATTTTGAAAATAATGGATTGGAAGGCTTGGATAAACCAATTAACCTTTTTAAAGTATGAAACTGATTTTCTTCAGAGTTGTCTCTGCAGAATGGGAAGTATCCTCCAGTTAGCAAAACCTTTGATTTGGCAGAAATTTTGTATTATGTACACAGATTAATGGAAAAGAAGGGACAACCTCTGAAGCTGCTATAAAACACTGCAAGAAATCAGCACGTTTCTTAGAAATAAACCAATTTTCCATTATACAGAGCAGGGAATGTTCTGTTCTGGACAGAACTCCAAAAAGGAGTTGGTTCACTTCACTCCAGTCTTAGTTTTCCTTGCAATCACAACTGAAGTGTGATTTGAATGGGGCTCCAAATCGAAGAAATGGGTAAAGGCAGAGGCACGAAGGGCAGATATTGGAACTGGAGTTCAACAAGACACCAGATGGCACAGGGCACTTCTAGCAGTGACCCCAAGACAATGCTAACTGGTGTCAGAATCAGATCCATTACTGTTGCCACAGGAGAAGAAAATGCAAGCTGCCTTTGTCAGTTCAGACAGGCTTAGAATCAAGCAGGCTGGCACTACCTAGCAGCCATCAGCCTGCAAGACAAGGAAAAGAATTTTTCAGAGACAGGCACCATAACTGGTTAGATACAACAACAAATGAAACCAAGAGGTTTCCACATATCTGGAGAAACAACAGCAGCTGTCGTGACTGCACAGCACACATATGTTCAGTCTAGCCACAATGCAACATCTGCAGTACCCACAGCAACAGAGGACTCCTCATGTTTGAGGGGACCACAACAGGAAAATGACATCAAAGAGCCCTCCAGCTAACAAATACATCTCTTTATGACTTGTGGAGTGTGCAAAGATTCCAGCTCTTTGTTTCTGATTTTCAAATTAGATGGAAAATATAAAGCAAAGAAAGAAAACCTTTGTTTTTTTTTTTCATTTGTCCTCATTTATGCCTAATACATCACACTACAAAAGTCTTTCTGGCAATTCTCTCTCAAAGATTCTTGAACCTTTGACTACTTGCTTCATCTTTCCTTAAGCATGACTACACCGCTAATTAACTGGTGAAATCCAAGTACCAGGACAGAACTATTTTCCACGTTCCAGCACTGCTGAGAAGACATGGCAGAACAAAACGAAATAAAAGCCAAATCACAAAACATTCGACACCAAAATGGGAGGATTACATCTAAATATTCCACACTGAATACTCTGATGAGCTGCAATTGCAACACATTGTACCATAAAAGACATCCCAAGTACCTCTCCAAACACGGATACACCTTCTTTACTCAACACATAGTAATTGTTTAGAAACACTGGGAGCTAGACATTCATTATGGAAGGATTTGCAGTGGAATAGAAATCTTACTAAGGCACTCTAGGTGGAACCTATTAACTTGGTGCCATGCAGTCCAACAGTTCCATGACATCAGAACTGAACCAATATAATCAGGATTGAAAAAAATATATAATCAGCTGTGCTATGCCTAACATGAGCTGAGCTGCAAATGCAGACAGTGCTGGGCTGCAAACCCCCTTCACTACCAGGCTTCAGGTAGCTACACCTCCCTTTACATGGCAGATACATTCTGGGAATTGTATCCAAAAAGGCCCTTTTGCTCTTGACTGTTGGTCTTTTCTCCCTTGAGCATCAAGCAGAAGATCTGTTTGTAGCTTAGACTCATTTCTCTAACTCACCTGTAAGAGTTAGAAAATTCTATCGCATGCTATTAAGTCATAAATGTATAGAAATATAAAATCTAAATAGATCTACCAAATAAAATAAATCTAAATAAGTTTATCGAATAAAATAAATCTAAGTAAGTCTATCGAATAAAAGAAATCTAAATAAATCTATTGAATAAAAGAAATCTAAATAAATCCATTGAATAAAAGAAATCTAAATAAATCTATTGAATAAAACAATTCTAAATAAATCTATCAAATAAAATAAATCTAAGTAAGTCTATCAAATAAAACAAATCTAAATAAATCTATAGAATAAAACAAATCTAAATAAATCTATCAAATAAAATTAACCTAAGTAAGTCTATAAAATAAAATAAAT
>VWZI01014499.1:44108-87110 GCA_013396835.1 Psilopogon haemacephalus
CTTCCACATATTTTGCTGCAACTTCTTCAAACACATTTCACTCCGAGATTTTCCTCGTGAAAAGCTTAGGAGGCCACACCAGCACTTTTTTAAAAAAAAAAAAACCAAAACTTTAGGGATCAATAGTAAAAGCATGCCAAAATGTGATTATTTTCCTTTGTTTCCGAAAGAAGAGAAAATTTCCCCCGAATCATAGAATGGTTTAGGTTGGAAGAGACCTCAAAGATCAGCCAGTTCCAACCCCCCTGTGCCATAGGCAGGGACACCTCCCACTAGATCAGGTCGCTCAAGACCTCATCCAGCCTGGCCTTGAACACCTCTAGAGAGGGACCAGCCACAACCTCCCTGGGCAACCTGTTCCAGTGCCTTGCCACCCTTACTGTGAAGAACTTCCTCCTAACATCCCATTCAAATCTCCCCTCTGCCAATTTGAACCCATTCCCCCTCGACCTGTCATTACAAGACCTTGTGAACAGTCCCTTCCCAGCCTTCCTGTAACCCCCTTCAGATACTGGAAGGCTACTAAAAGGTGTCCTCGAAGCCTTTTCTTCTCCAGGCTGAAAAGCCCCAACTCCTTCAGCCTGTCCTCACAGCAGAGGTGTTCCAGCCCTCTGATCATCTTCGTGGCCCTCCTCTGGACTCTCTCCAGCAGTTCCATGTCATTCCTGTGCTGGGGGCTCCAGAACTGCACACAGCACTCCAGGTGGGGTCAATATCCACCTCAGTAATGGCAAATCCGCTCCAGATGATGCTACCACCTAACAACCAGCAAACCTAAGAGCTCTGCATGCCTGTGCATTTTAGACACGTGCCACAATATGATTGCCTAGGCACAGACAGGCTAAAGAGCTGCTTGCTTTCTGCCTGTGCATAATAGGCATAATACATGCACACATTTAAAGATAACATAAATATATAAGACTCCCACGCGCTCCTCTTTAAAAGTGGGAGGAGAGGCATCACCGACGTTTGTTGCAACAGCAAGACCAGATTATTATTTACTAGGAAAGCAGAGGGAAAACAACCTTCCCAGTAAACAGGAATATTTTGATGAGCACATGTTCTGCTCATCTGCTAAAATCTTAAAAGCAAATTGAAATGAGACGAGCGAATTCTTTCCCTGAGCTATTCGCGCGGATTCTGCCATCATTAGGAGGTTTCCCTTGAATTAGCTACCATCAAAAAAAAAAAAACAAAACTCCCTTTTCTTCCCTATTTTAACTGGCAGTCATGTGCAGAATGTGCTTCATCTCCTCCTTTGATCAGATGTCCTGCATCAAGCAATTTGCCCAAAGAGATTCGAAAAAAGAGATGGTGACATAATTTTCAAATTGACTAAAGGGTTTTGCAAGAGCCTGAATGGAGCTGGCAGGATCAGCTGCAAGAGCCTGCTTTGATGGACACCGAGCAGAGCCTGCTTTGATGGACACAGAGCAATGCCTGCCTCGCTCATTTACAGGTAATTGCAATGCTTGCTCTGTTGACACATTGCATTGCTTTGCTCCTTCAGCGTGTGTTGATGTTTGTGCCTTTCTGCTTGCACTTTATTGTTAACGTTTCAATAAAAGTGTTTCTCCTCTTTCTGCATACCAAATACTGTCCACGTTTACATTAAATACATTTATCTCAAAGATAAAGTCTCAGCTCCACTACCAGAAGGGGAAGCCTGGCTTTTATTGATTAACAAAGAAGGAGTCTGGGGGTTTTGTGTGGTTGATTTGTTGGGTTTTTTTAACTCAGAAAACCCTATCTATTTGTTCTCAGAAATTAATTATGAATACTATATATTCATTATTTTGACTTAGGCATATGCCACAGAAGAGCTAAACCAGTTTGGCAGAAACAAAGACTGCCTATAGGCACAACAGCGATGCAGAAGGGTTTTCATTTTGCAAACAAATGCTGCAGGAAAAGAATCTTGGGTGTGAATTTCCTTTCGTTACATCTTCAAACATTCAAACTCGCCCCATTGGAGCGGCACTATCAAGTTTTACAACTTGCACAGATAGAACTGAAATCTAAATGGACAGCAGCAAGCTTCCAGAAGTTAACTTACATGATCAATGAGCTCACGAACCATTCCGTTCCACTGTCCGCTGGCATCCTCCTGGGCTCCGTATTTGCCATCCTCCACCAGCCTAATCTCGTAGGAAAATCCAAGGATAGTAGACAGCTCCCTGAGGAGGTCAATGCAATACCCCTCAAATCGGTCATTTCCATACAGGGGTTTGTCAGACTTCTTGAACATAACATATGGTTCTTCCTGTAAAAAACAGCAACACAGTAAGGTGAAGAGTGTCCCTGCACTTTCCTTTTGTAGACTCCACGATACTAGTGCCCGGGCAAAGAACACAAGTGCAAAGCAAAAACCTTTTAACATTTGGATAGCTCTGTCTAAAGCCTTTATTTATCTTCAGACTGAAGTCAAAAGCCATTCTAATTTTTGTTTGAATACCTGGCACTGGAATCATGGTAGGCATAGCCAAGGAACTCCAGATAAACAGTGCATCTATTGTGCTGGGGGAGGTATAGGCTGGATATTAGTAAGAAGTTCTTGACAGAGAGAGTGATTGGCTATTCTATTCTATTCTATTCTATTCTATTCTATTCTATTCTATTCTATTCTATTCTATTCTATTCTATTCTATTCTATTCTATTCTATTCTTCTGTTCGTCTGTTCTATTCTATTTTATTCAAATGTGCTCCTTGGCCAGTTGCATCACACATTGATAGCAACTGCATTGTTCCAGAGGACACTGGGGGTAAAGAAATGTTTTGACAACTTTAAAAAGTGATGTCTTCAGAGACCTGTTTTAGTGGGAGGTGTCCCTGCCTATGGCAGGGAGGGTTGGAACTGGGGGATCTTTGAGGCCCCTTCCAACCTAAACCATTCTATGATTCAAACCTCAAACATCAACTCAATGCTTTTAAACACTGGAATTTACACATCTCTTGGAAACACAGTTGTTGTAGCTATTTTCTCAGTGCTTTGTTAGGTATGAGAGATGCACAGAGGCAAGGAAAAAAAAAAGTGAGTCCACCCTGAGCACTCCTGATAACTCATTCCAATTATTCCTATCATCTGTATTCTATTTCATAGAATCTCAGGATGGTTTGGGCTAGAAGGATTCTGCCATCATTAAGAGGTTTCCCTTGAATTAGCTAAAAAAAACCAAAACAACTCCCTTTTCTTCCCTATTTTAACTGGCAGTCATGTGCAGAATGTGCTTTATCTTCTTCTTTGATCAGATGGGATCCCTTAAAGAAGGGATCTTTAAAGGTCATCTGGTCCAATCCTCCTGCAATGAGCAACTTCAAAGGCACTATTAGAAATGACAACAGTAACTTCTGCTCTCTAAATCCTTCTAATTTTCATTTTGATGAAGTCCCACTCCAGTGAAGTCTCCACTCCCATCTCTTTAATGTTTTCAACATGGACATGAGTATTTGTTTTAAGAATCTAGAGTTTTCATATTACTATCAGCACTGAAAAAAGGCCAAGCAAAACAAAAACTCCACTTGCTTACCAAGATGGTGGTGACGATTAGCGAGCGATTGGACAGGGAATCTGTGATGTTTGCTGGCTTTCCTTTCTGATTCTCTGTCATGTTAAGGCCACTCAGTGGATCCCAAGTCCCAACCTACAAAAGAGTAATTAGTTAGGTCATTTTCAACTTGCAAGCAGCTGTCATTCCTGACAGAGGGGAGTTTTCCTTTAGAAACACCTCTTACCCATCTGATTGATTATCACCTCTCATTCGAGAGCTTCAGTAACAGGTATCCTACGGAAGATCTGAGATCACACAAGGCTTTTTTTTTTTTTAACCAATGTGCAGTTTTCCTGTTCTCACTGACTTCAGCACTCATTGCACTCCAAATATGGTCCAAGTTGTTCCCCATTACACTAATCAGGAAATTAAGATTCATAGATTGGTTTAGGTTGGAAGGGACCTTGAAGATTATCCAGTTCCAGCCATGGGCAAAGACACTTCCACCAGCCCAGGTGGAAGTTACTCAAGGCCCCATCCAGCCTTGCCTTGAACACCTCCAGGGAGAAGACATCCACCATCTCCATGGGCAACCTCTTCCAGTATCTCACCATCCTCACTGGAAAGAATTTCTTCCTAATCTCCAGTCTAAATTTCCCCTCCTCAAGCTTCAAATGGAAATAATTCACAACAACTCTTTTTTTCCCCCCTTTTACCACCACGCATATTTTTCTCCTCAATAAACCTCATTTTCTCACCAAAAAAAAAAAAAACCAAATTACAGCTGAAACTGCCAGGCTGAACTGTTGTCCTGCACATAGAAATAACCTGGTCTAGCAGGAGGTGTCCCTGCCCATGGCAAGGGAGTTGGAACTAGAATGTCTTGAAAGTGTTTTCCAACCCAAAGCATTCTCTGAATTTCCCCCGTATTTGGAAAGAGGTTGGATTAAATAATACCAACAGTGGCTATTACTGCAGGTCCAGCTACTCACTCTGCCCCAGTCCTCCTGAATCTAAGAAGGTGGCTACAAGCACCCAGTTAACAGGCTTGAAAACCAAGACCAAGATAACAGCTTTTACTGGAGCAATTTGAAAGCAGACTGAGAACAGGTTTAGTATTGGTTTATGCAACAAGAGAAATGTTCCTGGAAGTGCTGCTGGGTTTTTTTGGGAGGGGGGGCATAAAATTTTGGTTTGTTTCCCATCCCCTTGGAGGTCATCACCTTACAGACCTTTTCAAGCCCTTCCTCCTTGAGGCTGATAACATCTAAATCAAAATCTGTCCTCAGGCCATTGGTTTTGTTGAAAGTTATCCTGCCTGTGAGACCTTCCCAGTGGGCCTGTGGAGAAAGATTAAAAAAAAAAAAAAAAAAATTTTTGTAAATAAATATCTCTGCCTTTTTTTTTTTTTTTTTTTTTCCCTCTGGACAAATTTAACTCTTAAAAAACAGGTAGATTTTCATTTTCATTATTTTAGCTAAGTAATTTAGCTTGCAGCTGACAGTGAGATGTACTAAAGCAAGGATATACTAAAGCAAGGTAAGACAGAGTCACTCTGGTCTGAGCTCTGGCTGTTGGTCTCTCTCTCTCTCCTTGGCTTTTAGCTGGATCTGTGTAACCCAACTAATTAATTCTGCTTTTAACCCTCCCTTGTTGATCACTCTGATCTACCTTCCACATAAGGCAGATTCTGGGCTAAGATTAGGAGGTGGGGGAAAGGTGGAAAGGTGGTTGGGAACCCCTCTTGGGGACTCTGATCTTTGGGATGGGTGTTGTGTTTCTGTATTACTTCTAACTTGTATATTTCTGTATATAGCTGAAAATGTTTGTAATCTATTGTAAGTATCTGCTTGTATCTTGTGCTAAGCTGTGACTATAAAGCTTCATTCCTTAACTTCCAGCCAACTGAGTCTAGTCTGGGTGAATTCAAACGTGGGTTAGGGGGGCAGGTAACTCCCAAATCATGACAGTTAACCAATAATCTCTTCTTACTAAATGAGATCAACAGCTGTTGTGTCTCCAGTCCTCCATCACTCATGCATGCTATTCCCTTTCTCGTCCTTTCACATCTCATCCCAAGCCTCAGCCTCTCATGAACGTTGGATTTCATCCCTCTTTCAGGAAATTTCACTCAAATAAAGGTTTGCTTTCGCAAGATGCTGAGTCCTCTGAAACCACACTGAGACAGCAGAAAATCGAGGTCACTTGTGCCAGTTTTCCAGAACTGATCCTTTGCTCCAATTTTTTTACCTAACTTCAAGTCTACCTAGTTCTAAAACTATACTGAAGGGAACCAAGGAATGTGTTTGAAGATAAAATTATCAGGAATTGAAAGGAACAAATACTAAATACAGGGCAATATTCCATTGCAATTACTTCTCTTTGTCATAGTATCTTGCATAACTAGAACGAGAAATACTGAATTCCCTTGGGAAGCAGTGGGTTGCTCTACAGTGAGCAGTTTGGAGACTCAGCTTGACAGGGTGCTGGGCTCTCTGTCACCTAGAAAGACTGGACCAGATGATCCTTGGGGTCCCTGGGCCACCTCATATCAACTCCACTATCACCTAGAAAGGTTGGAGCAGATGATCCTCGGGGTCACTGGGCCACCTCATATCAACTCCACTATAATCTAGAAAGGTTGGACGAGATGATCCTTGGGATCCCTTCCAACCTAGCATTCTGTGGATTAGGATTTACAGTACAAGAGACTTGAATCCTCTATAGTGTTCACCTTTAACACCTTAGACATCCCGGCTTCACTTTAAATTACTGTCAGAATCTAAACAGCATGCCAGGAAACTGAGACCACCTATGTTGATGAATTCACCATAGCAAGAAACCTGAACAAGCAGAACAATTCAAACAAAGGAGACAAACTCCATTCTTGGCCCCTTTGAGCTTATATCAATATTTAGTTGCTGAGTTTTTCTCCATCAGGCTATGATTTGTGGTTTCAAGGCTGTTGGCTTTTCTGCCACAAAGGGCTCGAGCACAAGCAGCCAGCCCTTAGGCAACCTACAAACAGAAGTTGTCTCTGGAATTCCACCTTTTTCTGTTTCGTTTTCCCAACTAGCACCTCAGGAATTCCATTGTCAAATGGAAAAGCTGCCCTGCCTGCTGAGCTCTTTACACGTAAGTTGAGACCTTTCTGTCTGCTGAAAGAAATCTATTTAAAAAAAAAAAAAAAAAGGGCAGGATTCAAGTAGAGTTGAAACAAAAGGAAATGGGAGTTGAGAGGAAGGGAACTGATGAAGCAAGACACTTTCAGCAGCGACTTACCTCCTTAATGAGGCTCATAAAACGGGTGCCAAAGCGCCAGGGCTTGTGGCGGTTACACTGCAGCGAGCTGACAGTCATCTGTGGGAACTGCTGGACAGCCACTGACACCACGTGAACAGCATCATACATCAGGGCTGCATCCGTCTGAAACCAGAGTGAAACCACAGCCATCAACACAAACACCCAACAGGCAAGCAGGGAAGGGAGACAACAAAATTTTCCCTGCTCATCCCATCAAGAAAAGTCTCTGATTGCTTCTGCTGCCCTGGCACCAAGGCACAGATTCATGGAGTGGTTTGGGTTGGAAGGAACATTAAAGATCATCTACTTCCAACCCCATGCCATGGGTAGAGACAGTTCCTTCTAGACCAGGTAGCTCAAGGCCTGCCTGCCTTCCTTCCCTCCTTCCATCTTTCCTTCCTAATTCTTTCCTTCCTGCCTGCCTTCTTAATTCCTCCCTTCCAGGATCAGAGGAGAATTTTGGTATCTATGATGACTCAGGGTACTTTTAAAAAGCAGTGCATTAGAGGAGTGTATAAATCTAAATGACCTTATGCATCTTTGATTCAAATCAGCTATTTCCAGGAGAGGGAAGGAAGAAGGGAAGGAAGAAGGGAAGGAAGAAGGGAAGGAAGAAGGGAAGGAAGAAGGGAAGGAAGAAGGGAAGGAAGAAGGGAAGGAAGAAGGGAAGGAAGAAGGGAAGGAAGAAGGGAAGGAAGAAGGGAAGGAAGAAGGGAAGGAAGAAGGGAAGGAAGAAGGGAAGGAAGAAGGGAAGGAAGAAGGGAAGGAAGAAGGGAAGGAAGAAGGGAAGGAAGAAGGGAAGGAAGAAGGGAAGGAAGAAGGGAAGGAAGAAGGGAAGGAAGAAGGGAAGGAAGAAGGGAAGGAAGAAGGGAAGGAAGAAGGGAAGGAAGAAGGGAAGGAAGAAGGGAAGGAAGAAGGGAAGGAAGAAGGGAAGGAAGAAGGGAAGGAAGAAGGGAAGGAAGAAGGGAAGGAAGAAGGGAAGGAAGAAGGGAAGGAAGAAGGGAAGGAAGAAGGGAAGGAAGAAGGGAAGGAAGAAGGGAAGGAAGAAGGGAAGGAAGAAGGGAAGGAAGAAGGGAAGGAAGAAGGGAAGGAAGAAGGGAAGGAAGAAGGGAAGGAAGAAGGGAAGGAAGAAGGGAAGGAAGAAGGGAAGGAAGAAGGGAAGGAAGAAGGGAAGGAAGAAGGGAAGGAAGAAGGGAAGGAAGAAGGGAAGGAAGAAGGGAAGGAAGAAGGGAAGGAAGAAGGGAAGGAAGAAGGGAAGGAAGAAGGGAAGNAAAGGGAAGAATTAGCAAGGTAGCAAACCCTTAGCTATGAAGGGCAATGCACAGATGATGGAAATAATGGTTTTGTGTTTTGAAATTACATACTAGGTACAGTGCCAAATGTACTCAACTGAGAAGTAACTTCTAAATGAGTGTCACTTTTAATTCCTAGGACAGACCTAGGCACTGCCTTCTATAAATCAGAGGCAAATGAGAATTGCATTAAAACGCACATTTGTTTTAATGGTTTCTATGTCCCATCCTAAGTAAGTAGGCTGTTTAGACCTGGTATGTGCTAACTGATGTTGTATTAGCCAAGGATGGAGACAGTCTCTGGGTGCACACTGTCATGCAGTACAAGGAGCTGACATCTCTCTCCTGCTCTGTTTGATAAACAGAGGCAAGCCTTGGAACCAAAAGCAAGAGAGGACCTTGGATTCAGCTGGTGGAAATGAGCACTATGCCATCTGCTCAGCATACCTTAGAGAAAAAAAAAAAAAAAAAAAAAAAAAAAAGAAAGAAAGGCCCTATTTCCCCTTCTCATTCACGTAATTAGTGAGCTGTGAAATTACTTCTTTAATGGATAGGAAACCTGGAGATTATTGCACTTGTCACAATACAATACAATGCGATACGAAACGAGCTTATACAGTGCTGCCTGTCATGCAAATGCATCCCAAGACTCTTTCCCATAAAGCTAAACATAAAAATGCAAAAACCTTCTCCCATTATAGCCCATAAGCTGCTGCTGAAGAGGAAACTGTGCCTTTACACTCAAATGGCTCTCCCAAGGAGAGGTTTCAAACAGAAACCAATCCTAATTTTAAAATAGCCACCGTAATGGTTTCCAACCTTCGCTGCTGCCAAGTCGTTTGCGCGGGGGCTCCAAAAATTAGCCAGGAAATATTTTTTGCTGCCAAACAGTTCATTATCTTTCAAGGCATTAAAGTGCTTTTTAAGGCGAGCTGCTATTTGACAAGAAGGCAGCAAAACACCAAAAAAAAGTTGGACTGAGGTGCTGAGTAAGCGCCATCCAGAGCTTAATATTCCAGAAGCAGCACTTGGCAGGAGCTGGAGTCTAGACAACAGCTTTTAAAATCAACTCCAAAGGAGTACAATGCCTTCATCTAGCTCAGAAATGCAAACTTGGGGGTTTGTTTTAATCAGCTTTATTTCTGAAACTCTAGTACAGCAATGAAAGAAACAAAAAATCTCCATTGCTGTGAGACTTTAGCCAAAGCAGCTCACAAAGAAACCACCAGAAGTTCAAAACCAGCATTAACTGATAAATCAGGCACACACATCATTAGTTCTTCAGCATAAGAGTGGTGAAAGCCTGGAATGTGTTGCCCAGGTGGGTGGTTGGGGCCACATCCCTGGAGGTGTTTAAGGCCAGACTGGATGAGGCTCTGGACAGCCTGGTCTTGTGTGAGGTGTCCCTGGGCATGGCAGGGGGGTTGGAACTAGGTGATCATTGGGGTCCCTTCCAACCCTGACTGATTCTATGATTCTACATTTGGACACAGACTCATCACATCAAGGATTCAATGGATGTGGTACTAGATACAGAGCACCAAGACTTTCTGTCAAGTTCTACAAGCAGCTGAGCTTATAGAATTGCCATCTGTAGGATGGCAACAAAGTCAACTCCAGTATCACAGAACCACTGAGGCTGGGACAGACCTCAGAGATTACCAAGTGCAGCCTATCACCTAACCACACCAGATTCCAAAAGTTCCACTGCCAGTTCTTTAGGAAGATATCAAATTAGAATCACAGAATCAGTCAGGGTTGGAAGGGACTACAAGGATCATCTAGTTCCAACCACTCTGCCATGCCCAGGGACACCTCACACTAGATCAGGCTGCCCACAGCCTCATCCAGCCTAGCCTTAAACACCTCCAGGGATGGGGCTTCCACCACCCGGAACGGGAGACCCAATCCAGGCTCTCACCACCCTCATGCTGAAGAACTTCTGCCTAAGATCCAGTCTGAATCTACTCATTTCTAGCTCTGTTCCATTCCCCCTAGTCCTATCTCTACCTGACAGCCTAAAAAGTCCTTCCCCAGCTTTCTTGTAGACTCCCTCAACATACTGAAAGGCCACAATAAGGTCACCTGGGAACCTTCTCTCCAGACTGAACAGCCCCAACTCCCTCAGTCTCTCCCCACAGCAGGGCAGCTCCAGCCCTCTGATCATCCTCATGGCCCTTCTCTGGATACCTTCCAGCACATCCAGAGACCTCTTGTTCCAGGGGCTCCAAAACTGGACACAGTACTCCAGGTGAGGTCTCACCAGTCCAGAGGAGAGGGGCAGGATCACTTCCCTCCCCCTGCTGCCCACACTGCTCTTGCTGCAGCCCAGGCTCTGGCTGCTCTCTGGGCTGCAAGAGCACACTGACAGCTCATATTGAGCTTCTCATCTACCTGCACCCCCTAGTCCCTCTCCAGTCAGTGCCCAGCCTATACTGATGCTTGGGGTTGCCTCGACCCAGATGCAGGACCTGGTAACATTTCCCACATGTAAGTCAGGATGCACATTTAAATGCCCACAACAAACTAACCACTGGCTGAAAGCTGAGTGCCCCACTTCTTTTTGAGATGCCACAAGATAAAACCTTTATTTAAGCACGATGGGATTCCACAGCCCACCTGGTATAAGAAGATCAAAGGTAAACACAGGCTTAAATGTTTGCCCTGAATAAAGAGAGGCAGAACCACATACTCAAAACATATTGGTTTAGTGATTGGATACTGCACTCATCTCACTGGGTGCAGTCACTGGCATCACTGCAGGAGGAAAGCACATCACAGAACTCAGGACAAGACAGAAAGGTGTTCACTTGAGTGCTCAAGTTGGGCTCTTCTCTTGGCTGGTCAAGAAAGGTGTTCACTTGAGCACTCAAGTTGGGCTCCCCTCTTGGCTGGTCAAGAAAGGTTCACTGGAGTGTTCAAGTTGGGCTCTCCTCTTGGCTAAAGAAAGGTGTTCACTTGAGCACTCAAGTTGGGCTCTCCTCTTGGCTGGTCAAGAAAGGTGTTCACTTGAGCACTCAAGTTGGGCTCTCCTCTTGGCTGGTCACTTCTCTGCCAGAGGCAGTAGGAGTTGCCAGCTGTTGGCCTTGCTCACCACCCTCTCTCACCGGGTTTGCAAAGTTCTGTGTCTCACCACCCTCTATCCATAGAACTTTCTCTTCCTTAAATCAGAATATTGGAACTTGGAGGTACAGGCAACACAGCAGGTTTCAGCAAGAGGCTGTGTGAGGATCAGGGAGGAAACGTTCCCTGTGAATTTTTTGGGATGCTTTATTACAGCCAAACAGAGATTAACAGGCTGGTCCCTTGCAGGCCCCGCATTTAATTACATCAAATCACGACGTGAGTGCTGCACAGCAATATTTTTGTATGGCATTTCCATTTACCTCCATCAAACCAGATGAGGATTTCATGTACCAATAAACCACTCCTCTCTGCTCCATATCTCAGTGCTCCAGAATTATCCTTAAATTGCAGAAATATGTGCTCTTTATGTTCAGAAAACAGGATTTTTTTTTATCGGGCAATCTCATTTAACATTAATTTAAGATGAATGATTGCCAGGCAAGTTCTCTTTCTTTATGAGCTACGTCGGGAACAGTACACCTCAAGCAGAAAAAAAAATAAAATTATATATATCATATTGCAGCTTTCACTCTAAGAAGTTGGAGCTCTTTGTAATCTACAATTTGAAAAGAAAAAATGGCACTATTATGTAGGCACGATCTGGAAGGACTTCCAATTACTCAAATACAGATTATTAAAAGCAGGAAAAAGCCCTCAGGTTTTCAATTAAAGGTTAAATTAAACTGATGTGATTGTTTTTTTCCCCCCTTAGTTAAACTTATTAGCAATGAAAGTCAAGGAAGAAATACAGTTTGCTACTCAAAAGGTGCTGTGGAAAAATAAAAGAGAATTAGGAATCCTCTAAGAGGCAGAAGGATTAGAAAAGAGACTTGAACATTCATTTCTGCAGCCTATGGAAACAAAGACTGAGAGCAACCACTGAGGGGAACAGAAGCCAGAGGAGAAAGGAAAGCTAAAGAACAGAGGAAAACAATCATGGATGCAAAAATTACCCCTTCCCCTCCTCCCAAAAAAAACCAAACCCACCAAACAACAAAACCCAGTTAAAGTGACAGTTACAGGCTTAAATTTTTTTCAGCCTGGAGAAGAGAAGGCTTCGAGGAGACCTTATAGCAGCCTACCAGTATCTGAGGGGGGCCTACAGGAAGGCTGGGGAGGGACTGTTCACAAGGTCTTGTAATGACAGGACGAGGAGGAATGGGTTCAAATTGGCGGAGGGGAGATTTGAACGGGATGTTAGGAAGAAATTCTTCACAGTGAGGGTGGTGAGGCACTGGCACAGGTTGCCCAGGGAGGTTGTGGCTGCTCCCTCCCTGGATGTGTTCAAGGTCAGGCTGGATGAGGTCTTGAGCGACCTGATCTAGTGGGAGGTGTCCCTGCCTATGGCACAGGGGGGTTGGAACTGGATGATCTTTGAGGTCTCTTCCAACCTAAACCATTCTATGATTCTGGGATTCTAAATTGCATTGGATTGTAAAACCTCCACTAATGCTCAGCAGAACTCCTGCACAGAACCACCAACAGGAGATAGCTCAGTTGGGTGATGTCTGACAAAGGCAGCAGCGCACAGGCAGGCTCCAGAGCCCCAGCACAGTGCCACTGCTACACACCAAAACCTCTCCTACTCGAGACAGTTAAATCAAGTGAATGAAATTAAGAAGAAATGGCTTGCAAAAGTAGTTCCTCCCCTCCTTGGGTAATAAAATCTATTGCCCCTGAAATCATTTCCCTTAATTCTCACTTGCTCCCACATCCCCCGGAACCATTTTGCTGAGGGAGATTTAATAAATCTCTCAGCTTGGGATTAAATTTTAGTGGTTTATGAGCTGTTAAATTGCATTTGTATGTTTATTAAAGCTGGCGTTTGCTTACTTCTTGACACATTCCCAACTCCACCTTGGGGTACAATTAAGCAAACAGCAGAGATTAGGCTTTTTTGTTTTCACCCCAAAAATGCACTCCAACTGGGAACAAGATAGGAGCATCAGCAAGCTATAAACAAGGTTCACCTGACTTTTTTAAAAGCCAAAGAGCCTCTTAGTAGAAATGATTTAATTTTGCCCTGGAATGAGCTGCCCAGGGAGGTGGTGGATCCACCAACCCTGAATGTGTTTAAGGGTGGTTTGGATGTGGTGCTTAGGGAGATGGTTCAAGGTGAATCTTGTAGAGTAGGGTTCTAGGTTGGATTTGGTGATCTTGAGGGGCTTTGCCTACCTGGATGTTTCTGTGATTCTGTGAAAATAGAAGCCCTGTAAATGTCCTCTCACATCATAAACCTGTTGGCACAGGTTGTCCAGGGAGACTGTGAATGTCCCATCCCTAGAGGTGTTCAAGGCCAGGCTGGATGCAGCCTTGAGCAGCCTGGGCTGGTAGGAGGTGTCCCTGCCCATGGCAGTGGGTTGGAGCTGGATGAGCTTTAAGATCCCTTCCAACCTAACCCATTGTGTGAATCTATGAAGCCAATGACTTCCAGAGCTCTGCTTGCACCAGCAAATGTCACCTGGCTGCACAGACACTTGCAGAACTGTGCTTGTGATAGACAATTAGGAACAAGGTGTCCTCATGTTAGCTTTCTGTGTATCCTTAGAAGCAATTGTGACATTTCCAAGTGAAAGTTACTTTGAAGTACTTTCTCAGCCTGAACTTCAGAAATTATGGTATGTGCTGTAATGTTTCTTTTTCTTTTCTTTTTTTTTTTTTTTTTTCTTTCAATAAAAAAAAACTCCATCATGCTCTTTTATATACCTTAAGGACAGATAGCAAAAACCTAATTACCAGGAAGAATGGGTCATTATTTGGTCTTTGGTAGTCTATTTCCTTTCATCTGTTCTCCTGCTCAAAAAATCAATATGATTGTGATCACTGCAGCTCCATCAACCACATCCATAATAAAGAGCTGTCTGCTACTATTATATGAGCCCAGCATTCAAGACTTATCACGCCACATGAAAAGTCCCTCTGCAGAAGCAATTCATAAGTAATTACGGCAGGGTCCTACTCAGCACACACACTGAACAGCTTTGCACCCACGTGCAGCAAGGAAGCACACACCTGGCTGTGAAAGCAGAGGGGAAGAGTTAGGAGCATTCAGGTCTGATCAAAAAGTGAGGGAATTAAAAAAGCATTCTGAGGGATGAATCTCTTCACATCCTGGTTTCCTGCTCCCAAAGTTTCACCGTTTGAGGATTTCTGAGATTTCACTTCAAAATTTTTTTAAACAAAATTCTCAGGTGAAATTTTTTGGGGATGACTTTGAAATGCAGAGAGGAAAAAAAAAAACAACAAAACAAAACAAAACCCCAGTTGAGTCTACATAATAAATTACCTTCTCCTGCTTTCACCAAGCCCCATTTACGTTTCTCTCCCCTTAGAACTAATGGCAGAGATTTTAATATCCTCAGCAAAACCAAAACCCAAACATGATTACATGTGCAGCCTTGCAAAGTGCCTGCTTGCAGGAGAAAACAAATTGGTAAGCAGTACAAAATATATCTAGCCCATGGACTAAAACAGGACTCTGCTCTGTCCCAGACTTCCATCATTCCTTTCATTAAACCATCCCCTATGACTGTTTCAAACCAGTTCACTTTTTGCTTCTGGATTAGCACCTTAAAATCAGTAATACCCAAAGAAAAAAGGTATTACAAGACACCACTGGTCTGTGATTTAGAAAATTAGACTTCTGTGAGCTCTCTGTAAAAGCTGGAAAACTTTTAATGGGAGCCTTAATGGCTAATGCTAGGAAGCACCTTGGTGCTGAAAGCCTAATTGAGGTTTTAGGCACTCTGAAATGCTTAAATAGCAAAGAATGGAGAAGT
The DNA here is from genome assembly GCA_013396835.1 of Psilopogon haemacephalus. Classification (NCBI taxonomy): domain Eukaryota; kingdom Metazoa; phylum Chordata; class Aves; order Piciformes; family Megalaimidae; genus Psilopogon; species Psilopogon haemacephalus. The sequence goes on from VWZI01014499.1 coordinate 59,098, forward strand.
TCTGAGTAAAAAGAAAATAAAATAGGCAAATAAAATAAGGATATATGTATTTTTGGAATGGATATATGGGGCTTACATAAATGTAATTTGCAAATCTTAGAATCAATCTGTAGTAATTTAGTGCCAGAGGACAGAGAGGCTTGCTAAGAAGAGCAACCCAAAATAATTTTGCTGTTGGGCCAGGGCTGCTGTTTCAGTGTGTGCAAAAAAACCAACCCCAGTCTCCAGAGCCACCAATTTGTCTTCTGTGAATCAAATGAGTCTTCATATGTCCATTAAAACTTGTAATAACACACAAAAGCCAAAGTCATTCAGCCTTTCTGGAAATTTTGGAACTCTCTCTCTCTCTCTCTCTCTAAACATAGTTCACTTCCAAAAAGATATTTATATCATAAAGCCACTGCTGGCATATAATTATCACAGTTACTAAACCCAAAATAGGAATTGAAACTGACTATGCCCACAGCTTTTTCAATGCCCCATCAGGATCTCAGTCACATTTCTGCTCTACAGCTACATTAGAACTATATTTACATTTAAAAATAAACAAGTCTCCAAGCCGAAGCAGAACTTTTCAGCATTTCATCTTTTTTTCTCTGACTAATCTGATGAGGATTTCTTTTTTTCCTGAAGTGTGCCAATAACTCTTCAATTAAAAACTTAAGCAGCAATTTTTCTCCCAAGGAACTAAGGCTAGGACAGGGGGAAATGGCCTGGAATTGTGTAAGAGAAGGGTTGGGTAGGAGATGAGGATTTCTATCAAGAGTTAAGCCCACCTAGAGCCTTCTGACTCCTCCCTGGGGGTGGTCTGACCTTCCCCCAAGTATCATGTTTAACCCCCTCCCATTTCCTGCTGAGGGCTGCTATAAAAGGGGGTGAACATTTTGTCTTCTCTCTCTCTCTCTTGTCCTGCCTGCCTGACCAGCTCCTCACTGCCTTGCTGCTGAACACTACCTGCTCCCCAGCAAGCACGTGGAGGAATATCACCATTTTGCCTTTGGAACTCTTAACTGCATTTCATCACAAAAAAATCCTGCATCCTGTTTCATCTACCATCAAATCACCCATCCCAGCATTTGGACTCAACTCCTTTTCCATGGGTTGTATTTTTACTTTGTGTATTTGGCTCCCTTTTCATAGAATCAGTCAGGGTTGGAAGGGACCACAAGGATCAGCCAGTTCCAACCCCCCTGCCTTGCCCAGGGACACCCTACCCTAGATCAGGCTGCCCACAGCCTCTGCCAGCCTGGCTGCAAACACCTCCAGGGATGTGACCCCAACCACCCCCCTGGGCAACCCATTCCAGCCTCTCACCACTCTCATGGTGAAGAACTTCCTCCTCACATCCAATCTGAATCTCCCCACCTCCAGCTTTGCTCCATTCCCCCTAGTCCTGGCACTCCCTGATAGCCTGAAAAGTCCCTCCCCAGCTTTTCTGTAGGGCCCCTTCAGATACTCGAATGCCACAATAAGGTCATCTTTTCCCCTTTACCATCTGTAATCCCCCTCATTCTCCATACCCTGTATTCTGCTTTCCCTTTTATCCCCTTTACCATCTGTAAACCCCCCCTTATCTCCTATTTATTGTTAAAGTTTTCTATCTTTTTCCTTCCAAATAGAATCGGGTATTTATTGGGCTTTTTATGCTCAGGGGTAGGGGTAGCTTAAACCCAATACAATTTCTTAGCTGCAAGAGTGGTCAGGAACTGGAAGAGGATGCCCAGGGAGGTGGTGGAGTCCCTGCAGAATCACAGAATGTTAGGGGTTGGAAGGGACTTCTGGAAGGGCCCTGAAAGGATGGCAGCTGCCACTTCCCAAGCTCAAGAAGCTGGAAACTCCTAAATGCAGCATTTGTGACATGGGGAAGGCAGCAGCAGCATGTGTGTGCCATTTATTTATGGCAGATAATAGCTTTTCATAGTGGTCAATAGAGAGTTGGGTTGAAGGCCATTTGTCAGATTGCACATAGGCACCCAAACTGGAGCTGGGAAGGGTTGGCTTTGGCTCCAGCTGTTAAAAAACAGTTATCCATCTTCATCTCAGCCTTCCAGGAGCTGCTCCGGGTGAGCAATCGATATTGCATTTGCCACAATTGCTCATTTAATTATTTTCATCCTAAATATCCTGTCAGCAGGGGAAGGGTGGGGGGGGGGGAAAGTCTTCCTAATCTTAATTAATTTTGAGATCATCGATTCTTTGCCTTTTCCTTTCCCTGTGATTACACGGGCAGGCACAAATGCACAGACACACACTTCTACGCCTGCAGGCTCTGCAAGATATACAACAGGTCCTCAGTGGACACCTTTTGTGCTGCTGAAGTACACCTAAGATGACACGCAGCTTGGCTTTCAAATCTTTAGCCAGCAGCTGCTGCAAATGAGCCCCTGGCACCTAAGCATAGTTGGGCAAAACGGCAAATTGAAAAGCCTGTTTGCTGAATAGTTTGCAATTAAAGAGGCCTTCGATCAATAGGCAGTTGGATATCACAGCCACGAGCCTGCTCACATCCAAGGAGTTAGCAGAGAAACACCAAGGCAGAAAATGGAAATCAGGGAACTAGAAAATGGAAATCAGGGAACTAGAAAACAGTAGTTCCCCTGCAAGGGGTGAAAATTGCCTCCAGAGTGAGCCAAGCCATTCCATCCTCTAAGCAAACGCAGCTTAGGTTGCATCTAAGATAAGAGGAAATGGACTCAAGTTGCACCACAGGGAGGGTTGGGCTGGATATTATGAAAGATCTCTTTCCTGCAAGAGTGGTCAGGGATTGGAACAGGCTGCTCAGGGAGGTGGTGGAGTCCTCATCTCTGGAGGGTGTGCTGGTTTGAACCAATTGGGGCATCTGAATGAGAAATTAGACTATAGGCTGAGAAAGGAAAACATTCCAGTGTCTTCATCACTCATTTGTTTACTGAAATGGTATCAAGTTAGAATCAAAACAGGCCTTGAGAGACCTGTTCTAGCAGGAGGCGTCCCTGCCTATGGTGGGGGGTTGGAACTGGATGATCTTTGAGGTCTCTTCCAACCTAAATCATTCTATGATAAGACAGAGCTGCTTTGTGCCATGCTGGCTGCTGCATTTCTCTCCCTGCCTTCTTAACTGGATCAGAGTAACTTCACTAACTTCTTTTCTGCTGCTAATCCTCCTGGCCTATCTACTTTTGCTTATCTGGCACATAAGACAGATAGTGAGATAGGATTGAGAAGGGAGGGGAAAGGTGGTAGGGTGGTTGGAAACTCCTCTTAGGGACTCTGACCTCTGGGAGGGCTGTGGTGTTCCTGTATTAACCTTTTTACTGCATATTTCTGTAAGTATCTGTTATATATTGCAAATCTCTGCTTGTATATTGTGCAAAGCTGTAAATATAAAGCTTAATTTCTTTAACTTCCACGCAACTGAGTTCCAACCTGGGTTATTTCAGTGGGAGGGGATGCAGAACTCCCAAAGCACCACAGAGGTGTTCAAGATTTTGGGACATGGTTTAATGACCATAATGGCGTTGGGTGGATGTTTGCACTCCATCTCAGAGATCTTGTCCAACCTTACAGATTCTATGATATAATTATATTTAATTTACATTTCCAAAGCAAGCACAGCCAATTCTGCCTTACAAAGTAAGCCAAAGGAGCATTTAGCATTATTTCAGCTCAAGATCCAAACAAAGTGATCAGATTGGAATGATGCTAAAGTATCATCACTGGCTCCTCCTTGGATGAAATGCAACCTGCCTAACAAGCTGTATATGAGAAGTCTGAGGAAGGGACCATCTCTGCCACAGGCTGCTAAGCTCTGGATAGTATTAACACAACAGAACGAATTTGGAAGTAGACTTCTGCTTGAAAAGCAGAAAGTAGGGGAAAATAAACCAGGAAGCAGTGCTGTACTTCAGAGACAAATCCAGCTCCTCTCACAGATGTTCCTCGGGGAAATAAAGAGCAGCAGCAAGGCTAAGTCACGAAAGCTCTCTGAGACACAAAGCAGGATTGTGAAGTGCTCCAGCACATGCTCACGTTCCTCTGGGAACTGTTATCTTGCTCAAACAAATCCAACTAGTTAAAAACTGACAGTTGTGCACTGCTCTTTCGTTTGTTGGGATTTTTTTTTCCTTCAAGGATTAACATTAGGGAAAAAAAATTATTAACTGAAAGTATCCTTCAAGAGGCAAAGTTACTGAGAGAGCAGTCAAGCACTGCTGCTAAAGCAGGGAGTGCTCAGACTCCAGTCTATTTTTCTTGCAGGTGGTTAGCAGAAGAGACCTGCTGAGAGACTTTTTCCAGCTGGTTCAGCCTCAAAAATAAGAGAGAAAAATAAAACTAAGCCACCAAATTACCTTTAGAGAGCAAAACCTCCTCAAGACTGAACACCACTTAAGGCAGACATTTATGATGATGTCAGAGCTATTATTTGGATGTACATAAGAAATGTGGCTTTTAAAGCATTGGTACACTGGAGCCTTGCAGAACTCAAAACCCAACCAAACCAACCAAGAAAGCAACTTGATTTACCGCCAAAAAAAAAAGCAGTGAGTCTTAAAACCCCTTTGAAAGAGACTCCATTTACCTAACTTCAGCCATCTGAAAGCTACCAAGGAGAGCTGTAAATTAAAACCAGAGATTCATGTGGTTATGCTAAGTTTAGAGGTGGTCTAGACAGCTAAAACCACAGAAGTGGTTCAGTTGGAAAAGACCTCTGAGATCATTGAGTCCAATCCAAGATCACTGACTTCAACCCAAGACCATTGAGTCCAACCACCAACTCAACATCACCATGTCCCTAAGTGCCATATCCACAGGTTTCTTGACCACTCCCAGGCATGGGGACTCCACCACCCCCCTGCACAGCCTATTCCAATATTAACATCTCTTACCTAACAGAAAAAAAAGATCAGAAGGGTTCAGCTCTTCTTGCTCCTTTACTAGTAGCTTCTCAGAGTGAGGTCAACAGAGACACTTCTATATCTAACCTTGGTTTGGCTCCAGGTACAAATAAAGTGGCAGAACAAACAACTTTCAGAGGAAGGAAAGCTCAAAGTGGATCAAGTTCACACCTATGCAGCACTCATGAAACACAAACGCACTCCATCTGCTTATACCTGGTCTCTCAGGTCCACACAGATGAATAACACTGGTATGAAGCACTGCCAAAAAGGTAATAACTGAAGCCACTGCAGTTCATCCAAAACAGATTACGCAGGGCAAATTCTGCAAATCCAGATTACAAAAGGAAGAAGCTTGCACTTTTCTAATTAAATGCATAATCACGGATGCAGATCCACGTTAGCAATGCTAAATGGCTTCTGCTTTAATGAGCCATTTGAAATTAAATGGTTGCCTGCAATTAGACATCTGCAGCCCAAGGACAGCAAGCCAACTCCAGTCTGGCTGCCAGAATTACAGTTGCATTCCTCAGCAGGACAATGAGGAGAATGGATAATTGTAATTATAACATATAGATCCCTTAGTGTTCCGTGGCTGAAAGACTGAACAACAAGGGCTCTTAATACATTTAATTGTTGGCTGCTAATAAAGGGTTGTCAAAAAAGACAACCATTTCCAAAGTCCCTTCCAACTCCGTTGAAGACCACGGACCAAGGTCACCAACCACCCACTTTGAGGACTCTGCTCCAAAGGAGGCTGCCTCTCAGCCCCTGCAAATGTCTTGTCAAACAGGCTTGGAGGTCAGAGAGCTGCAAGCTGATATGCAGCCAGGTTGAAGAGACTGGAATGTCTCTGTTGGCTGAGGGTTTAGGACATGCTGTAACTTCTCTGCTTCCATTCACTTCCTAAGATCTCTTTGCAGACTTCTTCCAGTACAACTTTAACAAAGATTCATAGAATCATGGAATGGGATGGGTTGGAAGGCACCTTGGAGATCTTCCAGTGCCAACACCCCTGCCATGAGCACCTCCCAGCAGCCCAGGTTGCTCAAGGCCTCATCCAACCTGGCCTTTAACACCCCCAGGGAGGGACCATCCACAACTGCCCTGGGCAACCTGTGCCAGTGTCTCACCACCTTCACTGTAAAGATAAAGAAGAGTCACCCTTAAACCTGGTGCTCAAAAACAACTCCTCACATCCAGTCTGAATCTCCCCACCTCCAGCTTTGCTCCATTCCCCCTACTCCTGTCACTACCTAACAGCCTAAAAAGTCCCTCCCCAGCTTTTTTGTAGGCCCCCTTCAGATACTGGAAGGCCACAATAAGGTCACCTGGGAGCCTCCTCCAGACTGAACAGCCCCAACTCTTTCAGTCTGTCCTCATAGCAGAGGTTCTGCAGCCCTCTGAGCATCCTTGTGGCCCTTCTCTGGACACACTCCAGCATGTCCACATCCCTCTTGTAATAGGGGCTCCAGGACTGGATGCAGTACAGCAGGTGGGGTCTCACCAGAGAGCAGTAGAAGGGGAGAATCACCTCCCTCACCCTACTGGCCACACTTCTGATGCAGCCCAGGATCTGTTTCTCCATACACACTGCTCCTCTCTGTCCTACCCTAATTCTAATTTAAGAGTTCAGTGACAACTGTTGCTGCCTTACACACTTAGGAGGCACAAATCCATAGCAAACAAGGCTTTGTTTCTCCCAGTGCTCAAGGTACTACTTACAACAATAGAAGGAGCAGGAGCAAAAAAACCAAAGCACTCAAGCAGCCAGGTTCAGAGCCCTGCCAGCAAGCCCAGCACATCCCATTTTGCTTCAGTGCCAACTCATAATGCTCCAAGCAGAACACGACAAACACAGCAATTCTGTGTTGCTGGAATTCAGAGGCACATTTAGCACATTGCCAGGAGTACAATTTGTGTGTGTATATATATATATGTATATATACATATCTATAAATTATAATCCCAAACTAGCTGTAGAGCAAAGTTCAGCTCATGCAAAATTCGGGCTGTGAATATACACAGTGACAAATAGACACTGGAGTCAATGCTTTTGCCACTACAGGCAATTCTGTCTCAGCTGCCACCAAGAATAACATAAGCTCAATATAATCACAAAGCAGAATTTGCTTTCAGTGTAATAAATATTTATAAATGATGTGTTCTGCTCGCAGTGGCAGGTTTAAAGGTTTGGAGCTTGTTGGTTTGTGTTTGTTTGGTTGTTTTTTTGTGTTTTTTTTTTCCTGTTGGTATTTTAATTACAGAAATCAGCTTCTTCCCTAAGGTTATTAAAATGTTTTCGTCTGTTTTCCTAAGCATTTTTTTTTTTTTAAGTGCTGCATGCTTTTATTTTTACCTAAAGTCTCCCCAGTGAGATGAAAATAATTCCTCCGTGAGAATACCTACGAGAGAATTCTGTCACTCTCGGCTGCCAATCCAACCAGCAGAGACTGCAAAGTTAACTCTCAGCCTGGCTTATTCCTTTATCTTCTCTTTATCTCCCGAGAAACATCTGCCTTTTTAAACAGCTCCCTCTTGTTTGTAGAGAACAGGAAGCTGAAGAAAAGCCAAGGCAATTATTAGCAATGTAAGCAGTGAAACCCAAAAACGTGGTGAGGTTCTGCTCTCCAAGGAGGAGCAGCAGCCCTGCTCTGTCATGGTGGGTTTAGCTTTGATTCCTTTGCCTGAGCTTGTGAAGCTGGCTTCGTGCAAGGCAGAAGCAAGGCAATGCTCAGAGGAATTCAGGCTGCTCCAAGGACCAGGTGTACAGGTGCTGCTTGCCTCAGTCCCTGCAGTAGCAAGGAGAGATGCTGAGAGGTTCAGAAAAACACACCTGATAAATCCGTGGCTCAAAGGCTGATGCTAGCCTTCTGATTTGGGGTTCTTCAGCCCTGATGAGGTCTACACAGCACCTGGCCTGCTGGACCCAGGTGGGATTCTGATGATTGTGAGGGGGAAGAGGATCCTGGCTCATGAACTTGCAGGAAATAGTTTTATGCTAAGAAGAGAATCTTTAGACTGGATCTTAGTTCACAGGCTCATTGCATGTCAGGGGTTGGAAGGGACCCAAAGAGATCATCCAGTCCAACCCCCCTGCCATAGCACGACCATACAGTCTAGCTCAGGTCACACAGAAACACATCCAGACAGGCCTTGAAAGGCTCCACAGAAGGAGACTCCATAACCTCTCTGGGCAGCCTGTGCCAGTGCACTGGGACCCTTACAGTCAAGAAGTTGCCCCTTTGTGTTGAGCTGCAACCTCCTGTGCTGCAGCTTCCATCCATCACTCCTTGTCCTATCCCAGGGAGCAGTGAGCAGAGCCTGTCCCCCTCCTCCTGATCCCCAGCCCTCAGATATTCAGAAACATTTATTAAATCCCCTCTCAGTCTTCTGTTTTCCAGACTAAGCAGCCTCAGGTCCCTCAGCCTCTCCTCATCAGGCAGTGCCCCAGTCCCCCAATTGTCATCACAGCCCTCCCTTGGACTCTCTCCAGCAGATCCCTGTCCCTCCTAAACTGGAGAGCCCCAAACTGAAGGCAGCACTCAAGATAAGGTCCCAGCAGGGCAGAGTTCTTCAGTACCTGTCTCATGATTGAAAGTGTCCAAGCTTAGAGTAACCTGGTCTGTGCCTACGGCAGCAAGGTTTGACTGGCAGAGCTCTGAAGGTCCTCTCCATCCCAAATCATTCAACGATGCTATGAGTCTAAAGATCTGCATCTACCAAAGCCTCATGATTTGCTTTGTTGTTGTTGCTCTAGACGGAACTTTTCCTTCGCTACACATCTCTGACAACCACAGATTCTTTTTTCCCCTACATTATAATAAACCAAGGAAAACCATCCTGATATTACACCAAAATTTCAGTTAGGGCTTCATGGGGAGGATTTATCCACAAACCAGAGCAGGCTGCACAACGCAGAGAGATGACCTACTCTGGCTGCTCTGGCCAGCATCTACTTCTCTGTATTGTTTGATACGTGCAGGTTATTTATGTCTTTCCCTCCGAGCATCTTTCAGAGCCTGATAGGATGCAAAATTTTCTGCAGAACAGCAGTTCCTAGAAAAGCAGAGCTTTTGCTATTGTAGTTGAGAGAAAAATAGGCAAGCCATTTGTCTGCTCAGATGGATCAGCAGAACAGTGAGGAGAGTTGGCACTACAGAGTAAAAACTCTTTATCAGATGATTTTTAAATTATTTTTTTCTTTCATTTTTGGAAATTATCTGCTCACAGTACACCACAAACTCTAAAATACTTTTTACTAGGAGCCAGAAGCAACACTAATGCGTTGAAGCTTCTAAAAGCTTAATTAATCACCAAAAAAACCTCGTGAAGACCTTTATGGCAGAACCATTTATTAGAACTGTCCAGGAAACAGTAAATGTTTGGAGACATGAATGGATCACAGAATGGCTTAGGCTGGAAGGGACCTCAGAGCTCATCTCCTCCGACCTCCCTACCATAGGCAGGGACACCTCTCCAACCAGACCCAGCTGCTCAAGGCCTCATCCAACGTGGCCTTCAACACCCCCAGGCAAGAGGCATCCACAGCCTCCTTGGACAAGCTATTCGAGTCTCACCACCTTTATACTGATGAACTTCTTCCCAAGATCCAGTCTAAACCCATTCTCCCTCAGCATCAAACCATTCGCCCTTGGCCTGTCTCTAGACATCCTCAGAAAAAGTCCCTGTGCAGCCTTCCTGTAGGAGCCCTTCAAGTATTGGAAAGCAGCTCTAAGATCCCCCCCAGATAGTAGAATGGATACAAGTGGACACCAGAAGACACCGAAAGCTCTGCTGCAGAAGGGGTTTTTTTGTGGATGGCAAAGCTGAACAAAACCATCTCATGTGTTATGCAATATCTCTTCTGACACATCCAACCCCAAATCAGTAACTCCAACTGAACTGTGGCAAGTAGATCAAAGGAGGTTCTCCTCCCCCTCTACTCTGCCCTGCTGAGACTCATCTTGAGTACTGAATTCAGTTTTGGGCTCCCCAGTTTAAGAGTGATAGGGATCTGCTGGAGAGGGTCCAGTGGAGGGCTGGGAGGATGTTGAAGGGACTGCAGCACTGCCTGATGAGGAGAGGCTGAGGCACCTGGGGCTGCTTAGTCTGGAAAACAGAGGACTGAGAGGAGATTTAATAAATGCTTCTAAATATCTGAGGGCTGGGGGTCAGGAAGGGAGAGGGGGACAGGCTCTGCTCACTTGCTCCCTGGGATAGAACAAGGAGAAACGGATGGAAGCTGCAGCACAGGAGGTTGCATCTCAACACAAAGGGGAACTTCTTGACTGTAAGGGTCCCAGAGCAGTGGCACAGGCTGCCAGAGAGGTTATGGAATCTCCTTCTGTGGAGCCTTTCAAGGCCTGTCTGTGTGACCCAAGCTAGACTGTATGGTCCTGCTGTGGCAGGGGGGTTGGACTTAATGATGTTTTTGGGTCCCTTCCAACCCCTGACATCCTGTGAGCCTATGAACTGCACAACCTAATACTTCAGTGGATTAAACCTTTTTTCCAACAACAAAGAAGTAGCTTCCCAAGTCACACCAAAACAGCTTGAGCTTGATTAAGAAAAGGAAATAAAGACCACAGCCATCATGATGGAGACAACAGCTCTAGCAAGAAAGCAAATGGACTGTTAAACAGGAGATTATCTCTTTTCAACCGCTATTAGATTCCTCCAGTGAGCCATTAGATGGTGGAGGAAGCCTCCATTTTCCTGCATTAAAAAACTCCATGCATTCAGCCATTCACATCACCATGTGCAATCACCTCCTCACAAGAGGCTCCAGCTGCAATGCCTGCTTTCCCAGCATGGTACCTCCATCAGCACATTCAACTGTTTCCTGAACTCCAAGGACTTAATGTTCTTCCATTACTGCCTGCTGAAGGCCTCCTTTTCTAATCCTGACCTAGCTGATGGCTCAGACTTACTCAGAAAATTCCTTTCCTCCCCTTGTTTGTCTTCCCACAGGTCAATCCTCTAATGGAGTATGTCTACAACTACCTGAAGGGAGGTTGTAGCCAGGTGGGGTTGGGCTCTTCTCCCAGGCAACCAGCAACAGAACAAGGTGACAGAGTCTCAGGTTGTGCCAGGGGAGTTATAGGTTGGATATTAGGAGGAAGTTCTTGACAGAGAGAGTGATTGGCATTGGAATGGGCTGCCCAGGGAGGTGATGGAGTCGCCATCCCTGGAGTGGACAAGCTAAAAACAAAACAAGGAAAATCCAACAAAACCCTGATCAACCAAACTAGACAATGAAAAAGGCAATCAAAGCCCAACCAACCTCAACAGATCATGAAAAAACAATCAAACCCAAATCAACCAAACCTAATCAACTATAATGGACAATGAATAAAACAACCAAACCCCTACCAACCTCAACAGACAAGGAAAATCCAACCAAACCCTAATCAACCATAATGGACAACAAATAAAACAACCAAACCCCTACCAACCTCAACAGACAAGGAAAATCCAACCAAACCCTAATCAACCATAATGGACAACAAATAAAACAACCAAACCCCAATGAACCACAGCAGACAAGGAAAAAACAACCAAACCCCAATCAACGAAACCCTAACCAACCAAAATAGACAATGAAAAAGGAAATGAAACCCCAACCAAACTCAACAGACCATGAAAAAACAAGCAAACCCTACTCAACCATAAAGGACAGCAAATAAAACAACCAAACCCCAATGAACCACAGCAGAGAAGGAAAAAACAACCAAACCCCAATCAACCAAACCCTAACCAACCAAAAAAAACCCCACCCTCAGGTTGACAAAGCAAATATATAACCATCAAGAAGGTTTATTTTCTTTCCAGCCTGCCACAAAGGCTTTCAGATGCAGATTCAACTTGATGCTTGAATTTTCCCAGGCGCTGTTTAATAGTTCTGGATGTGTGCTTATGGCAACTCTATTCCCACCAGACCATTTAAGTGGAAAATACATTTGCTGCTACAGTTCTAGTAAGAAGCTTGATTAAGCAGCCTAACTGCAGGCATGCAGCACCATTTGGAATGTTCAAGGATATGCAAAACACCCACAGAAGACAGGCAGACACGACTTTGGACTTAGAGCAGTCCATGTAGGAGCCAGGCACAATATCCTGTGGCATCTAAAAAGCACCAAAACTGAGCCAGTGACGTTGTGGAGAGGAGATTCAGTTATCCCTTAGGAAAAGTGATGTAAGCAATGACTGTACATCTGATCTGGACAAAAGTCCCAGTGAAATCTGTGTGTGCTGTAAGGACCCATTTAAAACTGGAAATCATGTGCTGCAGCTTGAGGAGATAAGGAAAAAAAAACCCCAAAACATTTCTAGGGAGAAGTAATATTTTTTAGCAGAGAATTCTATATACATCTGGGGATGGGGGGAAATGGAAACCAATCAAGCACATACCCCCTCAGGTCTTTAACAGAGAGACTGCTATGCCTGGCAGCTTGTTTATTTCTACCAGCTATGTCAACTGGTCTAGTAATTAGTATGTATTAATTAGCAACAGAAAGAAATAGCACAGTTTGGGTTTTCATAAATTGGAAGTATATGAATGAAGAACAGAGCTTCCCAAGCTATGCCCTAATTAACCATCTGACTATTCAGAGAAATATTTACAGATTGTTTTCTCTCTTTCTCACTTCGTTACAGTATGTAGTATTTAATTCTCCATTAACTAATAAAGTCATAATTAGTAACCAGCTCCTTGGCTTTGCTGTGTCTCAAAGCCTGGCATGCATGTACCAAACCCAAGGTGAGTCCCACTGCAGAGGGCATACCCCAAGGAAACTCTCTACTTTGACACATTAATAGAATCACAAAATAGTTTGGGTCACAAGGGATGTTAAAGCTTTCCACTTCCAGCCACCCTGCCATGCCCAGGTACATGTCCCACCAGTCCAGCTTGCTTGAGGCCTCATCCATCCTGGCCTTGAACACCTCCAGGGAGGGAGCAGCCACAACCTCCCTGGGCAGCCTGTTCCAGAGCCTCACCACTCTCACTGCAAAGATTTTCTCTCCGATCTCCAGCCTAAGTCTCCCCTCCTCAAGCTTCAATCCATACTGGTTTAGAGTTCTCAGACTTCAAATAAATACTGACTGAAGGCCTTTAATAAATAAATACTGACTGAAGGCTTTTAATATCCTACTCCAGAAGGCAGCCTTCATCCAGCCTTCCAACTCTTGCAGGTTGCACAAGCTTTGCCATTTGCCTCCTTGCTGCTGTACTGAGTTCTTTCTGCTGCTCTGTAAAGCTGTAGCAGGAGAGTCCTATCCCGAGAGCATTCTCTAAATCCACGTTGATCTTACTAGATTTATAAACAAGTACATACCCCCTCAACCTCAGTGATCAGAGGGCTGGAGCACCTCTGCTATGAGGACAGGCTGAGAGAGTTGGGGCTCTGCAGCCTGGAGAAGAGAAGGCTGCCAGGAGACCTTAGAGTAGCCTTCCAGTATTTGAAAGAGGCCTACAAGAAGGCTAGGGAGGGATTATTGACAATGTCTTGTAATGACAGGATGAGGAAGAATGGGTTTTAATTGGCAGAGGGGAAATTGAAACTGGATGTTAGGAGGAAATTCTTTGCAGTGAGGGTGGTGAGACACTGGCACAGGTTGCCCAGGGAGGTTGTGGCTGCTCCCTCCCTGGAGGTGTTCAAGGCCAGGTTGGATGAGGCCTTGAGTGACCTGTTCTAGTGGGAGGTGTCCCTGCCTGTGGCACAGGGAGGTTGGAACTGGATGAGAGAAGAGGAAGCTCAGGGGTGAGGTGACCTCATTGCTGTCTACAACTACGTAAAGGGAGGTTGTAGCCAGGTGGGGTTGGGCTCTTCTCCCAGGCAACCAGCAACAGAACAAGGGAACACAGGCTCAAGTTGTGCCAGGGGAGGTATAGGCTGGATGTTAGGAGGAAGTTCTTGACAGAGAGAGTGATTGGCATTGGAATGTGCTGCCCAGGGAGGTGCTGGAGTCACCATCCCTGGAGGTGTTCAAGAAAAGACTGGACACAGCATTAGTGCCATTGGCTAGGGCTGGGTTATAGGTTGGACTGGATGATCTTGGAGGTCTCTTCCAACCTGGCCCATTCTATTCTGTTCTGTTCTGTTCCATTCCATTCCATTCCATTCCATTCCATTCCATTTCATTCCATTCCCTGATTCTATGACTCTAACCCCTGGAAGAATTGAAACAAGGCTTCCATAGGAGAGAAGCCATCCAACATACGATCCTGTCCCCAAGGAAAGAACAGACCCTGCCTCCTAAAATGCCAAGGACCATTCCATAGGGGATTCAAATGTTTAATAATGTAATTAATTGCCAAAAGAGCTGACATGCCATTTCTAAAACATCTTACAGCATGAAATCTTGCACGGTCCCTAACCTCCTGGAGTTAATTGTGCCTGGGGGAGTTCACTAGCTTGTAATACAGTAATAAGTAATTGTTTACTACTTCCTTTGAAGTACACATTTGCTGCCACACTGCTTTACTAAAAACATCTCATCAGCAAATCCAGAAAATTCTTTTTTTTTTTTTTTTTGCTAAAGGGATAATTACAAAGCTGTCTACATAACAAGCTACCCTCTTTGAAGCTTTAAATCAGAAACCCAGGCTGGATTTCTATAATGAGGATTTCTCTTTATTTCTGTGGATCTTTTCCACCCTCAGGAACCTCACCAGCACGTTTTTTATTTTAATTTTTTTCCCCATCTCAAACCCTTCTGCCCAGTCAGAGCCTGCCAGTAGCCAGTGAATTAGCGTTAAACCAGCTGCCTCAAACACAACTCTTATTTCCCTACTGTTAGCTCAAGATAAGAAACTGCAGTCTCCCAAATATCCTTTCACTGTTAACAGAGCCAAACAAGTCGTTTGTACCAAGGTATTCAACACATTGGAAGCCTTATCTGCTGTAAAATAACTTCATCGTAATTAAAGATCTTACTGGGTTCAAATCAGGAGCAAAAAAAAAAACCCAAAAACAAGCAGGAAATAATTTGTTATTTTTTTAAAGAGAAATCAAAGCAGGTCTAAGGAATCAGCAGGAAGTAAAGCAGCTCTAGATTCTTTTACTGCCACCAGATAAGCACCTAAATTTCATTAAAGCACTAATTGAGCAAGCTTAAAATAGGCTACTTGCAATGGGTGCATTCTCTTCTGTCCCCAAGTAGCTATAAAACTCTATTGGCCTAAAGGAAGAGAGAAAAAAAAAAAGAAAAACAACAAACTACATCTTAGACTTTTCCACCTCCCTGCAGAATTTGAATCCAGTGTCATAACCTCAGTCTCTATTGGTTTGAAAGTCTGACTAAAGAAAGCCCACAGAAAAACTGGGGAGGGACTTTTTAGGCTCTCAGGGAGTGCCAGGACTAGGGGGAATGTAGCCAAGCTGGAGGTGGGGAGATTCAGATTGGAAGTGAGGAGGAAGTTCTTCACCATGAGAGTGGTGAGAGGCTGGAATGGGTTGCCCAGGGAGGTGGTTGGGGCCACATCCCTGGAGATGTTTGCAGCCAGGCTGGCAGAGGCTGTGGGCAACCTGATGTAGGGTAGGGTGTCCCTGGGCAAGGCAGGGGGGTTGGAACTGGATGATCCTTGTGATTCCTTCCAACCCTGACTGATTGATTCTAAAGCCAAACCCCAGAAGTGTCCCTGTCAGAAAGCCCTGGAAGATGGCAGCATTTTTAGCTTCTCTTGGAGAACACAGCAGAAAAAGCTAAGCAAACAAGGAACGGAACAAAAGTAGATTAAAAATTCATCTGGATTCAACGCACGAGACATTAGTATTGCCAACAGAGCACTGCTCCACTTTTGCATCTTCCCCCATGTCTTGAGTCAGTAATTAAGAGCTTCATTTTCAGAGATGATTCATAGAATGGGTTGGGTTGGAAGGGACCTTAATGATCATCGAGTTCCAACCCTTCCCCTGCCATGGGAGCTTGGAAGCCTTTGGTTAAAATGAAATCTTTTCCTTTATCACCACTGTATTTTGATGGGGTCTTGGGGGTTCTGTTTTGTCTCTTGGGGTTTGGGATGTTGTTGCTTTGTTTTTTTTCTTTTCTTACTTGTTTGCTTTTGTGTTTTTTTGGGGGGTTTTTTGTTTGGTTGGTTGGGTTTTTTTACTATTCACATTTTTTTCTTGACCCCACCTTGCTCCTTTAAACCTTAATAAAAATAGGTCAGAGTCAGCCAGCTGTAAGTTCTTGTGGTTATTGCATGGGGTTGGGGTTTTTCTCTGCACCTGCCATCCAAAGCTACTAAAGTGCACATTAAAGAACGGAATTAAGAGCCAGACCAGACAAAAACACACACCACAGCCCCTTCCTACAGAAGATAAAAGTAGATTGCTAAATCAGAGGATAGGCAAAAGCAATTAGTAAGGAAAACTTCACGTTAATGAAGCAGCAGAGCTTGTTAGGTCATCTTAATTATGCATGCTAAGTTCTGACTTCAGGCACAGAAAACTGTGGAAGATTAACAGTTGTAGAGTATATTAAATTTCTTTTAAAAATAAAATCTGAGCTTATAACTCTTTATTCATGCTCCACTTTGCTTGGTTTGAATTGAATAGAAATGTAGGAGTGTGTTTCTGCTCAGAGGTTAGGGGGGTTTGGTCTTTTCCTGTGTGTTGCTTGTACAGACAACTCAAAAATAGGTGTCCCAATGTAAAGGGTCTGGAAAACAGTCTGGCACTCTTCTTTTCCCAGGATATGATTCTATGAATTCTCTGTAGCCATTATCAACCAGTACCAAGAACATAAAGCTGCAGTTCAACCCATAGCCCTTGGGGTACTTCATAACTGCATTAATCTCTGTGTAGAACCTTTAGTTCTTGAGTGTGTTTCTGACATTTTCAGACATGAAAAGCAGTGAAATGGAAGTCACAAACTTCATTTTAGTGATAATAAGTCAACAAAATGACTTTTTCTTGCTGTTCACTTCTTTTATTCTGAGCAGAAAGAGAAGTTTCTGCAAGGATGCCATGATGCAGCTTTCTTTCACACCTTCCAAAGTGACATCCCAGCAGTGCTGGGTTGGTTTTATTTCCCTCTGCATGTAAGGGGCAAACTATCAAAGCTCTGTAAACACCTAACACTTGTCAAGATTATTTGGCCTTTAAATAACCTTTAAATTCCATCTGCATATCTTAGGGATGTAAAACCCAGGTAAATCAAAGCACATTTCACTGCTTAATCAACACAAAGAACCTCCATCAAATATTCATCACAGTCTGTAGGAATCCTTCCTTCCACTTAAGGCTTACAAGGAGGGCTCTTAAGGGTCCAGAAGAGAAGCCAGTGTGTTTTTCATGCACTTCTTTAGCATTTTCTATCCCGAGGCAAAGTACTGCTATAAAGTAGGGTCTTACACAGTCAGATTCTAACAGTGGCACTTTTCTACCTCACATCAGAAGCTTTCCTGAGAGCAGCACTTTTCTTTACAGCAGCACAAAAGATGAAAAATATGTATCTGGGCCACGGACGTCCCAATATTTGTTACTTTCTGATTTGGTTGGCCGTGACCTTATTTCCTGATAATTAATGCTATTGATCTTAGGAACTATCCAGAGGTTTGAGATGATACCTTTAATGGGTACATAAAACACACAACTACAAGGAGTGAGATGAACTTGGAAACTGAAAAAGGGGAAAGGAAAAGATGGATGCACACAAGGAGGCATTAAATTACAGAATCACTCAATGCCAGGTTGGAACCACAGAATCACTCAATGCCAGGTTGGAATCCCAGAATCATCCAGGTTGGCAAAGCCTCTCAGGATCACCAAGTCCAACCTAGAACCCTGCTCTACGAGAATCACCTTAAACCACATCCTTAAACACAAAAAGGAGGCACCCCAAGGACCATCTGGTCCCAAGGATCATCTGGTCTGGCCTTTAAATTGTTCAAAATTAGCTCTAGTGACACACAATAATAAGCAGCAGACACATGTAAGACTAGATACATATTTCCCACATGTCTGAAGGTTTTAGGGGGGTTTCATTTGCTTATTTAGATTTTTTCCCACAATGTCTGCTTTTAAAGTAATGTCAGATGTGAGCTGTACACTACAGAACAAGAACCAGGATATAAATCAAGTAATGGTTGCAGCTATCATGCTGTAAGCACTACATAAAATGTGAAAACAGAAGAAAATTCCTCTAAAAAGCATAATTTTCTAAAAACAAGGCACCAAGGGAAATTAGGGGGGTTTAAATACTAGCTGTCACTTAGCATCTAATGTCTAGAAAATATTTTAAATGCAGGAAAAAAAAATAGAATCACAGAATGTCAAGGGCCGGAAAGGACCTCAAAAGCTCATCCAGTCCAACCCTCCTGCCAGAGCAGGATCTCCTATACCAAATCACACAGAAACACATCCAGGCAGGTTTTGCATATCTCCAGAGAAGGAGACTCCGCAACCTCCCTGGGCAGCCTGTTCCAGAGTTCTTTCACCCTCACAGGGTAAAAATTCCTCCTCACGTTTACATGAATCTTTCTATGCCTCAGCTTCCACCCATTGTCCCTTGTCCTGGCGTCGGACATCACTTGATGTTCACAACATGTTAATCGAGGCACTCAATATAGCTCATCTAAAATAGTGCAAGGTAACCAAGAGATCAATCCTCAAGAACCAGAATTTGCTCTTCTTTCAAATGAAACATGGAAAAGCCTCATCAAAACCAACCAACCAAATAAATAAATAAAACCAAGCAAGAAAATCAATCCACGCATCAGTGAAACTGTCAGCAAAGATGCTGCAATTTGCCCTTTCCAAACAAACTGAAAACTTGAAGGGGTTCTAAGGTAAGATACGTTTTTTAATAAATCTTTTCAGTCCTTCCTCGTGGAATTTGCTTTGGAATTGTAACAACTGATGAGTAGAAACTCACTGAAAAGCTGTTAGTGAAAGTTTTGTTTCCAAGGAGGTAATTTTGATTGTCGCAAATTGAAGTCAGGCCAGAGAAGAGTGGAAATGGAAGGGAAATCCAAACAGCAAACCACCAAACAAGCCAACAACAACAACAAAAAAAAAAAAACCCAAACAACCCACAACCAACCAGACTAATTAGCTATATGAAGGCACAGAACTGGAAAGTACAGAAAGAAGGTCATATTTATAAAGTCTATTTGATTATGTAGAAATTAAATAATTCCCATTCTTAATGGCTGAAGCTCTAAATAAGACACAAAACACAGAGAAGCAGAAAAAAAAATAATCATTTAGATTGATTTGTGTCAAGATTGGACAAGATCCTGTACAACATTCTCACTAAACTAGGGAAATATGAACTTAATTAAAATATTTCAAATGTGACATTATCACTTGGGGAAAAAAAAAAAACAAAACAATATGTGTAATTTTGACATATGGTCACATATGGAATCCACAGATTATTAACAGAAACACCACAGCGAGGGACTCCTGGGTACAAAAATATATGGGTTCCTTCCTCTATGCAATTTGAGTAAGAAATAAAAAGCCCAAATTTGCTGCTTTTGTGGTTTTGGGTTTGTTTTTTTTTCAGCTTCACAAACATTGAGAAAGGAACTGAACACTGATATTCATACCGTCATAAATCCATCCAGCAAACCTGAGTCAGGCTTGGGAGGTGCTTGCAGCCTCTCCATAGACCACTTCTCGATGATGGATGACACTTGGGTGTTCTCTGTGTTGAGAATCCTGAACCCAGTCATATTGACACCACTGTACCGGTAGGGTTCCACATCCAGGGCAAACAGGTCCTGAAATGGAATCGTGGAATTATTAGGGTTGAAAAGGGCCTCTGAGATCATCCAGTCCAACCATCAAGACACCACCACTGTGCCCATTAATCCAACATCCCAAATTGCCATGCCACAGGTTTCTTGAGCACTCCCATGGATGACAACTCCACCACCTCCCTGGGCAGCCTGTTCTAATCCCTGACCACTCCTTCCATACACTGCCATTCTTATTCAATTGTTACTGCTGGAATTTGCAGCAGTAACAGTGTTGGATGTGCTAGGAGGTACCTGGAGGTCTCTGTAAGCAAGCAACTCACTGACCCTGTAGCAGGAGCGATCTGAATCACAGGGCAAGAACAGCTTCAATCACCAGAGGAGGAAATTACCAGAGTGGGGGGAAAAAAGGAATAGAGGAAGGGGGTGAAGGAGGGAACAAATAAATAGAGGAAGAGTGTGGGAGGGAACAAATGAATAGAGGAAGGAACAAGCCCAGTTGCAGAGGTGGGCTTAGACATTACTACTACTATTATTACTACTATCTCTTCCCAGTAAGCTTAGATATTACTGCTTCTTCTTTCCCTTTCCAGAACAGACTCCAAACAATGAAACAAAGAGAACAAGAATTTCCTTGTGCTGGCAAGAATATTTCCAACAGTGGACATGGCTTTGGCTAGGAACTTCTCTTTGCAAGAATAACCTTTGCCAACTGTGTCATAGAATCTATGACATTCTATGATTCTATATAAGTAAATGTATTTTTAATCTATATATACATGTGTATATTTAGCCCCTCAAAACACAAAGAACCCGAACAGAACTGTATCCATTTTGTTTACTGGTTAGGCTGAAGAAGATTAAACATTGTACGGAAAACCAGAGTTAAATTCATTAGTCACTGATCACATCACTAAGCCCACCAAAATATCAACCTGCTATCAATCACTGCCCATTTTTTAATGAGAGCTAGAGATTATGATCCCATTTTCCATATGGAATAGTTAAGATATGCAAAGGCCAAGATGCTTTTAAGTTATTCATTTACAAGGTAAATGTAAGAGAGTGGTCAGGGACTGGAATGAGCTGCCCAGGGAGGTGGTGGAGTCACCCACCCTGGATGTATTTAAGGGTGGTTTGGATGTGGTGCTTAGGGCTATGGTGTAAGGTGAACCTTGTAGAGCAGGGCTGTAGGTTGGCCATGGTGATTCTGAGGGGCTTTGCCAACCTGCATGTTTCTGTGATTTCACCTCTTCCTAAAAAAAACCAAAACCTTTGATTGCAAGGGTGTGTTGGTTTGAGCTAATTGGAAAATTTGAGTGAGAAAGGTTGAACATGACCAGAACAATGTTACACCTTTCTCTCAGATCTTACTGAGAAGGAAATCTGACCCTCAGGTGTAATTATTTAATCCAAACACAGTCATGTTTACACTGGAATGAAATAAATACACACAGAAAAAAATTTGTGCATCCATTCCAAACACAGCCAAGGCGGTGTATTAATGAGCTGCTGCACCAGACCCTGAATCCATCACGAGGAGAATACACAGCAGACTGCTGTAAACACTGGAATTGGAGAATTTATCTGACAGGACTGTCACCGTGTCAGGTAAGAAGCAATTAATACATCAAAGCAACTAAATTCTGATGCAGGTTCCCCAGCTACACTGCAAAATCAAAGCCTCTCATCTGTTTGCGCACACTAAGCTATCCCTTGGTAGCTCCCGGTCAATAGAACACTTGTCTCTCCCTTTAAAAAAAAAAAGACCTGGTGCTCCAAAAAAAAAGGAAAGAAGAACGACAGAAAATCCTGATTCTTAAGCAGATAGCTTTTAAGAATAAAAATGGGATGCCTATGGGCAGCGCAGCGCTCAACAAAACGACTTTAATTAAGAGCAAAATGACAAATTGCAATACAAAAGATCAATCAAAATCTCCGCAACCCATTTCGATAAAGCAGTGAGGGAAATCTTATTGCACACAAATCTAAATCCCTGAGTGATAGCACAACTTGGCCTTCCAAAACAAGGCTTGTGCAGGGTACTTTGCCTTTGAACTTCTAACGAGCCTCTAATTGCTTTGCCTCCCATTCCGCAAGCTGTTTCCATCCCAGCACTTCCTATTCAAGGTGGATTTTCCATCCTCCAGCAAAGGGTTCGTTTCTACCCGGGCTTAAACACCTCTGTGGCTTTAAGGAGGCATTTGCAAGGCTGGTTCTCCCAAGGCACATGGTTTCCACGATGGAAATAAGTTGGATTTTAAGAACTTTGATGAATTGCAGCCCAAAAAGGCAAATAGCAACACAACAGAGCAACGTCCACAGCTGTAGTTTCTTGAGTAGTGTTTTAGCAGCCTTTAAACCCTTTTAGTTAGGCTATGGTGAGCTGTAAAAAGAGGTCTTCACCTGAATGTTTGTTAGGTTCTGTAATAGCATTCACATGTGAAACCATCATTTCTAGGAATGCTAAATTTGATGGTTCCAAGGATGATCAAATCTCTTCTGAGTTACTTTTTTATATGAGGGACACCAAAGACTGTTGCATAATTCATGTGCCTAAAACGCTGCTAATATTCACACCAAATTAACCAGCAATTAATGGCAGCGAAGAACTGCTTTGTAGAGTGTGGGATAGCAAATATGGGATGTATGAGTGAGTTGAAAACGTCATAATCTTCACATACAAACAGCCAAAAGAGAAAAAGGATAAAGTTCATCATGTAAATAATTATGAATTATAAGCTCAGCCCCGATTGAAAGTTATATCACAGTCAGATGCTTTTTCAGGTCTAGCAGCTTTCAGAGCACACTGGCGGGCAACAACTGAGCCATCCTGGTGAGTTTTGACTAAGAGTAAGGAAACTCAGAATAAAACAAACTTCTTCCCACAAGAACTTTTCCCCTTTCTCCAGTAATATCATTAAGGAAAGTGCCATCTCTGCTGGATGTCATCACTACGTTTTCACAAGCTACTTACCAGGGTGGTAAAGATATAGTGATAGTATTCTGTCATCATCCCCATAGCTAAAGCCTTGAAAAAATAAACAGAAGATTAATGTTTTTGAGGGCACATAATACATTTTTTATCACATTTACATGGCAAATGAATAGCTGCAAAAGAGCACTACCGAAAGCAGACTATAGGGTTGGAATTACACTAAAATTAGGTCAAGCAAGTCATTTCCTAGCAGTTAGAGCAGATTACTGACTATTAAAAGGAATTTATGAACCAGATCTTCTGATAGAAAGAATATTATTAGGCTGTTTAGTGCAGCAAACGTGGAAGAGGCTCCTAGTTTTACATACTAATGGACGCATTAAGTTGCCACACAAAATTTGAGCCGACAATATTTTCATTCATTATTCAATCCTTCCCTTCCAAAGAAGAGCCCAATAGGAAGCAGGGTTTGTGTTGTGATGAACAAATGCCATGCATTTAAAAGAGGGAGCCAAGCTTAGGCTGTGCTAGAGACTGTGCAGCCACTGACTGTTAGCTTTAAGAATTGTTCCTGGTTAGAAGTAAAGCCGAATTGTCTCCCTCTCTTTACATCACACCTTTGCAGTCACCTATTTGTCTCACTCTCTTTACATCACACCTTTGCAGTCACCTATGTCTTAACTGCTTTTAAATCAGGTCTTCCATGCTTCACAGAATCTCTACACGAGGGCATCCTGCTCATGTTCCTGGTCCTGCCACATGCCACCAACTTCACTGTTAGTATTTCCAATCATCCTTCCAAGAAGGAACCCCCTTCTCATGTCCCCAAGTTCATCCTTCCATAATTAAAAAAGGATAATTAACAGCCCAGAAATTAAATGTGTCAATGTTTAATTGTTATTTTTTCAGCAACCACTACATTTGTAATAATATCATAGAATTATATAATCAGTCAGGGTTGGAAGGCACCATGAGGATCATCTCGTTCCAACTGCCCTGCCACGGGCAGGGGACCTCCTGAATAATAAATACAATTTTCATGTCCTTTGTGTCAGTTGTGACATCAAAAGCTCAGACCCAGCTGCAGGACTACCAGTTTTACAGATATTTAAAGCACTGCAATAATAATGGAGCTGAGTGGAAAGTTCAGAGTCTGCACAAACTGTAAACACTCGTGACAGAATTGTTCCAGCATCTCCTTCTTATGATCTTTAAGGTGAGCAGAATAGAATCATAGAATGGTTTAGGTTGGAATAGCTTTAAAGTGGAAAGTACTTTTTAAAGAGTAAATTGTCCTGAAATGTGATTTAAAAACATAATGCTTTTAATTTTGTTCTCATTTCCCTTGTCATATATGTTTCACAACACTGTACTGTGAAAGAAAATCTTCCTTTCACCTAGAAACTACCAGAGCAGAAATCTGGTTGGAGGTGTCCCTGCTGAATGCAGGGGCAGGTTGGTCAGGATGACTCTTGAAGGTCTCTTCCAACCCGATGCAATGTGTGGCTCAGTGTAAATAGTGCACTTTGATGGAGCTACTGCTGGGGCTGCCACCACCACGTTTTCCATCTGCCTTTTAAAGGTGTTAAAATAATTAAATGTACATTTAAGGATTTGGGCTAAACCCTGAGATCAACCAGGCTGGCTCACACACGGCGAAGAGCAAAAACCACCAGCAGAGGTTTGGAATTACTAGGACTTAATAAAAGCCTTTTTTCTTATGCAGTGGACAATAAAGCAAAGGAATGATGACACGTGTGGATGTTTGCTAGCAGCTCTGATTGCACTTGCAACAACAGCTCCAAGTGCCTTTAATGAGAGACATATTTCCAAACCTCAAACACACTGTTTTTAATGGAAACCATGCAGCCTGCTAGCAAGCCTGGTGTAAACATGAATTACAGCCACTAAAAGCAGTGCATTAGGAACGCAGAGTATTGTTTTAGCTCAAGTATTTGCTCCTCTCCTCCTTAGTGCAAGCCACAGTTCAATTAAAAGCCTGTAGGGAAAATGGCCTCTGAGCAGGATGAAATCCCAGCCCTTGGAGCTGGCTTGTCCAGCTGGAGGAGACAAACAGAAGCTTGGCTGCTCTGCACACTGCCAGGTCACAGGGAGATTTTTTTTTTTTTAATGAGCCGTGTCCTTTTTATTCTGTTATATTGGAAGAAGCCACTGGAATCTGCTTCTGCAACATAAAGCCAGTTAAATGGGGGTTGGACCTGGATGATCCTCGTGGTCCCTTCCAACCCTGACTGATTCTGTGATNAACATGGCTCTAAAGCTTCTCTGTTAGTTCTGTCCTCCCAGGGGAGCACATTGATGCAGTCAGTTGGTAACACAGAATCATAGAATGGCTTAGGTTGGAAGGGACCTCAAAGCTCAGCCAGTTCCAACCCCTGCCATAGGCAAGGACACCTCCTACTGGAAAAGGTCACTCCAGGACTCATCCAACCTAGCCTTGAACACCTCCATACTATACAAATATCAGTATTTGATGAATACATAATTGAGAGGTTATCAAAGTTACATGATATAGTACTAAGCAAGCCTTTAAAACCCTGATTGAAGCATCAGGTCTCCAAAGCACCGATTCTTGATTGCTGAAAGACTGACAGACCTTTTCCCCTGTACATGAAGCAGTTAACCCACTTCTTTGCAAATAGATGATGGGAGCAGCTACCATTGGAGCCCCCTACAAAATTATCTCTGAAATCTTTTTCTGATTTCCAGTCAGGCCTCAGAGAAATTCCCTTGTTTGTTAAGTGCCATTTAAAAAGGTGAAAAGGGTTCTAGGTTGGACTTGGTGGTCCTGAGGGGCTTTTCCAACCTGGATGTTTCTATGATTCTGCTTCTCATAGAATAGAATCACAGAATGGTTTATGTTGGAAGGGACCTCAAAGCTCATCCAGTTCCAACCCCCCTGTGCCATGGGCAGGGACATCTCCCATTAGAACAGGTGGAGCAGCTACCATTGGAGCCCCCAGCCAAATGATCTCTGAAATCTTTGTCTGATTTCCAGTCAGACCTCAGACAAATTCCCTTGTTTGTTAAGTGCTATTTTAAAAGGTGAAAAGGGTTCTAGGTTGGACTTGGTGGTCCTGAGGGGCTTTTCCAACCTGGATGTTTCTGTGATTCTGCTTATCATAGAACGGTTTAGGTTGCAAGGGACCTCAAAGCTCAGCCAGCTCCAATCCACTGCCATAGGCAGGGACACCTCCCACTAGAACAGGTCGCTCAGGACCTCATCCAACCTGGCTTTGAACACCTCCAGGGAGGGAGCAGCCACAACCTCCTGGGGCAACCCATTCCAGTGTCTCACCACCCTCACTGATTAGGGATGAAAACGATTAGGCCATCTAAAGCAAAGCAAAGATTACCTGTTTCAAGATACCTGCTGCCATTTCATGGCTGCAGTCAAAGATTACATGGAATTCTTTGCCTCTTTTCATTTCCTTTAGCAATGGCTTTGCATCTTTCGTGTCAGCTGGCAACTGACGGATTTTTAGCCTCAGGTTGTACCGGGATGGAGCCTTGATGAGCTCTTGTAATCGAATAAGGCCTTGGAGAGAACAGAGGAGTCAGAAGAAAAGAACATTATCACCACAAGAAGCTGAATGGATAGCAGGACAGACTACTGCAAGCATTCAAAGCTGCAGGAGCCCTTTTCTTCCTGCGCAGTGTGTTACAACTGATAGACAAAAAAAAAATTGTATTAAAAAGGAAAAAAAAAACAAGAAAAATGAAGTGTCTGCACTCCCAACACTTCCATTTTCCTTCATACTAGCAGACAGTAAGCAGCCTCAGTCAGGATTATCTTAAGACAGACAAATCTTCCTATAGCATCACCATGCACTATGACATTCCTCTCCAAACAGTTTGTGTAGTTACTCTAATTCAATTAAAGCAACATCATAGAATCAGACAGGACTGGAAAGGAACACAAGGATCACCCAGTCCCAACCCTTCTGCCATGCCCAAGGACACCTCATGCTAGATCAGGCTGTCCAGAGCCTCATCCAGCCTGGCCACAAACACCTCCAGGGATGAGGCTTCCACCACCTCCCTAGGCAGCCCCTTCCAGGTTCTCTCCACCCTCATGCTGAAGAACTTCCTAACACCCAGTCTGAATCTCCCCATTTCTAGCTTTGTTCCATGCCCCCCAGTCCTATCACTACCTGACAGCCTAAAAAGTCCCTCCCCAGCTTTCCTGTAGCCCCCTTAAGATACTGAAAGGTCACAATAGCCACACTGAAAGGTCACAATAGCCCAAGCTAACAGTTTGTATTCAGACCAGCCAGGCCCCTGCCTCATCTGCCAGGTTTACATTGTGAATCACTTCAGCACCTTACAACACTCTCACATAATCCACAGGGGAATATTACATTCTCTTGTCTTTGCTACACAGGTAGCAGAATACAACTGCAGCAGCAAAGGGGCTCTGTGCCCTGCATTTATTTGCAGTACTCCACGATGGTGGGGAAGAAATGCTGCAAATGCAAACCCTACAGTGAACTGCCTGAACTTCAGTGCTGGGGCAGTGCAGGGCTGCAAAGCCAAGGTTCTTCTCCTGCCCTCACAGAGCAATATAAAAGGCTACTCGAAACTTCCAACGTGTAGTATTGCTGCTCATAGTTTCCACATGCAGCACGTTTGACTTTAGTAACAGTTGGACCACGCAGACCTCAATTTTCAAGATTTTAACATATCATTTTCATTGAGTTTGCAGTCACCACCCTTTACTAAGTTCAGACGAATTGTGCAGGGTACAAACCATGTTCCTGTCTACACAATCACTCACTTCAGCAGTCCATCAGCTACAAGCAATACTTGCTCATCCTCTTGCACATCTTAAAAATAAACCCCTGCTGGCACAAGTTCAACAGTTCCCAGCTTGCTAGATCCTCACAGCAAGGATTTTGGAAGGCAAACCCCCATCACTCTCAAGAGCTGCTGCCTCCCACTAAGCCCCTGGACACATCAATCTGTGGAGAGCAAATGGTTGGAGGAGCTACCACGAAGCTGTGTCACAAGCATCACCTCCAAAGCCACCCTGCAGCTCCTCCCTGCACAGAGCCATCAGGCACAACAAAAGCCATCAGGCAGTGCTGAGCATGCTTCTCTCCCAGATGTTTTGTTTCTGGGGCAGCACACCAGTGGGTAAAGTGCTGAGGAGCAGCGTTTTCTCACTCAGGAAGTCATGATAACTGAGAGCTGAGGGAAGGCTTTCCAAGTCTGGACCACACTTCAAAAAGAGCCTCTTTCAAATATAAATCAAAGGCTGAACACTTCCTTCCACCACTGTATCTAGCATTGGTGATGCAGTGTTTGTCTTACAGAAAGTGTGGGAAGAGCACTCCAGCTTTCCTAGAAAATAAAAACCACCAAATACACTTCCTAAGACAACAAAAAAAAGGCACAATTAGTGTGGGAAAAAAAAAAAACAAACTGCAGTACACAACCTCTCCCCCCCAATAATACCCAAACACAC
>VWZI01014499.1:91820-119002 GCA_013396835.1 Psilopogon haemacephalus
CTATCCCTTCCGCACATCACTTCATTTTGTGTCTTGGGTCTTGATATCTGAACGCTTAAAGCCATTTTACTACCGTTTCAGCAGAAGCAGCTGTAATTGAAGTGCAAGGCAATCATCAGCTTTATTGTTTTCCTTAAATATGCTAAGTGAGCACGTCAGAGCAGGGCTCTGAATGGCTTTTATAGTTACTTTTCCAATAGCCGAGCCCACTTCAGTCTATTTCCAGTAACAATTCTTTCCTAATAATGGCTTTTCAGCACTGCAGTGATTTTTTTTTTTTTTTTCAAAAGGGGAAAAAAAAAAAAAAATCCNCAAAGGCAAAAAGAGGAAAAAAAAAAAAAAAAAGTCCTCTCCCCCATCCCACACCATTCCACGAGAGGGAATCAACGTGCTGCTGAGGTTCAGCAAAGGCTTTTGGTTCATGGGAAGGTTTTGGTCTTGGAGATCATCGGAATGAGAGGAGGAAAAAACTTTTCCATCCGCTCTGAGTAATCTGCAGCTGCCAGCAGACAGCAGCCTGGAGAAACAAAAACACAGCACGGGTAATATTTCTTCATTCCACAAAGGGCAAATTGCTGCTCAATTGTGACAGACCCGAGATTGTGAAGGAAGGATTACAAATCTATTGTCTTCAGTGAGAAAGTTCAGGAGAGGTGTGGATGCTCTCCCAAAGGCTGCATCCTCTGCTTTGGCGACTGAACAGATGTGGAACAGAGCTCGGTGCCATCCCAGCACGGGAATCTCAGGTCTGCTCTAGTTCTGCTGCCAGACACAGCTCTCCTTCCCCCATTCATTACGTCCTCCCCATTAAAACACACACAATAACTGATTGTTCATTGACAGTGCATCCATTTGAAATGTACCAAGCTATTTTCATTCAAAAGCTGAGCTAGGCTGTTCCACCCCACCCAGAATCTCTGACAAGATGCTAGACAAGTTAATTTAAGCACAGAGATCGCAGGATGTCAGGGGTTGGAAGGGACCCAAAGAGATCATCCAGTCCAACTCCCATACCACAGCAGGACCAGACAATCTAGTTCATGTCACACATCCAGACAGGTGTTGAAAGGTTCCATAGAAGACTCCACAACCTCTCTGGACAGCCTGTGCCAGTGCTCTGGGACCCTTACAGTAAACAAGTTCCCCCTTGTGTTGAGCTGCAACCTCCTGTGCTGCAGCTTCCATCCATTGCTCCTTGTCCTATCCCAGGGAGCAAGTGAACAGAGCCTGTCACCCACCTCCTCACCCCCAGCCCTCAGATATTTATAAATGTTGATTAAATCCCCTCTCAGTCGTCTCTTCTCCAGACTTAGCAGCCCCATGTACCTCAGCCTCTCCTCATCAGGCAGTGCTGCAGTCCCCTCATCATCCTCACAGGCCTCCACTGGACCTCCTCCAGCAGATCCCTGTCCCTCTTAAACTGGGAAGCCCAAATCTGAAAGATAGGGTCTCAGCAGTGCAGAGTAGAAGGGGAAGATCACTTCCCTTGCCCTGCTGCCCACATCTGTCTTAATCCTTTAGCAATATTCCCTGCCTGCCCCACACATTCCCATCCCACATCCTTTTTTTCCCCCTAGGATATTTCATTTCCCTTAGTGTAATGTCATATTAACAGCATAGGTGAGCATTCCTTTTTTCATTAGTAGTATGGGGAAAAAAAAAAAAAAAGAAAAGATGACCAAACCCCAGACATAGAGCATAAGATGTGATATATATGTGTGTGTGTGTGAAATAAGATGTGAAATACAGCACAGTGCAGTCGCAAGGGACCTAAAAGAATCAAGTTTAAAAGTGGCCCCAAGGAAAATGAAGAAATAAAATGATAGTTTTGTTCTCAAATCAACACTACCTGCATACCACACTAAAAACACCAACCAACTGCCATCTTTTTTCTTTCCTTCCTTGGAATTAAAGGTTCAAGACTGAAGACCCACACAAAATATTTAGGTGGTTTTTTTTTCTTTTATTCACTGGAGTCATCTTTTGCAGCTTTTACTTCGGCTTCTGTTCATCGGGGGAACAGATTTTTGGTG
This sequence comes from Psilopogon haemacephalus, assembly GCA_013396835.1. Lineage (NCBI taxonomy): Eukaryota > Metazoa > Chordata > Aves > Piciformes > Megalaimidae > Psilopogon > Psilopogon haemacephalus. Next base: position 93,854 of record VWZI01014499.1, read on the forward strand.
TTTGTACTCATTCACTCAAGACCAAAACAAATGTTCATTAAGGAAAAAGAAAAAAAAAAACAAACCCACCAACAAGCACCCCAGAACCACCCTGTTTAGAGAGCTCGAGCTGTATAAAACAAGAGTTGGCAATGCGAGTGCCACTGTAATTTAAAGGCTCCAGCAGCTCACTGCTGAGGGATTCTTTGCTATGGAATCCTGATTTAGAATTTCTCTAGTCTGTGCTCTTCTGCGTAGAGATCAGAGCAAGGACTTGAAATTAAGTTGCTGTTTGGAGACCAATTAAAAACATTAGGACAGGCAACTGATGAACAGGCTGCCACTTCCCAAATTTTCTTTCTTAAAAGACAATTGACTGTGGGAAATCTGCAAATCTGAAAGGACTTAATTAGTACCCAGGGAGAGCTTAGTGGTATTTAATTAACAAAGAGACCATAAATTACTTGAAGGGGGGAAAAAAAAATAAATAATCAACACTAAAACACTAACCAAGCTCATTACATCCTGCTAGGGTTAGAGGAAATCCTCATTGAAAGAGATGATCACAGGAAGCAAAACCTATCTTCAGACTAGCAAGAAAAGGGTCCTAGAGCCTCATTTTTGTCTCTCCAACAGATGGGCTACACTGAGGGGAAAAAAAGAAGAAGCCAAAAGTAAAGAGAGAAATTAAATCATAGAAAGAAGTAGAATGTTGCTATTATTAAAAAAAAAAAAAAAAAAAAAAAAAAAACAGAAAAAAAATAAAAAAANGAGAATTTTTATTATAAAAAAAAAAAAAAAAAAAAAAAAAAAAGTCAGGCATAGAAGCATTCAAGCAAAGATTCACAGTAAAAGGACTCAGTTTTTCCTCCCTGATGGACCAGACTCATTCCCCCCTTGCCTCAATGCCTGCTCCATGAAGCACTACCAGGGCAGAAGGCCAATTAATAATATTAAACCATTCACTCATTGTAGGCTCATTTTTGTTTCCTTATCCCCACTGTAACAAGACCTCAGCTCTTCCTACTGAGGCAAGCCAGAACTAACCTTTCCCATTTATTCACCTACCTCACCCTGTTTGTAGACTCTTGACTTGTCCTCATTGCACTAAGTTCAACCTGCTCCCCACTGTTACTGATCATAGCCCTCAAGAGACATTTCAGCATGGCACAACCTGCATTTTCTCCTGTGCCAAGTTAGATCCTCCTTATAGACTCCTGAAGATGTGAGGCAGGTCTGATCAACACACAACCACCCTGGCCCCTGAGGTGCTCCTTATAGATTCCTGAAGACGTGAGACAGGTCTGATCAACTCACAACCACCCTGGCCCCTGAGGTCTGATCAACTCACAACCACCCCGGCCCCTGAGGTCTAGACTGATGTGAACAGCAGCAGCCAGGCTCCATAGGTTATCTTCTCTGCCTTAGCCGTTTCTGCATCATAAATTTGGGGAGGGTTGGGGAGAGACAGGGTCTAATTGCTATCCACAGTGCAGGAAAAGCAATTTCTTTGCCTCTTTTCAAATTGGTAGCAAAGCTATACAGCTATTCCTCCACAGATACTGCAAGGAGAATACTTCAGTGTGGGAGACAATGAGCAAGAGCTGTCTTCACGACCATCTTTTGGACTGGCAGGTGTGCATTATTGCAAAGAGAGCTTGGGATCCTAAATCTCTCTCCTATTTCACACTGGGCTCCAAATGTGGACTGCCATGCCCACACATTTCCTGAACACCTCCGAGGATGCCCACCTGGCTGGGCAGCTTTTTCCAATGCCTGACCACTCTCTCAGTAAAGACATCATTCCTAATATCCATCAGTCTCCAAATCATTTAAATCAAAGTGAAATATTTCCAATTTGCACAAACCAAAGCCTGCAACTGTTCCACTGAACCACAAAATTATTTTTAAATCACCATTTGATAAAAATCTGAGGCTTTTCTCACTTCTTGTCCTATTTTAAGACAATAATACCCCCCAAAAAAAATATCAACGAGCAAACCACACTTATTGCCTTATGAAGTCAGCAACAGTCCCAAGAAAATTAAACATATCTTGTTTGCCCAAGTACTCTCCTTGCACCACCCATTGTACTCAGAACTAAGACCTTGGCAAGTGGAAAATCTGACTGCCACCAGACAGACCTCAAATCAAAATCAAGCTTCACTGTTTTCCAAAGATGTCAAAGCAAAACTACGGAGCAAAACAAATTTTAGGGTGAGGTAAGGGAAAAGGAGCAAACTGGCTTATTGCTCCTGTAGCTGCTCTTCAAAACAAGCTTCCAGAGTTCCTCTGGTTTCTGTTCCTTGCAGGTTAAGAGCAGGGCTCCTTTCCCAGTTCTCTCTGCAAAAGCAGATACTGAGACTCCAAACAGGTCTGGCATGTCTCCTTACTCCACCAATGCCAGAAGCAGTGCTAGAATTTAGGTCTCCTACTTCCCCAGCTATTCTAGTCCATCCTTCAAGTTACCATCTTTCCCTTCAGACTTGAAGCTTTAAATAAAACCAAGAGACATAGCAACCATAGCTGTTAGCAACTGATAAGACAGCACAGAAAACACAGCGAGCAGGAGGAATTGATTGGCAGCAGTGAGCTCCGACACCCAGAATTCAGCAGCTGAGGCAGGCTTAGGAGAATAGTTGTGCTATTAACCCCACCTCGTTTGCTACCTGCCACCTTGCCAATGGAAGCTCCTGTGATTCAGTGAAGATCTGCTAAAAGAAGGAACACAAGCAGAGACAGCCCTCCTCCTCCTCCCTCTCCTCGCACACGTGAATACATCTGCACAGTCTAATGCTTGAGCCTTACCAGTGCTGTCATCATAAACAACTGTGACTGTTTTCCACTTGAAGAACTGCACAAGGTCAAGGATGGCACGGCTGAGTGAAGAGAAATCTGGATAGAGGCTGACATAGAAGGAGTCCTTGTTGTCTGACACCTGATGTTTCCAGCGGGTCTGGATGTGTGGGACACCCAAAGCGTTGCAGATGGATTGCACAGCGTTAGCTGAGGAGCTATGGGATGGTCCGAAGATGGCAGCCACCCCCAGGGACAGCTGATCGCAGGCTGAAGAGGAGACAGAAGTCTGTCAATGATGAGAGGAAAGAAGGCAGTGTGCCAGAAGGTATTGCACAACTCACATTAAGCAAAAGGCACTCCATGAAACACAACCTTCCTGCTGACAGAGCTCCCTTCCTGGCTAGCGCTTCAGCTCCACACATTTCAAGTTCACACATTCACAGATTGCATTGGGTTGGAAGGGAACCTCAAAAGTCATCTCGCCCAACCCTCCTGCAGTCAGCAGGGACACCTCCAACTGAAGCAGGGCCGCCCAAGTCTGATTTTGAATGTCTCCAGGGACAGGGCTCCAGCCGCATCCCTGGGCAACCTGTTCCAGTGTCTCACCACACTCACTGTAAAGAGCTTCCTCTGATGTCCACCCCAAACCTGCCTGCTCCAGTTTCAAATCATTGTTCCTCATCCTATCCCCACAGATCCTTCCAAACAGTCCCTCCCCAGCCTGCCTGTGGGTCCCTTTCAGATACTGAAACGTAGCTTCAATTTCTCCCTGGATCCTTCTCTTCTCCAAGCTGAACAACCCCAACTGTCTCAGCCTTTCCTCACAGGAGACATGCTCCAGCCCTCTGGTCAGGTTTGTGGTCTCCTCCAGACCCACTTCAGCGAGTCCACATCCCACTTGTGTTGAGGGTACCATAGCTGGACACAGCACCGCAGGTGAGGTTTCACCAGAGCAGAATTTTTCTCTGCTGGCTGCACTGCTTTTGCTGCAGCCCAAGCTCAAAGGACATTGCTCAGCCTTCACCAGGAGCTGATGAACAGCAGCACCACACAGAGCCAGCTCTCAGCTACCTTTAATGAACACTTTCTGTTGTGGAAGCCACAAAGGCCAGCAACTGTGCATCTTGTAAAGAAGCACTGACAAGAGAAGAGATTTATGCTCAGCTGCATCTTCCACTTGGAAAAGGGCCATAAGGGACAGTTTGCTAATTTCTTCCTCAATCCATCAACACCATTTCGAGTGAAATTCTAATTACTCATGAATTATAGAATCAGAGAATCAGTCAGGGTTGAAAGGGACTACAAGGAGAATTGCACATGTTCAGGAGATTCCACTTAAGAAGGAGGCAAATTATTAAATTTCACTGAAACAAGCAATTGAATTTCTGTTAACTGAAAAGCAGGGAGGTTGATTTGCAACATTTAAGAAAACAACATTTTCCCTAAAGGATAACAATAGAAAAATTAAATTGTTGTCTGAAAATGGAAAAACCAAACAAACAAACCCAATCAAAATCAGCAATCAAAATCAGCAATCAAAACCAAGCTCTTCCCCTTCTTACCCCTGGAACCACTCAGTTTTACTACACTTTTGTCAGTAGATAAAACTGGTCCTGAGAGTCACTGCCATGATGCTGCTGCATTCAAGCTTGGCTCTCCTCATTCCAGCCTAGAGTGGCCATACCTACATGGTGTATAAGCAGTCTCTGGCATGTGTTTTCTCTCCCAGTACACTGCAATATTATTCAGGAGAAGAATACTTGGGACATGCCAAAAAGAAGGCATGATAATGAAAATAGTAGGGAACTGAAGCAGCTCTTTTAACAGGAAAGGCTGAGAGATCTTGGGCTGGTAAGACTGGAGAAGAGCAGACTGAGAAGATCTTCTCAATGCACACAAACATGGGACCAGGCTCTTCAGAGTGGTGCCTAGTGACCAGACAAGGGGTGACAGGTACAAGCTAGGACCCAAGAGGTTTCATTTGGACTTAAGGAAAAAATTCTGTCCTCTGTGGGTGCTGGAGCTCTGGAGTAGGCTGCTCAGAGAGGTTGTGGAGTCTCCTTCTCTGGGGAGATTCCAAACCCACCTGCACATTGTGATCCTGGGCAAGCTGCTGTGAGTGAGCCTGCTTTGGCAGCATTGAATCATAGAATCAGTCAGGGTTGGAAGGGACCACAAGGATCATCTAGTTCCAACCCCCCTGCCATGCCCAGGGACACCCTACCCTAGATTAGGCTGGACAGAGCCTCATCCAGCCTGGCTGCAAACACCTCCAGGGTCAGACTGGACGATCTCCAGAAGCCCCTTCCAACCCCTACCATTCTGTGATTCTGCGAATCTCCTTAATCCAATTTAGATGCAAGTATTTGTATGAGGTTTGACTAATCACTATTGTTCCTCCTCCACCACCAGCCTTCCTGACAGCTGAGGAAACAAGCAGTAGGAAATCCTTGCTGTGTTACTTTCCTCAGCAAGACAAGATTGCTTTATTGTGCTTTATTGTGGTGAAAATATTGCTGAGGTCTCCCAAGTGCCTTCCAGGACCCATGCTGGCACACGTTGGTATCGCTGCAGAGCAGCAGTGGGTTGAGTCAACTTCTGCTATACACACAGGATCTCCACTGCCCTCCTGAGTGAGGGATCAGGGTCTCAAAGATTAGCTTGATTTATTTTTTTTTTTAAACCAACATTTATGCTAATATTGCCCTTCCTAAGAGTAATCAACAAGCTTTATGCAAATGCCAGTAAATGGGATCACTAACAACAGCAATAGCTACCAGATGGCATTTCAATGGCTCTTTCCTCCCCTCCCCGTTCCTGAGATGTGAATAATGCCATGAATTCACACGTGGTTTGATATGGCACAGCTCTCTCAGATGCATACCAATTCTTCCTGTGCATCCAGGGCCGTTTTGTTTGCCTTTGCTTTATCCTTCGCTGAAACAGCATCTTGAAATCCCATCTTGCCTTCAGGTTGCTCTTTCATACAGTGCCTTTAAAAAGCCATCACCATTTCATCTGCATTCCTCTTCGGTAGGATGTGTTACTAAGAGGTCTAAAGAGGCTGCTTTTGATGCAGTGCCTGCCTGGTCACTAATGGATGTAATCATGGCCCACAAAATGAGTCAAATGCTGCTTCCTCATTGTTAAAAAAAAAAAAAACCAAAAAACAAAAAACCTGCTTTGGAGGCACCATAATAAAATGAACAATTTTATGTTAACCTTTAGCCTTTGATTCCCAACTAAAGCACCTGTCAGCACAAATGCAGCTGGCTGCATTGCCAATTGATGAAGCAAAAAAACAAGCTATTAGCACTGGCAAATGACACAGTTTGTGATACAGCCTGACCAGTTCTCTTCTCATTCAAGATGCAAGTGGGAACGATGAAGAGAGAAAGTCTATGTCATCTATCCAGTCAATGACCTGTTGTCATTTTAGCTTCAGCTATTATGGGCTATCAAGAGTTAGCAACATAGCTCTAGGGCTAACTGGCATCTTCAAACAAACCCCAAGTAAGGGCTAAAAGCAGTTTTGTTGTCTCGGGAACGAGCTTAAGGAATTAAATATCACAGGAAAAAAAAAAAAAAAATCTTTCCTGTCCTTTACATCCTGATTTGGGAGTGAAGAGAAACTGCCCCATTAAACTTCACAGAACATGTGCTGGAGTCAGGAAGCAGTTGATGGTGAAAAAAGGGGCCAGAGTTAAGGACCAAGCCATTTATTAACTGTTGCCCAAGGTGGAAAGGAGAGAGTAGTCTCTCTCCTAACCTGCTCTAATCCATCATCCAAAACCAACTCAAAGGCACTTTGCTACAAGTGGTGTTGGCCTCTGTACTCCACACACTCTCCTCCGGAAAAAAAAAAAAAAAAACTCACACACTCATCTTGTGAGGCATAAATATTTAGCTTCTAATGTTTTCCATAAATCAAAGTATCTTACAACAGTCCAAGCTCTATTTCTGTTCACATCTGGACACTGCCTCTTTTCAATAGAACTTGGGGTGACCTGGAATTTTACAGGACAAAGATTGAAGAATGTTTTCTCACTCCAAAGAAGCTGCTCTCAAAAACATCCTAGCCTCAAAGGCTCAGAAACCCAAAATATTTCAGACTTCACATATTCAAAGAACTAAGGTTTAGATAGGGGCAGTGGAATCAGAGGTTATAATTTGATTTTTCAAGCAGCTGCCACCAAACCTTCAAGAGGGAGCCTTCAAAGCAGTTCTTTGATGTCAGCCACAAACTTGTCCAGTCCCATTGCTTATAGCTTTATGGGACAGACTTATTCAGGCAGGCAAACCATGAGAGGCTTCAGTTGCTCATTAAAGAATTAAAGATGCAAAAGGTTACCTTTTTTGGATGCTTCAAAACTGTCGTAGAGGTTGATCTTCTGGGTGTCGTACGTCAATGTGGTGTTTGGCAGAAGAGTTCTGTTCCTGTTGATCGTGTTCACAGCAAATCTGAAGGCTAATTCTTCTGCTCCCATTGGACCAGATTCCACACACTCAAAAATGCCTCCTGGTGGTGGGAGAAAGAAAAACAGAAAGAAAGAAGGAAAGAAACCCATCAGTAAGCCAGAACAGCGTACAAGGACCATCACTTTGGGAAAAGATTCAGCAGCTTGGCAATTTTAACTTAATAAACCTGCAACTGAGGAAATTACCTCATGGTTTTGGTGAGGTCAGAAATAAAGCAGCAACAAATCAAACTTGCAAACAGGTTCTCTTTATTTGCTTTTTCCCCAACACTGATTTTACCATTGTGAATAAAAAGAGTGCAGCAATATGAACTAACCACACTATTCAGAAGTGAAACAGGAGAGGGATGAAGACCATGTAATTACTTTTTTAACATAATGAATTCAGATTTCACTGCCTTTACCCCTCCCAGATCAACCACTGTGTGTGGTAGGGGGAAGGAAAACTTATTAATAATTGTTTTCTGCTGTTCCAGACATATGACACAGCCATAACTCGAGAATACACTGGGCTGAAGAGCAGAACACAGACACAAACCATCCTCCATAAGACAGCTCCTATCCACATGTGGAACTTTCTGCTTCAGGATGCTCAAAGGCTCTTGAATGAGTTCAGGCATTGACAGGAAATTGAGGTTTTAAAGGGTCACTTCTCCATTCCTCCATAAGATGCAAGTAGAAACATATTTGGAAACTTTAAACCTGCCCTTCCTTGCCATTTTGTCCCTGTGATTGTTACCGAGCATGTAAATAACAAACAACAAAAAAAAATTGTGAGTACTGGATGGGGCACTTAGTGCTATTGGATAGGGCTTGGTGCTAGGTTGGACTGGATGAGCTTGGAGGTCTCTTCCAACCTGGCTTATCCTGTCCTATCTCTTTCTATCCTATTCCATTTCTATCCTAGCCTATTCTATTTCTATCCTATTCTACTTCTAGCCTATTCCATTTCTATCCTAGCCTATTCCATTTCTATCCTATCTTATTCAATTTCTATCCTATCCCATCTTATTTCTATCCTCTCCCATTTCTATCCTAGCCTATCCTATTCCATTTCTATCCTAGCCTATTCTATCCTATCCCATTTCTATCCTATCCCATCCCATTTCTATCCTAGCCTATTCCATTTCTATCCTGTATGAAAATGCTGTGCTCATCCACTGGCTTAGCACTGGAAGGCAAACCATAAACTGCACTGCATACTGCATGCAATGGAAAGGAAGTGACTCCAAAGGATTCTCTCTCCACTTCACATCCACAATCACAAAGGCTTCCAGAATCTGTTCCAGCACTCTGAGCCACACTGCTCCCCTCCACCCAGGCAGTTGTTCACCGCTGCTGTAGCTTGCACACATGGGAGCTGAGGAAAGCAGTGCATCCTCTCAGATAAGCAGACAGCAGAGTCATAAATCTTGCCACTGATAGGCAGACAAGCAGCCAAGCCAGTGCCTATCTCTGCCTAACAGCTTGGAAAATGCAGATGTTGGGGGTTTCTCTTCTTTGAGGCAGTTTCTCCACCCATAATAGGCAGAAGCAACAAGATCTTAGGTACAACTTGCAGTGCATCCTGGAGGAAACATCTGAGTTTTCACTGCTAGCTCAAAATTGACACTGGAAGCTTGCAAGTAGTAAGCTGTGTTTTTGTTAATGCTTCTGTTGCTTTAATGGTCTCTCACTTCTGACTTCTTCATTTACAGTGTTAACGATATTGCAGTTCACCTCTGCCCTCTAAGAGCAGCACCAGGGATATGGCATCACACAGCTACAGCTCACTCTGCAGCACATGAGGTCTTACTGACTGTCTGCAGCAGGTGACTGCTGGAGAGCTGAACACTTCAGGTCGTGGTAGCCACCCAACAAAAGCTCACTTGGTATTAGTAGTGTACGGAGTGATGAGGAACAGGCTAGTCCATCCCAGCCAGACATGCAAGGGCAACTGTAAAATGGTCTTTAAATGCCATGACCTGAGAACTTGGAGAAGCCAAACTGCACGCAGACAATGAAGGAAATGTTACCCAGGTTTTCCCTCCTGTTTTAATGTGACTCCCTTGTGAGAAGTAAGTACAACTGAAAGCACAGCTTGCACAGTGAGACACCTGCAATGGACTCTGCAGCTTGCTGTTAAATGCCCACTCACATTTTCCAAGTAAGCATCTTAAAGTGCTTGCTCCTACAAAGCCAAAACCAGACTCCAAGCTCATGTGTTTCACTGTTCAAACAGTGCCCTAAACCAGCAGGCAATATACTGACATACATCATCATTTTCAACTCTGATGGAGGAGAGCAGCCATATAGACAGCAATTTGCAATCTGCAAGAGCAAGCCTGAAGCTACCACACACCTTGATTGCAGCTCTGCCAGGTGTGAAACAGGAGCCGGTCCAAGATTTCTAGAGAGAATCATACAATGGTTTAGGCTGGAAAGGACCTCAAAGATCATCCAGTTCCAATCCCCTACCATAGGCAGGGACATCTCCCACTAGAACAGGTCAAGGCCTCACACAACCTGGCCTTGAACACCTCCAGGGAGGGAGCAGCCACAACCTCCTCGGGCAACCTGTGCCAGTGTCTCACCACCCTCACTGCAAAGAACTTCCTCTTAACATCCAGTTTCAATCTCCCCTTTGCCAGTTTAAACCCATTCCTCCTTGCCTGTCATTACAAGACCTTGTCAATAATCCCTCCCCAGAATTCCTGTACATCCCTTTCAGATAGTGGAAGGCCACTCCAAGGTCTCCTGGAAGCCTTCTCTTCTCCAGGCTGAAAGGTCCCAACTCTCTCAGCCTGTCCTCATAGCACAGCTGCTGCAGCCCTCTACTCATTTCTATAGGTCACCTGCTTTTATCCAACCTATGTTCAGTTTTGGGCCCCTCACTCTGAGAAGGACACTGAGAGGCTGGAAGCATCCAGAGAAGGGCAAGGCAGCTGGGGATGGGTCTGGAGAACAGGACTGGTGAGGAGCAGCTGAGAGAACTTGGAGTCTTTAGCCTGGATGAAGCTAATGGGAGATCTCCACAACTCCCTTAAAGGAGGCTGGTTGAAGGTTAATTTCTTCTCTCTAGTATCAAGTGATAGGCTTGATAGGTTAAGTAATCTCCAGAGAATCAACCAACGTTTGGTGGTTTTATTTAAATCAAAATAAAGCACAAGTCTACAAATGCTCCTCCACAAGCCCTGAACAAGCAGAACAAACACTGCTACATCAGCATGGGTTTGAAGCAGCGCAAGGGTGGTATAGACGGGACACAGAATCAAGGTTTCTTGTCCTGGATAGGGCAGTGTGAAGTGAGAGAAGTGAAGTTTATTTCAAGACAACATTTTCAGGGCTCACCTTGTTGCATGATGTCGCCATGCATGCAAAACACCATCCCACTGCCATGCTACAGTGCACTAACTGCAACTGGTTTGTTTCCATTTTGTCTTTAAAGTTATTAAGGGAAAAGAGGGGTTTGTGTTGTTTGTTGGTTTGTGGGTTTTTTTTCCCCCACTACTTCTTGGAGCACTTCAGCTTCTCCAAGCGTTTCCTAGCTGCACTGCAATTAAACAGCTTGAAGTCACTGCTAGAGAAATGCTGTGAAATGGAAAGGAAAGTTCTAACAGTCATTAAAATTCATTTAATTCTTCTAAGCCAGACTGGTGGAAGTTTGCAGTGTGACAAATCAACACTTTCTGCCGCTCCATTAATGTTCCACTTCACTACTCAAACGTTCAGGTCCCCAGAAATGTTTGAATGAGAGAGAGGTGCTGCTTAGAAATTAAGTCGTCGTGTTTTCCCCTGAGTAAGAAGGTCACCAAGGCTACTTTCGCCCTTGTAAACATACAGTGCCTGCTGCCACTGGGTTCTGGTTTAAGGACTTCAGGAGCCATCTTCAAAAGGCTAAATATTGTTTGGAAAAGCTTCTCTACTCCTGTCCCTGCTTGGATCACCTATAAAAGATATTTTTTCATATTCTCTCAGTAATTCCCTTTTTGATTTTTCAGCTACTGGAAGAAAAAAAAAAAAAAACAAACACACACACAAGGGAAAGAGTTGTATACAGAAGTACAGCAACAAGCAAACAGTAGGGGCAAACAAGTATTAGGTGCCTCTGATAAAGCCTCGAAGGAGCAAGAAAGAATGGAGCTGTAGTGAGATTCTCAAGTGTAACTGTGGATAAAAGATGCTAAACCCCCAAAATCTTCTTATCTTCAGAAGTGGAGCTATTAGGTGTATCTGCTACCACACTGTGCACATTCCAGCTGTAAAATTCTGTTGGTTTCTATACCTTGAGTTCACCTATTCTGTAAGTGACACCAATAAGAAAACCAATCTGGAGAAGAGGAGGCTGAGGGGAGACCTCATAACTCTCTACCACTACCAGAAAGGTGGTTGGAGTGAGGTGGGGCTTGGTCTCTTTTTCCTACTATCAGGTGATAGAAAAAGAGGAAATGCCCTGGAATTATGCCAGGGGAAGTTTAGATTGGAGAGTAAGAAAAATTTCTTCCCTACCAGTGTGGTCAGGGATTGGCACAGACTGCCTAGGGAAATGGTACAGTCACCAACCCCAGAGGTGTTCATGAAACCTGTGGCCATGGTACCTGGAGACACAGTTTAGTGGGCATGGTTAAGGATGGGCTGAAAGTTGGGTTTGACTCTGAGTACTGTGTCCAGTTCTGGTCCCCTCAATTCATGAGAGATGTTGAGGTACTGCAGCATGTCCAGAGAAGGGCAACAAAGCTGGTGAGGGGCCTGAAGCACAGCCCTGTGAGGAGAGGCTGAGGGAACAGGGGTTGTTTAGCCTGGAGGAGGCTCAGGGTTGACCTCATTGCTCTCTACAACTACCTGAAGGGAGGTTGTAGACAGGTGCAGTTGGTCTCCTCTCCCAGTCACCCAGCAACAGAATGAGGGGACAGAGCCTCAAGTTGTGCCAGGAGAGGTATAGGCTGAATGTTAGGAGGAAGTTCTTGATAGAGAGAGTGATTGGCACTGGAATGGGCTGCCCAGAAAGGTGGTGGAGTGCCCATCCCTGGAGGTATTCATGCAAAACCTGGATGGGGCACTTAGTGCCATGGTCTAGTTGATTGGCTAAGGCTGGGTGCTAGGTTATACTGGATGATCTTGGAGGTCTCTTCCAACCTGGTTGATTCTATGATGATGTTACAGGTCTTATCCAACAGGAACAATTCTCTGCTGCTGTGGTCTGCTCCGCAACATGATCGAAGCTAAATTAAGCATCACAGCATGGCTGATACAATTATGACATCAGCAGAGGAAATTAAAACCCTGCTCTCCAAAGAGATGAATGAAATGTACTACAGCAGCTCCAGAAATAACAAAATAATTACAACTTCAAGCCTCTCAACAGCTTCTGCTCTCTCCTTCGCCGTCACACAAAAGATGCACAAATTTTGCCACCGATTTCTAAAATTATTCAATTAATAGGAAAGAGAAAGCATTAACATACACAGGAAAGTCCAGTGGTCCAGAAACTGGGACTTCATGGCAGGTTTTGGTGGAAAAATTCTCATGGCATCTTGGAGGGGACAAGCAAAAATATTTAATGAGGCACAGAAGGGTCTGTTCCAGGGAGAGGCATATCTGAGATGCTGATTCACTTCACTGCTCAACCTGTAGCATTCAATTCACAGGCTGCAGAAACTGCACTGGAGAGAAAAGTGTCACACACAAGAAGAAGGTAACCACTTGATGGCAGGCACAGCTTCTGAGCACCTGATGCTCCTCTGTCACTTGTAGTGCATGTGACTGGCATTTATTTTTCTTAACAAACACCCAGGTCCCTCTTCTGTGAGAGGGAAGTTCTTTATATTCAGAGAATAATCAGAGATGCTTTAAGGGTGGAAAAGTCCTCTAAGATCAGCCCCAACCAACACCATCAGGACCATTAAACCGTGTCCCCAAGTGCCATACGCACAGGTTTCATGAACACCTGCAGGTATAGGGACTCCAGCACCTCCCTGGGCAGCCTGTTCCAATCCCTGACCACTCCTGGAGTAGAGAAATTTTCCCTAAAATCCAACCTAAACCTCTCTTGGTGCAACTTGATGCTGTTTACTCTTGTCCTGCTACTAGGGACACCAGGTCTACCACTGCCTGGCTACAACCTTCTTTCAAGGAGTTATACAGAGCCAGAACACCTCCTCTCAGCATTTTCTTCTCCAGGCTGAACACTTAGTTTCCTCAGTTGCTCCTCACCAGCCCTGTTCTCCAGGCCCTTCATCTGCTTCCTTGCCCTTCTCTAGGCATGCTCCAGCCCCTCAATGTCCTTCTTGGAGTGAGGAGAATCATTCCCAACATGCTTGCACCACTTGTCCCTTCATTCTGCCTCCATCTCCATCCCAGAATCCTGCACCAGTTGTATCCAGAGCTTGGCTTCAGATTATTCTGTTTTATTAAAAGTCTAAATTCCAAGAAGTTATTAACTAATGTGATAATTATGCTCTACAATCTTGTTCACTAATTGAATGATTGGGTTTTAAGTACTGAATTAGGAGCCTCTTGAGAAAAAAAAAAAAATCAGAGAGGCAAGAAAGCAGGAGCTGTGCACCCTACCTTATCTGAACTCTGTGTGTGGAGCAGCTACGAACTGTTCTCCAGCTGAAGCAGCTCTGCCTTTTGATTTTCTTCCCCATAGTTTTCTAGTGTGTGGTCAAGTTCTTCCAGACAAGCCCAAGCAGAACATTCACTTATCTCATGCAACCACTGCATTATCTCTGCTGGTTCAGTGCCAAGGATAAGCCTCAGCTTTAAAGCCTTTAAACTACTTTGGCCATGGCAAAGGCTCATGTTTGTACCACTCCATTATGCTCTGCTGATTAACGTGGTTTAATAAGAAGTTTCTTCATTGGGTTTTTTGGTGGGGTTTTTCTCCCATCCAGTATGGCCAGTTTCATCCCATGCTGATAGGGTTTATCATGGGGTGGGCCACCTGCTAGGTAAGGAATTGAATGGATGGATGCACTCAGAGGGTTGCAGTCAATGGTTCAGTGTCCAAATAAAGACCAGTGACAAGTGGTGTCCCCCAGGGGCTGGTACTGGGACCAGTGCTGTTCCATGAATCTCCATCCCCTACTGCTTTCCAGGAGTAGGGAAGGGCTTTAGAACTGACACAGGTAGAAACATCACTCTGCAACAACAACAATAAAAAAAAACCCAAACAGTAAAAAAATGAAGCTGTCACACATACAGAGACATCATGCAAATTAGATTCCACTTGCATCACCCAGAATTATTATCCTCCCATTGTTAGTGGCCATTGTTGAGAACAGCAGGGTTTTGGCCTTTCCTAGTGATTTATGGGAGCCAGTGGGCTCAGGATCTTTAGAATTCAACTCAAATCTGTAATGAGTCAGAGCTGCAGAAGAGCCTGCTCAGAGTGAGCAGTGACAACTTAGTTGAGATGCTGCTCGTGCCATGGAAACAATCAAGGGTGACATCTCATCTTGTACATCTGGCAACAAGTTCACTGAGGAAAAAGTAAGAGTCACTTCTGCTTTTCAGCCTGGTGGCAACATAGACTGGAGAATGAAGCATTCACTTTGGGGGCTTGACCTTCCCACTTCAAGAGGAGCAGGGGACTGCTGGAGAGAGTCCACTGGAGGACCAGTGCTGAGGGGCATCTCAGTAGCAAGGGGTCCAAAATTGAACCCAGTTCTCAAGGTGCTGGATACAGGAGCACAATAAGTTCCCTGGTCTTGCTGGTCACACTGTTCCTGATAGTGACCAGGATGCTGTTTGGCCTTCTTGGCCACCTGGACACACACTGGCTCACATTCTGATGGCTGTTGATGAGCACCTTCAGGCCTTTCCCAGCCACTCTGTCCTAAGCCTGGAGGCTTCATGTGGTTGTTGTGGCACAAGTATAAATCTTGGCTCTTGGCTTTGTTGAATCTCATACAGCTGGCCTCAGTGTCCCAATGCAGCCTGGCCAGGTCCCTCTGCAGGACATCCCCACCCTCAAGCAGTTCAACACTTCCAACCTGTCAGCTGCAAACCCACTGGAGTTTCACCCCTCAGGTGCAAAGGCTACTTTCCAAACTTCTCATTCCACGTGGGGCAACATATGTGCATCTCTGCTCCAGTCAGGTCTGCCTGCAGCTATGTTGTTCCCAAGCAGCAGGTTAATGAAGTGCATTAATGTAAGCCTACATGTGGAATGCAGAGAGCAGATATTTAGGCAGTGCACTGAAAAAAACAATAACGCAGAGAAGTGAAGCCACAGCACTGATCCAGACCAAACAAGGAATATGAGGCTCAGCTGGGCATGCAAGCCTAAAATAAGAACCCTACTCCAGTCCTCATCTCAGCAAGCTATTGCCTTCAAAAACAACCCAACTGGGCTGCTCTAAATTTATGGATCTTCAGAAGCAAGGAAAAAAAGGTTCAACAAAAGCATTCTAAACAGATTTGAACTCACTTCTCCATTCTGAATGGTTCAGCTCAAAGATTTCACGCCCCAGGCTGAAAGCAGCTTGTTGATTGTGCCTTGCACAGCTCTAGCAAATGAGAGGCAACTGTAATCAGAAAGGGTTCTCATCAGCAGGAGGTTCACATGCTGTCCCTTACTCAGGCTGTTGTAGGTAATCACTGCTGCTAGAGCTAGAGAATCCTTCAAATAAAATGCCTACTACAGTCCTGCTCAGCTAGCCCCCAGCTCTTCTGAGTTCTAATGGCCTCTGCTATTTCAGCTACTGTATTTCAGCCCATTAAGGAGAAATAAATTCTCCTAATAAATACAGCAAAACTGAAAAATTAAAATGGTTGGCAGTCTGAATACTGGTAAAACAAATAATTTGAAGGTTAGATTTACCTGGCCAAAAAAGCACCCAACAAACTCCAAATGATTCTAAATATCATTAGGGAGGATATTTGCTCCCTCATTTCCAACTTAGTGGCTCCATGGCTCTCCATTTGCTGTCTTTTAGCTGCTTAACTTCTGTTGCCCCATACATCAACCTCCCTTGCTTCAGTACTTGGCCTATATACTTGTCAGGGCATGTCTAAAATTGTTCATATGGTCCTAAAGCATGGAAGGTCTTAAGCTATTTAAAAGAGAATGGTTGCCATGGGTAGTGCTGATTGATTCTTTTACAGCTCTGAAACTTTAAAAAGCTGGGGGAAAAAAAATAGAATTTTTAAAAGGAAAAGGAAGACAGGGCCAGAACCACTCAAGATTTTAAGTCAGGATGTTAGTGCTGTAATTGTCTTTGCAGGAAAGGATAAGCAAAGTCCACACAAATCACAGGGCCAAAGCAAATCTATCATTGCAATCAAAACAAAGATGAGGACTGAGAAAGACTTTCTGGAAACCATTGTTGCAGCAAGATGATCCGAGCATCACTTTCGCTTTCATTCAGTAACATACACCTCTCAGTGCCTCAACCCTTTGCCTGCATCTCCCACCTAGCCCTCTGCAGTCTGATCCTCTGATAGCACAGGAACACAACACCCCACTCCAGAAACGTTGCTTGCTCACTCATCAGGCTATAGATACGGCTTGCTATCATGGGCTGCTCCTCAGACAAGCTTGGAGCAGAACAAATTCATGCCCATCACGTGGACTGCTAAAAATTTCACGTCCCAAAGCAAAGAAACAAACCAGCAGGAGTAGCTGAGTGGCAGTGATTATAACAAGCAGTAATAAATAGCACTGATAATGAATTTGGACAGAAGCAGCAGTTGATAGCAGGGTAGAATTCACTGTGGCAAATGAAGTTTGAATGATGTGTGCCAAACTAGAGGGCAGACAAACACCAAGCGAGATTCTAAGAGGCAGCACACAATAAAAGCAGTCAGGAATGTCACAGAGGGTGTGCAGAACCACTGGCTTTTAGTCCTGGAGTTGCTGCAATCAGTGATTAAGCTGTGTTAACAAAGCAGTTGGAGTACTCCACACCTTGCCAGCTTTCTCAGCTACTCCAGTGTTACCCTCATTAGGGGTTTTATTCTAGCTTTATTTTTAGCATCCATGAGAGACAAGCTTCCAAGCAGATATTAAGTTCCACTAAAGTGCCAAAGTGTTACCTCCAAGCATGGATATTACAATATGTGGTTCATAGATCTTGGTTGGACCCAGAGAAAACTTAAACAGAAGGGAGGAAAGCCCTGAAATTCTTAATAATGCCACCACTTTGTTACAGAAGTTGCAGCTTCTCTAGGAAATTGGTTCATGCCCCTGCAAAGAGGGGGAAAAAAAAAAAAAAAGGGTTGAGGCAGTTCCAAGCACCAGTATAGGCTGAGCAGTGACTGGCTTGAGAGCAGCCCTGAGGAGAAGGATTTGGGGGTGCTGGTGGATGAGAAGCTCATCATGAGGCAGAAGTGTGCACTTGCAGCCCAGAAAGCCAATCAGGGCCCAGGCTGCATCAAGAGAAGGTGAGGGAATTGATCCTGCCCCTCTGCTCCACAATGCTGAGACCCCACCTGGAGTACTGCATCCAGTTCTGGAGCCCCTGGGACAAGAGGGCTATGGATGTGCTGGAAGGTATCCAGAGGAGGGCCATGAGGATGAGCAGAGGGCTGGAGCTGCTCTGCTGTGGGGAGAGACTGAGGGAGTTGGGGCTGTTCAGTTTGGCAAGGAGAAGGCTTCCAGGTGACCTTCTCATGGCCTTTCAGTATCTTAAGGGAGCCTACAAGACAGCTGAGGAAGGACATTTTAGGCTGTCAGGTAGCAGTAGGACTGAACAAATCTAGAAGTGGGTAGACTCAGACTGGATGTTAGGGAGAAGTTCTTCATGAAGAAGAGGGTGGTGAGAGCCTGGAAAGGAGGTGATGGAAGCCTCATCCCTGGAGATGTTTAACGTCAGGCTGGATGAGGCTCTGGACAGCTTGATCTAGTGTGAGGCATTCCTGGGCATGACAGAGGGGTTGAGACTAGATGATCCTTGTGGTCCATTCCAACCCTAACTGCTTCTATGATTCAAAAAATAAAAAAGTATGTTCCAGATCCATAACCCACCAAGAGGCTCCTTCAATAGCTCATAATTTCCTTTAGAGTCTGAACACTTTTCCCCCCAAAAAAGGAATCACAGAGATATGCAGGTTGACAAAACCCCTCAGGACCACCAAGTCCAACCTAGAACCCTACTCTACAAGATTCACCTTAAACTACAGCCCTAAGCACCTCATCAAGCCACACAAACACATCCAGGATTGGTGACTCCACCACCTCCCTGGACAGCTCATTCCAGTCCTTGACCTCTCTCTCAATGAAAAACCTCTTCCCAATGTCCAAAACCTCCCCAACCTCAGCTTGAGGCCATTCCCCCTTGTTCTGTCTCCAATTACCTGTGAGAAGAGGCCAGGAAACTGTTTACACTTCATTTCTTAAATCCACTTCCACAGAACCTAGAGAAGAGACTCTGGTTTGGTGAGGGAAGCATTTACAGCACAAGAGCAAGCTGTGATCATCTCTGCTTGCTCTGGCCCAGTGCCACATCATTAATAATGCAGCTTTAACATGTCCCTTATTGATTATACATTAGCAGCAGTCATGGCCTAAAACCCACATCCGAAGGCAGGTGTCTGATGAGGCTTTTGATAAATGACATAGAGGTGCAGCTTTACAAGAGAGCTCAGCACACAGCATCAGTATTGTAACCCTAGTTTGGCATTCCAGCCTCAGCACAGACCTCTGGAATGGTTTGGGTTGCAAGGCACCCTTCAAGCATCATCTAGTCCGTCCTCCCTGCAACTGCTGGAGCACATCAGCCACCAGCCAGCAGTGCCAACAGCATCCCTCAGCAAGGGAGTCTGACAGCAAGCACATCAGAAGCTATCCTGTGGCAGACCAAAGATCTGACAGCCTCAACAGCCTGTCCCCATAACCACAGTCACCCAGGAAGGAAAAGTGCAAAGGGAAGCATGTAAGGATCATTTTACCATTCTCACAGGGTTTTTGTGTGAACCAGTGGTGCAGTTTGCTGAACAAAATGTTTCTCTGGACAAATCCATGAGCACGTGGTCACTGCCCATGAAATTCCAGTGCTTTTGTGGCAGGAATTTCCACCAAACCTGCTGCCTGGTAGGGTTCTCGCATTAGAAGAGAGGATGAGCATCATTCTGCATTCACCTTCTCCACACTGCTCATTATTTTCCAGCCCTCTGTTCTAAGCCTATTCAGCTGTCTCCTTTCCATAGGGTAAGTGAAGAATCCTACTGAATTATTTCATACATGGAAGCCACTGAGTATCTTTGATCATTCTTGAAGCTTCTCAGAACTAATACACTTCAGTTGGGTATTAAAACTATCAAACCTCTCCCTTTTAACTGTAGGGCTATAAAGACAGCTCAGTCAGGCTTTCTGAGAAATACAAGCAACAGGAAAACGAATAAAGGTCAGACATTAGCCTTGCACAAAGGCATAAAAATAAACACCCATGGATCTCCTCCCTCTGCATGTTCCAAACCCCAGCTTAGAAGTTCATTTGCAGCACCATCAATGCTTTTGCTACCCGAACCACTTCAACACTTCCATTCCTCCTGTAATAAATAGAACTGTTTTTCCTACCACTGCTGCTAAATTCCCTGTTCCAAGAGCCACCAAACAGTATCAAAAGGCCATATTTGGTTTCAAGCCTCTCACAACATAAGCTAAGAAAACTAGTGGAAAGGTGATTATGAGACATTAACAAGAACAAAAGGTTTAATAGCTGTGCACAGGACAAGCACTCCAGATATTTGTGTACTGGAGGCTAAGCAGACTGCCAAGGTGAGCATTCACCAGTTACCTCCCACTGGGAGACCACAAAATCCCAGGTGCCACAGACACCAAACAAGGTTATAGAGCTGTAGGGTCTGCACCTGGCTGATTACTAAGTCCAACACCTGTTAGCTGCTGTTTACCTCCCCCTGCCTTTCTATTTTCCTCCTTTTTTCCCCCCACTCCTTACATAGTAGCAGCAGATTATTCCTTTTCCAGGAATTTTATCTCAGACAACCTCCAGGATTCATCCTTCAAAAGAGGCAAGGAAAACGAACATCACAAAGCATCTCCCTGGACCTTTGTGCTGCTGTGGTCACACCAGCAATAATCTACCATTTTATAACTAATTAAACATTTTCATCTCCAGTGTTTGCCTCAGCTTCAACTCCTTTCATAATCCCTGGTATGGCAGGCTCCAAACATTGTTCTTTGGAAGAGTTTTTAATCCTATTTCCCTGTCATTTGGGAGGGATTGGGTTGGGTGTTTATACAGCCAAGCAGAAGCCACAGCTCAAGAAAAGGAATTGCTGCTTATAAAAAGGTCTGCAGAAACACTGCCCTTGCAGTGCCAGCCCCACATGTAGACTTGCTTTTTATTGATCCTGAAGTATTTATTTAGGTCATTTTCCTATGCAGTCTATCCAGTGGCCTTACACTCAAGGCATATTGAAGAGAGACAGACAATAAACAACCAAACTCAAAGCCTTATTTTTCATGTAAGAGTTGGAGCCTGACTTTTAGGTACTTGCCCTGTCTCTTTAAGTAGAAGCAAGTCTCTGCCTTTTGCAGACCTGACAAATATCATTTAAGTGCCACTATACAGTTGCTAAAAACACTACAGCATCAAAAAAAAAAACCAAACCAAAAACACAGAGCTGATTGCAACAGAACAAAAAAAAACAATTACAGGACTACCTCAAAAGCTTTATTTTGAATTAAATTTGCATTAAGCTTACCTTTTAGGAGGAGAAGAGGAGAAACCTGCCTGCAGAGCTTCTCTTCTAAAGAGTCTGAGACAGTTGTGGCAACTGTGCCGTCTCCTCAGTATATATTGAGGTAGAACCACAACACCTGCTACCAATTTGCTTAATTGAGCTTTGGGTAGTTGAGGGTGGGCACACGCTCAGGTGGCCAAGCAGCTGAATATCATCTTGGCCTGGATTAGCAATAGTGTGAGCAGCAAGAGCAGAGAAGTGGTCATGACCTAGTACTGAGCACTGGTGTGGCAGCACTTCAAAAACTTNACATTTTGGTGCTGGAGCAACTTCAGAGAAGGGCAATGATGCTTGTGAAGGTCTAGAGAAAAAGGTTTGTGAGGAGAGCTGAGGAAGTGGGAGAAGTGGAGGAGAAGGGGAGACTTTTCAGCTGCTCTCCACAATTCCCTAAAAGGAGGCTGTAGTGAGGTGGGAGTTGGTCTCTTCTGCCTAGTGTTAAGGGAGATAGAATGAGAGGAGGTTTCATTCATTCATTAGGTTGGACATTATGAATAATTTCTTTGCTGCACGAGTGATCAGGGATTGGCAAAGGCTGCCCAGGGAAGTGGTGGAGTCCCCATCCCTGTATGTGTTCAAGAAACAAGCAGCCATAGCACTTGGGGCCACGATTTAGTGGCCATGGTGGTGTTGCACCAGCAGTTAGACCCCATCTTAGAGGTCTTCTCCAACCAAAACAATTCCATTATTCCATGTAGGTACTCAAATATGGCTTAAAGTTCACAAGAGCCTGTGTGAGAGGAACAGCTGCCAGTTGTGACCTCTTGTTTTGCACAGCTGAAAACAAGTTCTTACAAAGTTCAACAGAACCAGGATTATCTCCACTCCTAAAGGAACACTTAGAGCATTGAACTGGGCAAAGAGTGCTGCTTTTTGGTTCACCTTGTAGCTCAGGCTGGCTGGAGCCTCTGTCACACCCTCCAGAATGAGCTAAGTTGTGCAGAACCTAGCAGTGCCACAAGTCTGTGTGTTTGCTGCTACAACCTGCCCACATAAGGAGGTGCCTGATACTGCAGTGCCAAGCTGAAGTCAGCTTGGGTGCAACAGAGTTGTCTGCACCCCCTCAAATCCCAAGTCAAAGTGGTGCATGGAGCAGATTTTACTACATTTTTTTTTTTCACTGAGGCTGAGTCTGTCTGAGCCCCCCAGACATCACTTGTGGCAAAGAATCATAGAATGGTTTAGGTTGGAAGGGACCTCAAAGCTCAGCCAGTTCCAACCCCTCTGTGCCATAGGCAGGGACACCTCCCACCAGAACAGGTCACTCAAGGCCTCATCCAACCTGGCCTTCAACACCTTCAGAGAGGGAGCAGCCACAATGGGATGGGGTCTACAACTTGACATTGAATTTCCACTTCCATGGGATGTAAGCAGGAAGCTTTTATGCCTCTAATTTGCCACGATGCTAAGGGAGGCTGAATTTAAGCCTAATTCATGAACGTTCCTCATTTCTACTCAAGGTTTACAGACACCAAGAGCAAACAACTCATCGATGAGATTTTCTCCCTTGGCTCTTAACACAGATTTGAGGTTTTTTGTTACTTCAGTGCAATTCCCATTTCACTGTGCTCAACCTTAACTGCTTTCCTTCAGCAAAAAAAACCAACTTCATCATTTCTTCAGCAGAGGAAATGCAACTTACTGCACTGCAAGAAAGGGAAAGCATTTCAGACGCAGGCCTGAGCAGGATGTTAATGATGTAGTACAGAGCTGAGCGAAATAATATCAACATTCCCCACAATCTGCCCAGCAAAAATGAAATGTCAGCCAATTCCACCAAATGGCAAATGGGTTTACTCTTCAAGGAGCTGGTTTATAAATCCATTAGTTCAGACAAGATGACAATAAAGTAGGGAGGTGGGAGGGAAAGGATTGGAGGGAGGAGATGGAGGGAAAAAAGGGAAATCAGTACAGTTACTGCTACTTGAATACTTCCTCTAGGGTAAATTGTAGCATTTTGTAGGTATTAATTTTTTTAGTAGCGAACTTCATCAACTGTGCTGGTTTGAACTAATTGGAGGATTTGAATTATAAATTAGACTATAGGCTGAGAGGAAAGCACTGACAATGCTACTCCACTCACAGCTTTACTGAGAAAGGAAAAGAAAAATGTTTTAAGAGTTGTAACCCAAATATAGATAAGCCAGACTGCTTCAGAACTCTCTGGGGCTGTGACTGCTCTTGCATGGCTCCTTTGTTCCTGCCTTTTGTAGCTGATTCTGAATAATTCCACTAACTTCTTTTCCTACTGCTAACCCCCCCTGGCTGATCTACCTTCACCTATCTGCTGCATTAACAGCTGGTGAGATAAGATTGGGGAAGGAGGGAAAGTGGTAGGGGTGGTTGATTACCCCTCTTAGGGATTTTGATCTGTGGGAGGACTGTGGTGTTTCTGTATTACCTTTTTACTGTATGTATCTGTAAATATCTGTTATACATTGTAAATATCTCCTTGCATGTTGTGCAAAGCTGTAAATATAAAGCTTCATTCCTTAACTTCCAGCTGACTGAGTCCTAGCCTGGATTATTTCACAGTGTGGGAGGGGGCAGGTAACTGCTAAACCACCTCATCAACCTAAGGGGTTCAGACAAGATGACAATAAACTATGGGGGGGAAAAAAAAGGACTTGGAGGGAGGAGAGGAGGGGGAAAAAATAAAATCACTACAATTACTGCTACTTGAACACTTCTAGGGTAAATTGTAGCATTTTGTAGGCATTATTTTTAATGGCAAACTTCATCAACCTAAGGCGTTCAAAGGTAGAAGAATCAATATGTGATGAAAATTACTCTAAGGCAGACAGTTGTTTAGTCTTTGCATAGATGCAGTCTCTTGCTATGCAAAGGGAGCCTGGCAAACATTTTTAAGGCTGTAAACTTCTCTACAAAATACATCTTTCACATTTAATAGCAATAACCTGGACAGGCGTGGGTCTCATCCAGCCTTGGAGTAGGAGTTGCATAGGATTTGCCATCTATAGCACCAGAGTAAATAGGATTGAGGTTTTTAGGTAGAAAGCAGCATTTGAAGTGAATTCTCTCTCTCTCTCTCCAACGGATATTGCCTTAAAAATTGCATTATTATATTGAAGTCTGGAGAATGTCCCTGCTCACTCTTGGAATAGGTGACCTTTAGAGGACCCTTCTGCCTCAAACCATTCTATGATTCAGTAAGTCCTTTTAGAGACCTGCATCCATTACTAGATAGAAATCCGAGCTTGGAATTCAGAGTGTTAAAGCTTAGGTAAGGAAAACTGATTGAAATTTCCCATTTCTCCAAGAATTCCTTAATACTTGGTGAGGAAGAAAACACCAAACCTTGGAACAGATGTCAGGCAACTGAAGTGCTGCTGAAGGTTAGAGGACAAGCACAGACCTCACCAGCCCTTGAGAAAGCATTAATTAATCACGGCTCTGCAAGGGCGCAGGGGCTCTGCCTGCTGCTGGTGCATTTCCCAAGATCACCATCCAGACCTTCACAGCCACTGAGTAAATAGCAGCAGATGTTGAGCTGTAAGACCACATCACTCAGCTGAGATTAGATATTTAATAAAAACAGGCATGCTTGACAGAGCCTTGCCCTTCATTCACTAAAACCATGCTGGAGAGGCAGGAGGGAGCTGCTCTCAGAGGCACACTGCACAGTGTCTTTTCCAACTTAGGAACCAATGTTCCCTCCTCTGACCACGGCACACATCAGGCTCTAAAACTCAGCTACATGCAAAACTTTCACCCAGCAATGGCCAACAGGTTTACCAGGTGGAAGGTGACCCTCAAGGGCTTCATCTCCGGGTGTTTAAAATGAAGTGTGAGTCAGGAAAGATTTTTCAAGGGTGGGCAAAGTGCATTTGCTTATTAATCAGCTTGCTCTTATCAGACCTTTTTTTTTAAATTATTCTTGCCTTCCTGGTGGCCTGTTCTTGGCTTGTGGTGAATTGGGGTTCTCTAAAGACAAAACAGTGTGAATTCTTTGACCCAAATAAAATAGAATGGAATAGAGTAGAACAGAATGGAATAGAATGGAATGGAATGGAATAGAATAGAATAGAATAGAATAGAATAGAATAGAATAGAATAGAATAGAATAGAATAGAATAGAATAGAATAGAATAGAATAGAATAGAATAGAATAGAATAGAATAGAATAGAATAGAATAGAATAGAATAGAATAGAATAGAATAGAATAAGTCAGGTTGGAAGAGA